>CM076583.1:609975502-610405662 GCA_034641835.2 Pinus albicaulis
CCTCTACTTTGTAGAAATTTGCCGAATAATGATTAATTATCCACCGAGACTATCTTGATCACATACAATTCGAATTTATATGCAACACATAATCTCTTCCACTCAGATCATCAAACATGTGGAAATAAAATCAAGCGATAACACATCAAATCATCATACACATTAACACAGTATGTATGGGGAAAGCTTATAGCTGAAAACCCCGCAGCTATTGTGTATATTATAATGGAGAAATCATGTAAAAAACTCAGTACAATACTCCTCACAAGTACTCAGTACTTTCTCATGAAGTTACACACAATCTAGCTCAGTTTTGAACAGGTTACTGGTTCAAAACTCACCGCCAATTGCCTTGCCTCTATTGCGCAATCCAGGCCTGTCTATATAGAGATTCAAGGTTCGAATCTCCTTGGCTTGACAGCGAAATCATCATGGGAAATTCCTCCAAGTGTGGTGCAAATCTCATGCACAACTGATGTCGCCACTGATAGCTAACTCCACCCTTTCATCTACCTCTTTCACTGGTCTCCACTGAACTGATCATGCACTGTAGTGAACCGATGTGTTCTTGAGTTGAATAATGAGTTACTAATTAATGAATTAAATAATATTTAATTCACTCCACTCATAACTAATTGATTAGCTAGTTAAACTAATCTCAACTAGTTCAACTAAAATAAACAGAACACAACTCCACTAGCCGTCTCATTAACTCCACCAAACTTCTGCCACTGAAGTCCTAACTGAAGTCAACCATGCATGATGCCATCAAACCCTTGGGAATAGCGTAATTCCTCTGTCAGATGCATGAGCCACTTCTGTAGCTCGAATTGAAGTGCTCCAAGAGAGTAAACTGTTGTTTATAGTCTAAATATTATTAAGGGTAAATAATATTTGACTTCCCTGTTTTAAGGAGAGGCAGTCTAAAAATAGACTTCGACCTCTTTGACCTCAAAAATAGAGTCTCATCTATTTTTACCAACATGACACATAATTCAAGAATCTCAAACTGGAATCCCCGAATCATGCTCCATATGTCTAAAAATAGACATAGTCTAAAAATAGATTTTGCGCCAGAATTTGCCTGCGGGCCCACTTGGTGAAGGCGACTTCATTTCACTAAGCTCCATCATCTTGCTGCATTTTCAACACTCCCTCTCAGCAACATATGGATTATCTGCAACCCCTATCCTGCCTCTGTGGAATTCGAACTTGCTCCTGGTGAGCACCTTCGTCAGGATGTCGGCATCCCGATCCTCCGTGGGAACATATGAAAGCATCATGATTCTCCGCTGAACACAATCTCTGATATGATGATACCAATCTGTGAAGCCATGCTGCCTCAACTGATCCTCCTGTCTGTACCATGGACCATATCCCGATGTGCCTCTGATATAGCGCAATACATGCTTGCCTGCCTTCCAAAAGAGCTTGGTAGGCTTAACCATAGCTTGTGAAAGCTGGTTAACTGCATAGCATATATCGGGTCGTGTATTGACCAGATACACAAGCGACCCCACCAACTGTCGATAGACAGTGGCATCCACTACCTCCGCTGAAGTAGCATCCTCCTTCCTCCAACCACCAGGAAGAGGAGTGTCAACAGGCTTGCAGCCTTGCATGTTGAACCTCTCCAGAATCTCTAGGGCATACTTGCCCTGAGAAACAAACAGTCCTCCGCTGCGCTGCCAAATCTCCAATCCCAGAAAATAATGAAGGATGCTCAAGTCCTTCATCTCAAACTCTCGTGCAAGATCCTCCTTGCATGAAAGTATCAACTGCTCATCGCCAGTCAAAATCAGATCATCTACATACAGTACGATGATCAACAGCTTCCCCTCCACCACAATCTGGTACATGTTAGGATCCGCCTCACTCTTGGAGAATCCAAGCCCGGTGAAGTAGCTGTCTATCCGAGTGTACCAAGCACGAGGTGCTTGCTTCAACCCATACAGTGCTCTCTTGAGTCGGCACACATGCGACTCACTGCTGAAGATCTCAAAACCTTCAGGCTGCTCTATGTACACCTCTTCAACTCCATTGAGGAACGCAGTCTTCACATCCATCTGATGAATGTGCCACCCCATCTGCGCTGAGAGAGCAAGGATCGTTCGTATGGAAGAGTACCTTGCGACAGGTGCAAAAGTCTCCTCATAATCGATCCCCTCGATCTGTGAAAAGCCACGGGCGACAAATCTCGCCTTGTACTTCTCCACACTCCCGTTAGCCGCCTGCTTCACTTTGTAGATCCATCACGAACCCACCACTGATTTCCCCACCGGTCTTGGGACAATCTCCCATGCACTGTTCCTGACGATCGAATCATATTCTTTGATCATGGCATCAACCCATGCGGGTTCCTCCACAGCTTCCTCAAAAGAGGATGGCTCTGTCACAACACATTGACTCATAAGAGCCATGTATCCAGTGTACCGATCCGGTGACTGTCTCTGTCTGCGCTGTGCTGTAGGTGGTCCCACAACCTTCTCTGCATCCCGAGCCAGTCGCTCAGCTTCTGTAGTGCGCATGCGCCCTCTGATGGTTGGCGCTGCCTGGGTGGTTTCTTCCACCTCCTGAACCTCCTCTTGTGGCTGATCCACATCCGGAAGCTCCTCCTTAGGAACTAACAGCTCCTCATCCGCATGCAAGTGTAGCTCCCTCTCAAGCGAACACTGCATGGCTTTCTCCTCCTGAAACTTGATATCCCGTCGCACAACAGTCTTGCGACTGTCTGACAAATACACCCGATAGTTGTGAGGTGTATCAATGTACCCCACAAATATTCCAACCTCTGCGGTCGGATCCAGCTTCTTTCTGGCATCCTTCGTCACATGCATGTAGACAGGTGAGCCAAAAATTCTCAGATGAGAAATATCAGGCCTCTTGCCAGAAAACTCCTCCTCCGGTGTACTCATGCCAAGAACCTTGTGAGGACAACGGTTCTGCACATACACTGCTGTATTGCATGCCTCAGCCCACAAGTGAAGGGGTAGGCCCTGATCATGCAACATCGCCCGTGCAGCACCCACGATCGTTCTGTTCTTCCGCTCACCCACCCCGTTCTGCTGTGGGTTATGGGGTGCGATGAGCTCTCTCCGAATCCCTTCTGCACTGCAGAACTCCTTGAATTCAGCCGAGATGAATTCACCAACGTTATCACTCCTTAGAGAAATCACCTTCTTCCCCGACTCCTTCTCGACCAGTGCTTTAAACTCACAGAACTTCGCGAATGTATCGCTCTTCTTCTGCATGAAGAAGATCCAGCACTTTCGAGAGAAATCATCAACAAAGATCACATAATACCTGTTCTTTGCTGTCGAAGCAACTGAGAAAGGACCACACACGTCTGTGTGAACTCTCTCAAGGATCGCCGTGGCGCGACTATCCTTCTCGTGAAAGGTGGCTTTCACATACTTCCCTAAAGTACACCCCTTGCACTGATCTGACTGCGCAAGAGTGCCCTTAGGAAGCCCAATATAAATCTGCTGCAGAATCTTCAAAGCTCCATGGTGAAGGTGGCCCAATCTCCTGTGCCACAGTTCGCCCTCATCATCCCGGCTCACCACTTCTCCCGCTTTGCATGCCATAGCTGCGCAGTCATCTACCTGCAACTGATAAAGGTTCTTAGTTCGAACCCCTATCCTCCGGGTCTCTCCAATAGTCTTACTGCGCAAGAAGGCTTTTCCTTCGCCGAAGACCACATCATACCCCTTATCCTCCAACATTGCCACAGAAATCAGGTTCTTCTTCAATCCAGGTACATGCATGACATCCTTCAAGACAAAGGGTTTACCAGACTCCCTCTGAAAGGATATGGTACCGATACCAATCGCACTGTATCTACCATCATCGCCCATCTCGATGTGCACACCCAAATCTTTGTCCTCCAGATCTGAGAACAAATCTCGATCTCCCGTCATATGAAATGACGCACCGCTGTCCAAGAACCATACCGATCCCATCACACTTGAAACCAAGCATGCGATCAGTGAAAAGTCAAGCTCGAACTATGAAGCCAAAGCTTCTCCATCTGCAGATCTTCCCGCTTGCTTGTTCTTCTTCTTCTTTGGACAATTGGTAGCATAATGTCCGTGATCATGGCAGTGAAAACACTTCACCTTCGCCATATCCTGCTTCTTGCCCTTAGCACCAGAATGAGAGGTTTTCTTACCCTTCCCCTTCTTTGCTTTGGACACCAAAGCGCAGTTTTCTTCATCAGCTCCCTTTGATGAAGATCCATCTCAAGTAGTCCTCCTTATCTCCTCTTGCATGAGATCCGCCCAAAGGCGCTCCCATCCCAGCAGCTTCTCCCGACCATTGACACTATCTTGATATGAGTGCCAAGCCTTCGAAAGACCAAGGAGAGCCAGGTCGACCATGTCCTCGTCTTCGACAGTCACCCCCACACTTCCCAGCTCATCTCTGCACTGAGTGAACTTCGTGAGGTATTTGGCGATACTGTCGCCCTTCTCCATCTTGATGTTCCCGAGCTTATCTTTGAGCGCCAGCTTCCTTTGGTCGCTCTTACTCTGGAATAGATCCGTCAAAGCTTTCCACATTAAATATGGAGTAGCCTTTCCATGCAGGCCGGATACAATATGATCCTTGACGCCCTCCAACAGGATCCTTCGACATTTCGCCATCTTCTTTTGCCATGCTTCGACTTCAGCTGCATCAGTGGGCTTTGGGACATCCGCATCTACGAACTCCTTCTCGCATCATTATCTTGCACACGCTCCATGCGATCCTCTCATGCAACATAATTTGAACTGCCTTCAAGAGCATATTCGTCGCAAACCGGTTGTTATTACTTTCAACATTTTAGAAATGCAAGAAAAACAAAACTCGCCGCAAAATTTCAGATTCCACCTCAAAGCTTACTACTGTATCCGTGAGAAAAATAATTCTAGCACAGAGATTGACCGCAAGGGCATTTACTCACCTTTCACTTTCCGGAAGATGAACCAGAGGCCACCTTGCCCGCATGCAGACTCTGTCTACCAAAATAAGTTTGTAATCACTCTGATGATCAATCTCTGCTTCAATAGCTCTTATACCATGTAGAAATTTGTTGAATAATGATTAATTATCCACCAAGACTATCCCGATCACATATCAATTCGAATTCATATGCAACACATAATCTCTTCCACTCAGATCATCACACATGCGGAAATAAAACAAGTGATAGCACATCAAATCATCATACACATTAACACAGTATGTATGGGGAAAGCTTATAGCTGAAAACCCCGCAGCTATTGTGTATATTATAATGGAGAAATCATGTAACAACTCAGTACAATACTCCTCACAAGTACTCAGTACTTTCTCATAAAGTTACACACAAACTAGCTTGGTTTTGAACAGGTTACTGGTTCAAAACTCACCACCAATTGCCTTGCCTCTATTGCGCAATCATGGCATGTCTAAATAGAGATCCAAGGTTCGAATCTCCTTGGCTTGACAGCGTAATCATCATGGGCAATTCCTCCAAGTGTGGTGCAAATCTCATGCACAACTGATGTCGCCACTGATAGCTAACTCCACCCTTTCATCTACCTCTTTCACTGGTCTCCACTGAACTGTCCATGCACTGTAGTGAACTGATGTGTTTTTGAGTTGAATAATGAGTTACTAATTAATGAATTAAATAATATTTAATTCACTCCACTCATTACTAGTTGATTAGCTAGTTAAACTAATCTCAACTAGTTCAACTAAGTTAAACCTAACACAACTCCACTAGCTGTCTCATTAACTCCACCAAACTTCTACCACTGAAGTCCTAACTGAAGTCAACCATGCATGTGCTCACCAAACCCTTAGGAATAGCGTAATTCCTCTGTCAGATGCATGAGCCACTTCCAAGGCTCGAACTGAAGTTCTCCAAGAGAGTAAACTGAAGTTTATAGTCCAAATATTATTAAGGGTAAATAATATTTGACTTCCCTATTTTTAGGATAGGCAGTCTAAAAATAGACTTCGACCTATAGGTCCAAAAAATAGAGGTCCATCTATTTTTACCAACATGACCAATACTCCAAGAATAACATACTGTAACCCCTGGACCATGCTCCATATGTCTAAAAATAGACATAGTCTAAAAATAGACTTTGCGCCAGAATTTGCCTGCGGGCCCACTTAGTGAAGGCGACTTCATTTCACTAAGCTCCATCATCTTGCTGCATTTTCAACACTTCAGGTTGATGAATTCCCCCACAACCTTCATGAGGTTAATGGATGACATATTGCAACCCTTTAATAACTCATTCATGGTGGTGTATTTCGATGACATCTTGATCTTCAACCAGAGTTTGGAAGAGCACCTACACCACATTTGATAGGTCCTCCAAACACTGCGGCAGCAAAAGTTAAGTGCAAATCTGAAGAAATTCACTTTTAGCATGACCCAGGTTCAATATATGGGGTACATCATTGATGAGAGGGGTGTGCATGTGGACCCAACCAAGATACAGGTCATTCTAGATTGGCCAGCCCCAACCACTCTAAAATATCTACGCATATTTCAGGGTCTTTCCAGCTTCTACAACAGGTTCTTGTTGGATTTATCTCATATCACTTGGCCTTTTAGTCAATTTTCCAGGGGAGGAGCGAAAGAAAAAGTTATTTTGGTCGTAATCCCAACAGAATTTGTTCACCGAGTTGAAGCATCGACTCTTCTCTGCACTAGTGCTCACGTTACCATACCCGCAACAACCATTTGAGATCGAGATAGATGCCTCTGACTATGCTCTTGTTGTAGTTCTTACTCAGCAGGGGCATCCTGTGGCATATCACAGTGAGACACTTTTAGACACAGTCCAAAAGTATCCCACCTATGAAAAAGAGATGTATTCCATTTTACAGGCCTTTCGAAAATGGAAGCATTACATTTTTGGGAAGGGAACGGTTATCCACATAGACCACCAACCCCTGTAGTTCATACATACACAAGGGAAGTTGCCGAATGATCGCCATCAGAACTGGTCCACATTCCTGCAATATTTCCATTTGAACATTAAATACAAAAAGGGCAGTACCAACAATGTTGCAAACTACCTAAACCAACTGCCGACCATGGTGTTGACCACTGTGCTCGACTCTTGTGGGAACAAGAATTTGGGGCAGCCGCATATTTACAAAATCGATCAATAATTTAGAAAAACATACCAAAAAATCATAGAAGGCAAGAAAGTTCCAAATTTTCACCTCCATGATGCACTGTTATACCACCTGGGACACCTATGTTTTCCTTCAAGCGAGCGTGCCAATATGATTTTGGAATTTCACTACTATTTAGTCACTGGACATTTCAAGGTGGAGAAAACAACGATAGTATTACAAAAGTATTTATATTGTCCAAACCTTCGACAGGATGATGGGAAGTACATCATATCCTGCACTTCCTACTCCATTGAAAAACTCACCATCGAGAATCAAGGCCTATATACACCGTTGCCTCCCCATAGTCGACTTTGGAAATCCATCTCTATGCATCACATGTTGGGCCTTCCTTCTACCAAGCATAACAACTTGTGTTTTTGTGGTCGTCGATAAATTCTCTAATATGGTCATTCTAGCAACCTCCAAGACGAGTATCACAATAGAAGCCAGTACTAAACTCCTATTTGAATGAGTATGAGAGCTCTTTGGGATCCCACAATACATTATCGCAGATCAGGACAGTAGCTTCCTCGGTATATTTTGGTCAAGTCTCTGGTCGATGTTGGATACCAAACTCACTAAGTTCACATATTTCCACCCCCAAACTGATGGCCAAACAGAGGTCGTCAACAAGAATATTGTACACATTATGCGCATATAAAACTCGAAGCATTTTTGCACATCAGATGAAAGCATCCCCTATGTCTAGCATAGATACAAGCAAGCTCTACATATCTCAATGGGCCACAACCCCTTTCAAGTGGGGCTCAGATTCGAGCCACTATGTCCCATTGATGTGGCCATACCATTTTCAGCTACTCACGTAGATTCGGCTCATGTCCAATATGAAATTGATAGGACAAGCAACTTCATTGAGCACATTCAGCACTTCTGCCATCAGGTTCATCACATATTGGAAAAAGCCAATGATAAGTACAAGAAGCGACATGATCGACATCGGGTGCCACATAAGTTACAAGTGGGTGACAAAGTTTGGCTACATTTGTAGAAGGAGCGCCTCTTTTGACCCCACCACAAGCTTTTCCTACTTCGATATGGGCCATACACTATCACTAAGGCTATAGGAGACAATGCCTTTTGAGATCAAAATTCCACCATTCCTTGGTCTGCACCCAATGTTCAATGTGGACTGCCTCCTACCATACTTTCCACCACTACTAGGCACATTTGACATTGGAGAACAACTCACACCCATGAAGTTAAACCCATACTGCATGTAGCATGGCACAACTGATCAGATCATGGACACACATATCAAGAACACCTTTCAACAGAGGCTCCATCTATATCAAGTTGTCAAAGCAGGCCAACTACTTCTCCAGCACACTGGTGGTTCACCGGGGATCAAGTTCAATAGAAATTTCCTCACCTCATGGAGGCTTTGCATGCAATGGGGACCATTGCTTCCTAAGGGGGGAGGATTGTGTTGATATTTCTAATAATAATTTGGAGAAAATCTCATAAATATGACAACAATAGGACTTGTTGCTAAATTGACTGCATCTAATCCTGATGTGGAGTTATTGCATCCTATTTTGTTGTGATTGAATTTATGATTCAATTTCTACTCCCAGCTATAAAATGTAAGCCCGTAGAGGCAAATGAGCATGAGGGATGTGAGGTGAGAGGAAGAGAAGTGCAGATGAGAAACTTTGTTGTTGTAAATCTCTTGTTTAGAAATAATACTATCGATACCTTTGTTTGGTGGACATAGCCCAAATTGGTTGGGTGAACCACGTTAAACCTGTTGTCTCATTTTTTATGTTGTGTGTGTTTGATTTTTTATTTAAGTTTCTGCTGTGTTAACTCAACAATTGGTATCAGAGCATTAAGGTTTTTTATAGACAGTTTTTTTTTTTAAATTGATTCGCTGCCTACAATAATGTATTGTTGATTGTGGAGGTTGTGTGGTGCTTTCGGCCATAAGATCTGAGCGTAAGCCATAAGAGCTGAGCGTATGTGGTGGCTTTCGGTGTTGAAAGAGCACTGGGATGGATACAAAGCGTTGTTAAATTCAAAGGAGAACAACGAACCTCATGACCATGAAAGCTGTCTGCCACGGTGATTGCCAACACTGTGAGCTGGAGCCGGCAGTGAAGAACGTTGTGAGCTGGAGCTGGTAGTGAGCTGCAGTTAGCACTGGTTCGAAAATTCAAGTGAGAAACTGCAGATCGAGCTTGCATGCAGATATGTCATTGACCTGCGTAGCCATGTAAGTGCAGATCTGCATGGCTGTGTGGAGGCCAAGTAGGATGAACTACGCATGAATTGTTGAAAGAACACAAAGTCGTGAGTTGGAGCCTTGTTATATGCTGCGTGTGACTGTGAAGCCGTGAGGCCGGGATCGGATCATTCTGTGAGGAGAGCCGTTGATCTATTTTTTAATTGGAGACAGGCTGAGTGAGCCATCAATTGGTGTTGAGACCGTTGTTTGAGCTGAAGGGCTGGAGGTTTTTGAACATCGTTGAGTGAGAGCTGACTTCAAACGCTAAAAGAAACTTCGTAAATGGCTGTGTAAAGCTATTTTGTTTGTCATTTCATCTAATAGTAAATTTGTGGTTGTGTTAGTGCAGTTTTTTTTTTTGAAACTGCCCGTAAGTTCTAAGTTGAAATGCATTAACTTATGTTGTAAGTAAGTTATATGTATTTTGCTTTGCAATCATTCCAAAGGATGCATTAGGGTTTAGTCAAAGGTAGCTGCTGTGTGAAGGCGAAAAATTGCTGGTGTATGGGAGAAAAGGTAAAAATATTGATTTAGCACATTTATGGAATCCAATTAATTATTAATTGCATGTTTGTAAAAGGGAATTTTTTATCAAATTGTTAATTTGATTTAAAAAGAAATTAAGGATCCATAGAAACGAAGGCAAATTAAAAACATGGCAAAAACACAAAGTGCTCGATTTGAGATCGAGAAGTTCAATGGGAGAAACAACTTCGAGATCTGGAAAGTTAAGATGCACGATCTACTTGTGCAACAAGGTGTGGCAAAGGCACTTTTGGGAAAGTCCAAACAACCTTACACCATGAAAGATGATGAATGGAGTGACATCGATAACAAAGCACTAAGCGACATTCGTTTGTGTTTGGTGGATGATGTTTTGTTTAACATCGTGTCAGAGAAAACTGCTATTGGTTTGTGGAAAAAGCTTGAAAAGCTGTACATGAAAAAATCCTTAACCAATAGGATTCTTCTGAAGAGACAGTTGTACATATTGCGCATGAAGGAAGGTATATCAATAACTGATCTTTTGAATATCTTTAATACTCTTCTGGTGCAGTTAGATAGTATAGATGTAAAATTTGATTCAGAAGATAAAGCTATAACTTTATTATGCTTGTTGCCCGAGTCATGGGTCATTTTGTTACTTCTATAAGTCTTAGTTCATCAGAAACCCTTGAATTTGATGATGTTGTTGGAGCTTTGTTATCTGAAGAAACAAGGAAAAGGTCAAATTCAAAAACCTCTACCTCAGAAGCAATGATGGTTAGAGGTCGTTCTAAAGAAAGACGCTTCAGTAAGTAGAACAAATCGCGATCAAAATTGAAAGGGAAGAAGAGTAAGGTAAAGTGATGGTTTTGTGGTAAATTGAGACATTTGAAGAAGGACTGTTGGAAGAGACAACAAACATCCAAAGGAGACTCTTCGACAGAAAAGAAAGAAGAAAACACGACAGATACAGGTTCGGCATCCGTTTCAGGTATGAGTGATGAAGTGTGATCAGTTAGTTTGTCTAATCATGATCAACATTAGTTGTTAGATTCTGGTGCGTCAAATCACATGTGCATTCATAGAGAGTGGTTTAAATCTTATAAATCAATCAATGATGGAGTCGTTTACATGGGAAAAAATGTCTCATGTAATATTGTGGGAATTGGAAGCATCTAGATTAAAATGTTTGATGGGACAAATAAAATTCTAACTGATGTAAGACACGTGCCTAAACTTAGAAAAAAACTCATTTCTCTAGGAGTACTAGACACAAATGGATATAAAACCCTTATATAAGGTGGAGTAATGAAACTTTATAAAGGAATTTTACTAGTAATGAAAGCAAAGAATATTGGAAATCTTTTTCAGTTAGAAGGAAGAACAGAGTCAGATCATGCTTCTACTGTATCTGAAAACGACAATGATTCTATTCGACTATGGCATGAACGATTGGGCCATATAAGCGAAAGAGGATTAAAAATTTTATCTGATCATAAGTTACTTCCTAGTTTAAAATCTTCTAAGTTAGAGTTCTACAAACATTGTATATATGGAAAACAAAGCAAGCAGAAGTTTAAAACTGGAAAACATACTAGTAAGGGAATCCTTGATTATATCCATTCTGATGTTTGGGGCCCATCTCCTACAACCTCATATGGAGGATCGTCATATTTTGTATCTTTTATTGATGATTTCTCTAGAAAAATGTGGGTCTATATGTTAAAGAAAAAGTCTGATGTATTCACAATTTTCAAACAGTTTAGAGCAATAGTAAAAAACATCACTGGAAGAACCATTAAATGTTGAAGAACTGACAATGGTGGCGAGTTTACTTCAAATGAATTTGATAATTATTGCAAGGAAGTTGGGATCGAAAGACATAAAACTACTATATTTACTCCTCAGCAAAATGGAGTTGTTGAACACATGAACATGACTCTTTTAGAAAAAGCAAGAAGTATGCTTAGTATCGCCAATTTGTAGAAGGAATTGTGGATAGAAGCGGTATCTACGGCTTGTTACTTGATAAATCGATCACCATCAACTACAATAGGATGCAAAATTCCTCAAGAGGTATGGAAAGGTCATCCATGTGATTATTCTAAACTGAAAGTTTTTGGTTGTGATGCATATGCTCTAATTCCGAAACATCAGCATTCTAAATTAAATCCTAAATCAAAAAGATATATCTTTGTTGGATATGGTGATGGTACTAAGGGATACGGAGTTACTGGATCCTACTACTAGGGAGATCATCATTAACGAGAGATCTTAAATTCAATGAATGTTTACTCGATAATCCGGATATGAATGTTAATTAAGAAACAAGATAATGTACCTAAGTTTCAAAATATTCAGTTTGAAACCAGTTCAAATACTGATGATAGTCCAGATGAACAAGTTTCAGATGCAGATCATGAACATGTTTCAGATGCAGATCATGAAGAAGTTCCTACAGATAATAATCAACAAATTGTGGAAGAACCATAAACATCTTTAAGCAGGTCCACAAGAATCAGACGTCCTCCTAAAAGGTATGATGATTATGTTACTTTAGTTGCTTTAACCGCTAATGATGATGAACCTTTGTGTATCACGAAGCTGTAGAAGGTTCTAACAGTTATAAGTGGAAAGAAGCTATGAAGGATGAGATGAAAGCATTAGACAAGAATGCCACATGGGATCTGGTAGAACTTCCTAAAGATAGGAAAATTGTGGGATGTAAATGGGTTTACAAATTGAAAAAGGGTGTTGATAATAAAGAAGACAAGTAAAAAGCGAGGTTGGTTGCGAAAGGTTTTTCTCAAAAAACAGGAATTGACTTTCATGAGATATTTTCACCAGTTGTAAAAATTGTTTCAATTCAGATTGTGTTAGCATTAGTTGCTTTACTTGATTTAGAATTACAACAACTAGATGTTAAAACTGCATTTTTACATGGAGATTTAGATGAGGAGATTTACATGGAACAACTAGAAGGGTTTGTTCAAAATTGCAACAAGAAATTTGTCTGCATGCTCAAGAAATCATTGTATGGTCTGAAGTAGTCGCCTCGACAATGGTACAAGAAATTTGATTCTTTCATGATGAGTCAAAATTATATAAGAAGTGAATATGATCATTGTGTTTACTTTAAGAAATTGAGTAATGGCATGTTCATTATCTTAGTGTTATATGTTGACGATATGCTTTTAGAAAGCAAAAGCATAACAAAGATCAACAAGTTAAAGACTCAGATGGCTAGGACGTTTGATATGAAAGATCTAGGAGCAGCAAGATAGATTTTGGGCATGGAGATTTTCAGAGACAGGAGAAATGGCAAGCTGTGGCTATCACAAAAGAAGTATATTGAGAAAATACTCTTAAGGTTTGGTATGAACAATGTGAAGCCTGTTTCAGTCCCTTTAGTTTCCCATTTTAAGCTTTCTTCAAGTTTATGTCCTAACACAAATGAAGAAAAGGAATATATATCTTGAATTCCATATGCCAATGTAGTAGGGTGTTTGATGTATGCGATGGTTTGTACACGACTAGATATTTCACATGCAGTTGGAGTTGTCAGTAGGTATATGGCAAATCCAGGAAAAGAACATTGGTCAGTAGTGAAATGGGTGCTTCGGTATCTGAGAGGCACAAGTGATTAGTGTATCACTTATAACAGAAGTAGTGAATTTGTTTGCAGATATGTTGATTCCGATTTTGCAGGTGATTTGGATAAGAGAAGGTCAACTTTAGGATATGTCTTTACTCTTGCAGGTGGAGCTATAAGTTGGATGTCAAAGCTACAAAATAGTGTTGCTTTGTCCACTACTGAAGCAGAATACATAGTTTCTTCACATGCTTGCAAAGAAGCGGTATGGTTGAAAGGTTTGTTTGGTGAGTTTGGTAGGTTGCAGGACAACATAAAGTTATTTTTTGATAGTCAAAGTGCAATTCACTTGGCTAAAAATCCGGCCTATCATAGTAAATCAAAGCATATACCTATCAAGTACCATTTTGTAAGACAGGTTATCACTGAACGGGGAGTCTCTCTTGAAAAAGTGCATACAAAGGAAAACTATGCAGACATGTTCACGAAACCAGTTTTATTAGAGAAGCTACGATGGTGTCTGGCTTCTCTTGGCTTGCAGAAAAGATAAAAAATAATAATGGAACAAAGTATCAGTCTAATTGTTGTCAAGGTGGAGATTGTTGAGATTTCTAATAATAATTTGGAGAAAATCTCATAAATATGACAAAAATAGGATTTTTTGCTAAATTGAATGCATCTAATCCTGATGTGGAGTTATTGCATCCTATTTTGTTGTGATTTAATTTATGATTCAGTTTCTACTCCCAGCTTTAAAATGTAAGCCCGTAGAGGCAAATGAGCATGAGGGATGTGAGGTGAGAGGAAGAGAAGTGCAGATGGACATAGCCCAGATTGGTTGGGTGAACCATGTTAAATCTGTTGTCTCATGTTTTATGATGTGTGTGTTTGATTGTTTATTTAAGTTTCTGTTGTGTTAACTCAACAGATTGATCCAGTGGATATTGGTTTCCACCCACCTATTCCACCTAGAACTTCATTTGGTTTCCTTGGTTTCCTTATTTATAGCAGCATTTACTATTTTTTGAAAATGCAACAAGATGATGGAGCTTAGTGAAAAGAAGTCGCCTTCACTAAGTGGGCCCGCAGGCTATTTTTGGCGCAAAGTCTATTTTTAGACTATGTCTATTTTTAGACATATGGATCATGGTCTATGAGTTGCAGGATGCTATTTATGGATTATTGGTCAAGTTGGTAAAAATAGATGGACCTCTATTTTTAGACATTGGGCGAAGTCTATTTTTTAGACCGCCAGTCTAAAAATAGATCAGTCAAATATTATTAGCCCTTAATAATATTTGGACTATAAACATTATCTTATCCTCTTGGAGCACTTCAGTTTGATGCCTGGATGTGGCACATGCAGCTGAAAGAAGGAAATATGCTTTTCTTAGGGGTTAGTTGAGCTATTGCATGGTTGACTTCAGTTAGAACTCACGTGGCAGAGTTTGGTGGAGTTGATGAGACAGTTGGTGGAGTTGTGTTCGGTTTAACTTAGTTGAACTAGTTGTATTTAGTCTAACTGATAAACACACTATTGATGAGTGGTGTGAATTAATTATTAATTAATTCACTAATTATTAACTCATAAATCAACTAAAGAATACATCAGTTAACTGTAATGCATGGAAAGATCAGTGGAGACCAGTGTTAGAGGTGGGTGAAAGGGTGAGTCTACTATCAGTTGTGACTATAGCTGTGCATGAGATTTGCACACACATTGATTGAGATTGCCAATGAGGATTGTGCAGTCAAAGAGGGTGGGATTCGAACTTGGATCTCATCATTATTCATCTTGGATTGCGCAGTAGAGGCAGGTAGACAGGTGGAGCAGATTGGAGCATGGGATGTGCATGATCTGAGCTTGTTTTGTGTGTAACAATTGGAGATAGTGCTGAGAGCTTGTGAGGAGTTTGTGCTATGTATTGTTACATGTTCTCTATCATTATAATATATAGATAGTTGGGGGTTTTCAGCTGTAATCTTTCCCCATTACATATTGTGTTATATGTGTGCTTGATTATGTTTTAATGTGCGCATGCGACTGCTTCTATTTCCGCAAATTGATGATCAATTGTAGAAGAGGTTATGTATTATGCATGAAGCTTAAATAGTGTGTAATCGGGATAATCTCGGTGAATAATTCAGCTATTATTCAAATTTCTACATGGTATCGGAGCGAAATTGATCATCGGATCTATTACAGTGATTACAATTTATTTCGGTAGACAGAGTCTGTAAGCGGGCCAGGTAGCCTCTGGATCCATCCTTTCTTTGAAAGGTGATATATCTAGTAAATTCCCCTACAGTCGATCTCTGTGCTAGAAATACTTTTGTTCTCACAGATCAGAAGCGGTTGAGTTTTGAGCTAGTGGAATTCGAATTTGTAGCAGTGTTTTCTTGGTGTCGAAGTCAAAATGTCTTTCAACGGATTGTGATTGGAGTATGCTCTTGAAGGCAGCTCGAATTATATTGCATGGAGAGATAGGATGGAGGCGGTGTTAGATGACAATGGGCTGAAGGAGTTCATAGATGCTGAAGTCCCAAAGCCTACTGATGCTGCTCAAGTTGAGGCTTGGCAAAGAAGATATGATATGTGTCGAAGGATTCTGTTGGAGGGCGTGAAGGATCACATAGTGTCCAGCCTGCATGGTAAGGCTTCTCCATTCTTGATGTGGAAAGCCTTGACAGATTTATTCCAAAGCAAGAGCGACCAGAGGAAGTTGGCGCTCGAGGATAAACTCAGAAACATAAAGATGGAGAAAGGCGACAGTATGCCCAAGTACCTCACAAAGTTCATCCAATGCAGGGATGAGCTGGGAAGTGTGGGGGTGACTGTAGATGATGAGGACTTGGTGAGCTTGGCTCTCCTTGGTCTTTCGAAGAGTTGGCATGCCTATCGGGATTTGTCAATGGTCGGAGAAATTGCCGGGATGGGAGCGACTTTGGTCGGATCTTGTGTAAGAGAGAATGAGGCGGAATACCGGGAGGAACGGATCTTCATACGGGAGCATCGATGAAAGAATTGTGCTTTAGGCACATAAAACGAAAGGAAAACAAGAAAGCTTCTCATTTCGGTGCGAAAGGCAAGAAGCAGGACATGTCCAAGGTGAAGTGCTTTCACTGTCACCAGCACAGACATTATGCCACAAATTGTTCGCAGAAGAAGAAAAATAAGCATGCTGCTGGATCTGCAGCGGGAGAGGCCTTAGCCTCGCAGTTTGAGCTGGATTTTTCACTGATCACATGCTTGGTATCAAGTGTGATGGGTTCAGTTTGGTTCTTGGACAGTGGTGCGTCTTTTCACATGACAGGAGATCGAGATTTGTTTTCTAATCTGGATGAGAAAGATCTTGGAGTGCACATCGAGATGGGCGATGATGGTAGATACAGTGCGACCGGTATCGGTACCATTTCCTTTGAGAGGGAGTCTGGTAAACCCTTCGTATTGAAGGAATTGATGCATGTTCCAGGATTGAAGAAGAATCTTATCTCTGTGGCGATGTTAGAAGACAAGGGCTATGATGTTGTCTTCAGCAAGGGAAAGGCTTTCCTACGCAGTAAGACAACTGGAGAAATCCGGAAGATAGGGGTTCGAGTCAAGAACCTTTATCAATTGCAAGTAGATGGCTGCGCAGCAATGGCATGCAAGGCAGAAGGAGTGGTGAGCCAGGATGATGGCGAGCTGTGGCACCGGATATTGGGCCACCTTCACCATGGAGCTTTGAAGATACTGCAGCAAATTTCTACTGGGCTTCCTAAGGGCACTCTTGTGCAGTCAGATCAGTGCAAGGGGTGTACCTTGGGAAAATTTGTGAAAGCCACCTTTCACGAGAAGGATAGTCGCGCCACGACGATCCTTGAGAGAATTCACACAGACGTGTGTGGACCTTTCTCATTAGCTTCGACAGCAAAGCACATGTACTATGTGATATTTGTTGATGATTTTTCTCGTAAGTGCTGGATCTTCTTCATGCAGAAGAAGAGCGAGACATACTCAAAGTTCTGTGAGTTCAAGGCACTGGTTGAGAAAGAATCGGGGAAGCAGGTGAAGGCTCTTAGGAGCAACAATGGTGGTGAATTCATCTCTGGCGAATTCAAGGACTTTTGCAGCGCAGAAGGAATTCGAAGAGAGCTCATAGCACCTCATAACCCACAGCAGAACGGGGTTGCTGAGCGGAAGAACAGAACGATCGTGGGTGCTGCATGGGCGATGTTGCATGATCAGGGCCTACCCATTCACTTGTGGGCGAAGGCATGCAATACTGCAGTATATGTGCAGAACCGTTGTCCTCACAAGATACTTGGCATGAGTACACCCGAGGAGGCGTTTTCTGGTAAGAGGCCTGATATTTCCCATTTGAGGATTTTTGGTTCACCTGTTTACATTTATGTGACGAAGGATGCCAGGAAGAAGCTGGAGCCAACCACAGAGGTTGGGATATTTGTGGGGTACACTGATATGCCCCACAACTATCGTGTGTATTTTCTAGACAGTCGCAATATTGTTGTGTGACGGGATATCAAATTTCAGGAGGAGAAAGCCATGAAGTGTTTTCTTGAGAGGGAGCCACACTTGCATGCAGATGAGGAGCTATTAGTTCCTAAGGATGAGCTTCAGGATGTGGATCAGCCACAAGATGAGTTTCATGGAGTGGAAGAGACCACTCATGCAGCGCCAACCATCAGAGGGCGGAAGCGCACTACAGAAGCTGAGCGACTGGCTCAAGATGCAGAGAAGGTTGTAGGACCACCTATAGCACAACGCAGATAGAGACAGTCACCGGATCGGTACACTGGATACATTTCTCTTGTGAGAAAATGTGTCGTGACAGATTCATCCTCTTTCGAGGAAGCTGTGGAGGACCCCGCATGGGTAGATGCCATGGTGGAAGAGTATGATTCGATTGTCAGAAACAGTGCATGGGAGATTGTCCCAAGGCCGGAAGGGAAATCAGTGGTGAGTTCGAGATGGATATACAAAGTGAAGCAGGCAGCTGATGGGAGTGTGGAGAAGTACAAGGCAAGATTTGTTTCCCGAGGCTTCTCACAGATAGAGGGGATCGATTATGAGGAGACCTTTGCACCTGTCGCAAGGTATTCTTCCATACAGATGATTCTTGCTCTCTCAGCGCAGATGAGGTGGCACATTCATCAGATGGATGTGAATACTGCGTTCCTCAACGGATTCATTAAGGAGGAGGTGTACATAGAGCAGCCTGAAGGTTTCGAGATCTTTAGCAGCGAGTCGCATGTGTGCAGGCTCAAGAGAGCGTTGTATGGGTTGAAACAAGCACCTCGTGCTTGGTACACACGGATAGACAGTTATTTCATCAGACTTGGATTCTCCAAGAGTGAGGTGGATCCTAACCTATACCAGATTGTGGTGGAGGGTAAGTTGCTGATCATTGTACTTTATGTAGATGATTTGATTTTGACGGGTGATGAGCTGTTGATACTTTCATGCAAGGAGGATCTTGCTAGAGAGTTTGAGATGAAGGAATTGGGCCTCCTTCATTATTTCTTGGGATTGGAAATTTGGCAGCGCAGTGATGGACTATTTGTTTCTCAGGGTAAGTATGCCCGGGAAATACTGGAGAAGTTCAACATGCATGGCTGCAAGCCTGTTGATACTCCTCTTCCTGGAGGTTGGAGGAAGGAGGATGCTACTTCAGCGGAGGTAGTGGATGCCACTGTTTATCGACAGTTGGTGGGGTCGCTTATGTATCTGGTCAATACACGACCCGATATATGCTATGCTGTTAACTAGCTTTCACAAGCTATGGTTAAGCCAACCAAGCTCTTCTGGAATGCAGGCAAGCATTTATTTCGTTATCTTAGAGGCACATCGAGATATGGATTGTGGTACAGATAGGAGGATGAGGTGAAGCTGTGTGGCTTCACGGATGTAGATTAGGCAGGGAGCCCAACGGACAGAAAGAGCACATCTGGAGGGATCTTCAGTATCAGGTCGACGACAGTTTCTTGGTACAGCAGGAAGCAGAGATCTGTGGCACTCAGTTCAGTAGAGGCCGAGTATATGGCAGCAAGCTTGGCTGCATGCGAGGCTATATAGATGAGGAAGATCCTGGTCGGGTTGTTCGGGTCACAATTGGAGCCTACTGTAATTTATTGTGATAACTAGAGTTGCATTAAACTCTCAGCTAATCCAATATTTCATGATAGATCCAAACACATCGGAGATCATAAATCAGAACAAGCCAACAGATTGGTGTGTAGAATTGCTGTTACACTAGTTACTTCCACGAGATCGACATGATATCTGACGGTCAGCGCCACCAGAGTATACCCAAGGCCTGCAGAGAGGAAGGATAGGCTGTGAAGGCTGTGATAAATCCATCTTATTGAAAAAGATACAGAAAATGGGCCAAGACTATAATTGGTCTGCTTAGTTTAAAAGCCGCTTTCATTTGTAATTCTTTGTGCTATTTTTGTCGCAAAGTCTATTTTTAGACTATGTCTATTTTTAGACATATGGATCATGGTCTATGAGTTGCAGGAGGCTATTTATGGATGATTGGTCAAGTTGGTAAAAATAGATGGACCTCTATTTTTAGACATTGGGTGGTTTCTATTTTTAGACTGCCAGGCTAAAAATAGAACAGTCAAATATTATTAACCCTTAATAATATTTAGACTATAAACATTATCTTATCCTCTTGGAGCACTTCATTTTGATGCTTGGATGTGGCACATGCAGCTGACAGAAGGAAATACGCTTTTCCTAAGGGTTAGTTGAGCTATTGCATGGTTGACTTCAGTTAGAACTCATGTGGCAGAGTTTGGTGGAGTTGATGAGACAACTGGTGGAGTTGTGTTCGGTTTAACTTAGTTGAACTAGTTGTATTTAGTCTAACTGATAAATACACTAGTGATGAGTGGTGTGAATTAATTATTAATTAATTCACTAATTATTAACTCATAAATCAACTAAAGAATACATCATTTAACTGCAATGCATGGATAGTTCAGTGGAGACCCGTGTTAGAGGTGGGTGAAAGGGTGAGTCTACTATCAGTTGTGACTATAGATGTGCATGATATTTGCACACACATTGATTGAGATTGCCAATGAGGATTGCGCAGTCAAAGAGGGTGGGATTTGAACTTGGATCTCATCATTATTCATCTTGGTTTGCGCAGTAGAGGCAGGTATACAGGTGGAAGAGATTTGAACTTGTGACTTGTTCATATCTGAGCTAGTTTGTGTGTAGCATGTGAGATAGTGTTGAGAGCTGTGAGGAGCTTTGTGCTATGTATTGTTACATGTTCTCTATCATTATAATATACAGATAGTTGGGGGTTTTCAGCTTATTAGCTTTCCCCATTACATACTGTGTTATATGTGTGCTTGATTATGTTTTAATGTGCGCATGCGACTGCTTCTATTTCCGCAAATTGATGATCAATTGTAGAAGAGGTTATGTATTATGCATGAAGCTTAAATAGTGTGTAATCAGGATAATCTCGGTGAATAATTCAACTATTATTCAAATTTCTACACTATTTTTAGAATTTTTTTGTGTCCTGAACTTCCGGAGCATTTTTGACCCCCTAAATGGTGTTTTTTGGAGGTGCCAGCAGGCCCTATGGAGTTTGAAAGGGCTGGCAGAAATCATATATTACTTGGAAAAATCTTTCCAAAAAGGTATCATGTGTTCCAAAAAAAGATAATATGACCAATTTATGACCACGGGAAGTTGGCTTCCCAGATAACCCTAACGTAGCGCACAAACACTTGGCGTTCCATCTCCTTGGGTTAGGGTTTTGGTTGTTTAGGTTTTTCCCTTGTTTTTCAATAATAAAAGGCCTTTGAGCCTCATTGTAACACATTTCAGAGGCATGTAGATGCCACATCTCTTCTCAGAGATAATCTACCATCGCTCGAGCTAGTTTGTTTTCATTCTATTTGTAAGCATATTTCAGTTCTTTGATATTAATGAAATGAAGTTTTATTTCTGTTGCGCTTATGTGTTTATGTTTATAAATGTATTCTATTAAATTCCTGCATAATTTCAGATTAGTGGTATCAGAGCAGTCTGCTCTTTCTCGATTTTTATTTGCATGTCCCCAAATAGGTTAGAGTATAAGCAGTTAGGTCTTGATCTAGATAAACATTTGCAAGATCAGCTTCGCAAAACTTGACGTCCTCACATGGTGGAAGAAAAGAAAGACAAGGGAGAAGGAGATCCTTTCAAAATATTGCTAGAGGAGGCACTCGATAAATAGAGGGATGCGATGATTGACAAATTTTCCCAGATCATTTGATGGCTACAAATAGATGACACATATTCATTCAACAACTACGCTGGAGACGTCACTCCTTTTAAGGTACAAGTTAACTTTTAAATTCCATAGATACAGATGTCGTAGATAAATTGTTAAATCTTTTGGAAGGATATATTTCAGTTCAATGCTTTTCCAACCGGGAAAATATTACTTTTACACTTCTGAAAGCCACCCCCCATGTCAAGGACTGGTGGGAAACCTATGGTGAGAAAAATGATGACGGGGAACCCTCACTATTTTCAGTTGCACCCACTTGGAATTATTTCCGAGATTCCATCAAGAAACAATATTCCTCTATTAGTAGCTACGAAGATGTATACATAAAGTGGACCATGTTGCAGCATGGAAGGGCACAAGATGCGCTAGAGTTCAAAATTGGTTTTCATGCCTTTCATACGAAGATGGGTATTAAGGATTTCGAGTGGCATTTAGTACTCAAGTAACACGAATGTTTGCATGAGTACATCTAGGATGAAATTGAGTTCCAAGACATCTCCTTAGTTGTTGTCACCTATCGATATGTTTTCAAGATCGAGAATAAGTTTAAATAGAATATGCAAGACTTTGGGTCTGTGAATTTGAAGCAAGGGAAAGGTGGCACCAAACCGCAGAAAAAAGGACAAATCCAAGGTGGGGTGACCCAGAAAAACCCATCAAAGCTGAAAGAAAATAACAACATCAAGAAGACAAAGAAGGGCATGGGAAAGTGGTGTGAGTTCCATAAGAGCTCCACTCACAACACGAGTGAGTGTCGAGCCAAGAAGTCATTGATGGTCAAGTTGAAGGCTTCTGAATCAGATGCATGCTCCAAATCTGAGTCAGAACCCGATAAGGAGAATGACAAAGGGAAGCAGATTATTGATTTGGAGCCCAGTCCCACCGTTTCCACCACCAAGATCTAGAAGGATGAGCCTGAAGATCCATAGGAGGGGGAGCGCCTCTTCCACTAACAGATGTGCATGAAGGGTTCTCCATTGCATTTCATTGTAAATAGAGGGAGCAAAAAGAACCTCATTTCTGTACAGTTTTTGAAGCGGTTGGGCCTGCCAAAAACAACACACCTACATCCATACACCATCGAGTGGCTTCACCGAGGATGAGATCTCCACATCAGCCAACAGTTCTACCTCACCTACAACATCAAGCCCTTCACAGATGAGGTATTGTTTGATGTTTCTCCTCTCGAAGTTTGTGATGTATTATTAGGCCAACCATACTTTTTGGAGCAACATGCTATGTATGAATCTAGCCCTCACACTGTTATTATTACTTTGGGAAATAATATTTACAGGATATCGAAGGTAGCACCGCCTACCGCCATCTCTCTCATCACTATGAAGCAATGAACTAAGATCATCTCCTAGACCAGGAAATTTGTTTTCGTCATAATTCATCCTCAAGGCCAGAAGAATATTTTGGCCACCACCCCCAGACATGCCTCCTTTGCATGACATTTACAGATGGACAATGACATGGAGGAGTATAGGGACATCTTCACCTCACCCGCAGGGGTACCTCTACATTGTCAAGTCAAGCACTCCATTGATCTGACCCCAAGTGTAGTGCTACCCAATGGACTGGTCTATCGACGCTACGCTCTAGATAACGATGAAACCAGGAGGAAGTTTTAGGATATGCTACAGAAACGGCACATTAGGCCAATTTTATCACCTTGTGGGAGCTCGATCATGTTGGTACAGAATAAGGAAGGGATCTAGAGACTTTGTATTGACCACCGGGCACTAAAAATGATCAATGTCTGAAATAGGTATCTCATCCCATGGATTGATGACATGTAAAAAATCTCAAGGGGGCCAAATATTTCAGTAAGATTGACTTGAATTCTGGTTATCACCAGGTACTAATAGAACCCTCCAATTTTTGGAAGATTGTCGTCAAATACAAAGAGGGCCTTTTTGAATGGTTGTTCATGCCTTTCAAGCTGACGATGCCCCCGAAAACTTGATTAGGTTGATGTATGAAATATTTCGCCCCTTCACAAACTAATTCATGGCGGTGTATTTGGATGACATCTTGATCTTCAGACAGATTTGGGAAGAGCAACTACACCACATTTGACAAATCCTTCAAAAACAGAGGCAACACAAGTTGTGTGCCAATTTCGATAAATGCACTTTTGGCATGACCCAGATTCTCTGGGATACATCATTAATGATGAGTGGGGTGTGCATGGGGAACCAACCAAGATATAGGTAATTTGGAATTGGCTAGAGACAACCACTCTAACAAACCTCCACAACTTTGTGAGTCTTGCCAACTTCTAATTCCAGTTCGTGTTGGGTTTCTCTCATATCACTTGGATTTTGAGTCAGGTCACCGAGAGAGGAGCAAAAGAAAATTTCTTTTGGTCCGAATCCAAACGCAAGGAGTTCTTCAAACTGAAGCATCAACTCTTCTCTGCACCATTTCTCACATTACCAAACCTACACTAACCATTTGAGATCGAGATAGATGCCTCTAACTATGCTATTGGTGCAGTTATTACTCAGAAGGGGAATCCAGTGGCATATCACAGTGAGACACTTTCATACATAGTTCAAAAGTATCCCACATATGACAAATAAGATGTATTCCATTGGGCAAGCCTACCGACAATGGAAGCATTACGTTATGGGGAAGGAAATTGTCATCCACACAGACCACCGATCCCTGCAATTCATACATACACAAGGGAAATTGCAAAATGATCACCATTAGAAATGGTACACATACTTACAACAGTTCCATTTGAACATTAAGTACAAGAAGGGAAGTACCAACAATGTTGTAGACTGCCTCAGCCAACTGCCGATCATTGTGCTGACCACTATGCTCGACTCTTGTGTGCACTAGACTTTGGGGTGGCCACATATTTACAAAAGTGATCCAAAATTTTGAAACACGTACCAGACACTCCTGGAAGGCAATAAGGTTCCAAATTTTCACATCCAGGATGCATGGTTATTCCACCTAGGACACCTATGTGTTCCTTCAAGTGAGCATGCCAAGATGATGTTACAGACTACCTCAACCAACTGTCGATCACCGTGCTGACCACTGCGTTCGACTGTTCTGTGCACGAGAATTTGGGGTGGTTGCATATTTACAAAAGTGATCCGAAATTTGGGAAAACAAACCAAACACTCCTGGAAGGCAAGACAGTTCCAAATTTTCACCTCCAGGATGCATTTTTATGCTACCTAGGACATCTATCTATTCCTTCAAGCGAGCATGCCAAGATGATTTGAGAATCGCACTATAGTCGGGTCGCTGGACATTTAGGGTGGAGAAAACAAGAACAATACTACATAAGTTTTTCTATTGGTCGAACCTTCGATGGATGTTGGGAAGTACATCATATCTTGCATTGCTTGTGCCATTGCCAAACAGAACATCAAGAAGAAAGGCCTATATGCTTCGTTTCCTACCCCTATTCGAGCTTGGTAATCCATCTCTATGGATTGCATGTCGGTCCTTCCTTCTACCAATCATGGAAATGAGTATGTTTTTATGGTCGTCGACCAATTCTATAAGATGGCCATTCTGGAGGTGTGCAAGAAGAGTATCACAACAAAATCCACTGCTAAAATATTTGTTGAACGAGTGTGGGTGCATGTTGGGATCTCACAGTCCATTACCTTAGATCAGGACAACAAGTTCCTCAGTATATTTTGGTCAAGTCTCTGGTCAATGTTGGATACCAAGCTCACTAAGTCCACGACTTTTCACCCCCAAACTGATGGCCAAAAAGAGGTCATCAACAAGATGATCGTACACATTTTGTGAATGTAAAACTCAAAGAATCCTGGTATAGCTAAAACTAAGCTATCCATAGCTTAACTGGACACATCCACTTTCAGGTGGGATTGGGATTCTGGCCACTATGTCCCACTGATGTGGCCATTCTAGTTGCAGCTACTCAGGTAGATTCAGCTCATGTCTAATCCGATGCTGGCAGGGTGAACAACTTCATTGAGCACATTCAACATGTCCACCCACAAGTCCATAACATATTGGACAAATCCAATGCTAAGTACAAGAAGTGACAATATCAACATCGAGCGCCACACAAGTTCCAAGTAGGCGACAAAGTTTGGCTACATTTGTAGAAGGAGCACCTCGTTGGACCCCACCACAAGCTCTGCCCACTCTGATGTGGGCCATACCCCATCACAAATGGTGTAGGATACAATTCCTTTGAGCTCATCATTCCACCATTCCTTGGTCTCCACCTAGTTTTCAATGTGGATCGCCTCTTGGCATACTTTCCACCACTAATGTACACATCCGACATTGCAAAACAACTCAAACCCATGGAGTTAAACCAGGAATGCATGGAATAGGCCACAACCTATAATATCATGGACACATAAATAAATAACACCCACCAACAAAGGATCCAGTTATATCGAGTCGTCAAAGTAGGCCAACCCCTTCACTGGGGAAAGTGGTTCACCAGGGAGCAAGTTCAACAGAAATTTCCTCACTTCATGGAGGCTTTGCACGCAATGGGGACAATTGCTTCCTAAGGGGGGATGTCTGATCTAGGTGGATATTGGTGGCCACCCGCCTATTCCAGCTACACCTCCAGATGGTTTCATCAATTTCTTGTTCATAACAACATTTACTATTTTTAGCAGTTTTCGGATCTTGAACTTC
Organism: Pinus albicaulis; assembly: GCA_034641835.2. NCBI lineage: Eukaryota > Viridiplantae > Streptophyta > Pinopsida > Pinales > Pinaceae > Pinus > Pinus albicaulis. The sequence goes on from CM076583.1 coordinate 610,001,961, forward strand.
CAAAGCAGTTTTAACCCCCTAAATGACATTTTTTTGAGGTCCACAGTAAGCTCATTATTGTAGGAAGGGGCCTGCAGAAAATCTTGTAGTACTCGAAGAGATATTTCAAACAAGGTATTGTACATGCCAAACGGAAATAATATGACTAAGTTATGACCCGGGGAAGTTGGTTACCCAACTAACCCCAACGAGGCCAACAAACTCTTGGTGTTCCATCTCTTGGGTTAAGTTTTTGCTTATTTCAGGTTTTCCCTTGTTATTCAATAATAAAAGGGCCCTTGAACTTCATTATAACACAACCCATAGTAATGTATTCACCACATCTCTTATTAGAGATAAGCTACCATCGACTGACCGAGTTTGTTTCCATTTTGTATGTAAGAATATTTTAGTTCTTTGATTTTAATGAAATGAAGTTTTATTTTTGTTGTAGTTTTTTGTTTATGTTTATATCTGTATTATGTTGTTGTGTTCCGTTATAAGTTCGTATAAGTGGTATCAGAGCAGTATGTTATTTCTTGGTTTTTCTTTGCATGTCCCCAATGAGGTTGGGGTATAAGGAGTTAGGGCTCATTCTGGTTGAACCATTGCAAGATCAGCCTCGCAAATCCTGATGGCCTCCCATGGCAGAAGAAAAGAAAGATGAGGGGGCAGGAGATTCTTTCAAAATATTGCTCGAGGAGGCCCTCTAGAATCAAAGGAATGAGATGAGGGATAACATTTCACATATCGGTCGACAACTATCCATAAGCGACGCATATTCATCCAACAGCCACTCTCAAGGCACCACCCTTTTTAAGGTAAAATTTAAATTTGGCATTCCCATATTTGAAGGCCAAATAGATGCGGACTACATAGATAAATGGTTAAATATGTTCGAAGGATATCTTTCAGTTCATGACTATTCCAACCAGGAAAAGATCACTTTTGCACTCCTGAAAGCTGCCCGCCATGTCAAGGACTGATGGGAAACTTACTGTGAGAAAAAGGAAGAGGGGGAACCCTCACTGTTTTTAGTTGCACCCACCTAGAATTATTTTTGAGATTCCATCAAGGGAAAATATTACACTTTCGGAAGTTATGAAGACAAATACATAAGGTGGAACACGTTATGGAAAGGAAGGGACCAAGATGTTCTACAGTTCACAAATGGTTTTCATTCCCTTCACACGAAGTTGGGTATCAAGGATTCTGAGTGGAATTTGGTACCCAAGTACCCTGATTTTTTGCATAAGTACATCCATGATGAAATAGAGTTCCTAGACATCTCCTCACTCGGTGCCGCCTATTGATATGTTGTTAAGATCGAGTATAATTTTAAATAGAATAAGTGGGACTTTGGATCTGCAAACATGAAGCAAACAAAAGGTGCTCCCAAATCATAGAATAAAGGATAAAGCCAAGGCGAGGCGACCCGGGACAACCCATCGAAGCCGCAATTTAAGAACAACACCACAAAGAAAAAGCAGGACACGGGAAAGTGGTGTGAGCCCCATAAGAGCTCCACTCACAATGCAGGTGAGTGCGGAGCCAAGTATTCACTAATGGTCGAGCTAAAGGATTCCAAATCATATGCATGCTCTGAATCTAAGTTAGACCCCAATAAGGGGTTTGAAAAATGGAATCATATGATATTTGCGTCGCCCAGTTCCACTGTTGCCATCACCAAATTCTAGAAGGATGAGCTGAGGATCCATAGGAGGGGGAGTGCCTTTTCCACTCACAAATGTGGGTGAAGGGTTCTTTGTTGCAATTCATTGTCGACAATGGGAGCCAAAATAATCTCATTTTAGTAGAGTTTTTGAAGAGGTTAGGCCTAACAACCCAACACACCTGCAGCCATACACCATCGGGTGGCTTCACCAAGGACAAGGTCTTCACATCATCTAGTAGTGTCGCCTCCCCTACAACATCAATATCTTCATAGATGAGGTAATTTGTGATGATTCTCCTCTCAAAGTTTGTGATTTATTGTTATGCCATCCATACTTGTGGAAGTGACATGTTGTATATGAATCTAGACCTTGCACTGTTATGATTACTTTGGGAAATAAGTTGTACAAGATACCAGAGGTTGCACCACCTACTTCCATCTCTCTCATCACTTCTAAGAAATGCAGTAAGATCATCTCCAAGAAAAGGAAATTTGTTTTCCTTATCATTCGCCCTAAGGGAAAAAATAATATTGTGGCCACGACCTCCAGACAGGGCTCCTCCACAAGATAGCTACATATGGACAAGGTCGTGGAGGAGTATAGGGACATCTTCACCTCACCTACAAGGGTACCTCTACATTATCAAGTCAAGCACTCCATTGATCTGAATCTGGGCACGCAGCTACCCAATAGACCAATCTATCGACGCTCTATTATGGAGAATGATGAAATCAATAGGACTACAGAAATGGAACATTAGGCCAAGTTCATTGCCCTGTGGGAGCCCGATCGTGTTGGTACAGAAGAAGGATGGGACCTAGAGACTCTATATTGGCTATGAGGCACTGAACAAGATCATTGTCTAGAATGAGTATATGATCCCACAGATTGATGACTTACTGGACCAACTCAAGGGGGGGAAATATTTCAGCAAGATTAACTTGAATTTCAGTTATCGCTAAGCACCAATCAAGCCCTCTGATGTGTTGAATATTGCTTACAAATCCAACGAGGGCCTTTTTGAATGGTTGGTCATGCCTTTGGGGTTGATGAATTCCCCCGCAACCTTCATGAGGTTGATGGATGAAATCTTGCGACCCTTCACCAACTCATTCATGATGGTGTATTTGGATGACATCCTCATCTTCAACTAGAATATGGAATAGCACCTCCACCACATTCAAGAGGTCCTCAAAAGACTACAACAACACAATTTGTGTGCCAATTTGGAGAAATGCACTTTTCGCGTGACCTAAGTTCAATATCTAGGTTACATCATTAATGAGTGGGGTGTGCATGTGGACCCAGCCAAGATACAGGTCATTCGGGATTGGCCAGCCCCAACCAATCTAAAAGGGCTTTGCAACTTTCTAGGTCTTGCTAACTTCTACCACAGGATCATGTTTTGTTTCTCTCATATCACTTGGCCTTTGAGTCAAGTCACAAAGGGAGGACCGTAAGAAAATATATTTTGGTCTGAATCCCCACATAAGGTGTTTGTAGAACTTAAGCATCAACTATGATCTGCACCATTTTTCACATTACTAGACCTGAAACTACCATTTGAGATCGAGATAGATACCTATGACTATGCTATTGATGAATTTATTACACAGCAAGGGCATCCAATGACATATCACAGTGAGACACTTTCAGACACAGTTCAAAATTATCCCACCTATGACAAATATATGTAATCCATTGTGCAGGCCTGCTTACAATGGAAGCATTACATTCTGGGGAAGGAAATGATCATCCACACAAACCACCGATCCCTGCAGTTCATACAGACACAAGGGAGGTTGCAGAATGATTACCATCATAAATGGTCCACATACCTACAACAATTCCATTTGAAAATTAAGTACAAGAAGGGAAGTACGAACAATGTTGTAGACTGCCTCAATCGACCACTGATCATGGTACTGACCATTGTGCTCAACTCTTGTGGGCACGAGACTTTCAGGTGGCCACATGTTTACAAAAGCAATCCATAATTTGGAAACACATAGAAGACACTCCTAGAAGGCATGAAAGTTCCAATTTTCACCTCCTGTATGCACTGTTATGCCACCTGGGAAACCTATGTTTTCCTTCAAGTGAGAATAACAAGATGATTTGTGAAGCGCACTACAGTTGGGTCGATGGAAAATTCGGGGTGAAGAAAACAGTGGCAGTACTACAGAAGTTTTTATATTGGTGTAACCTTTGAAATGATGTTGGGAAATACATCAAATCCTACACTACCTGCACCATTTCCAAACTGACCATCAATAAGCAAGGCCTATATACATTGATGCCTACCCCTAGTCAACCTTGGGAAACCATCTCTATGGATTACATGTTGGGACTTACTTCTACCAGGCAAGGAAACGACAACATTTTTGTGGTTGTCAACAAATTCTTTAAGATGACCATTCTCGAGGCCTACAAGAGGAGTATTAGAGCAAAATCCACTACTAAACTCTTATTTTAACGAGTGTGGGTGCACTTTGGGATCCCACAATTCATTATCTCAGATTGGGAAAACAGGTTCCTCAGTACATTTTGGTAATGTCTCTAGTAGATGTTGGATATCAAGCTCACTAAGTACACGACTTTCCACCCCAAAAATCATGGCCAAACAGAGGTCATCAACAGGATGATTGTACACATTTTTTGCATGTACAACTTGAAGCATACTCGCACATGGGATTAAATCTTCTAATTCCAAAATGGAAAAATCAGATGATTAAGACAATAATTTAATTAGAATCCTCTTTTCGAGGGGATCAAAATCAACCTATAGATCGCCCCAAATGGTTAAGAAGAAGTTAAGTTATGAATTAATTTATTATTTTATCGGTTGGCCTAACCACATGTTGATTTGGTCAAAGCCCTAAGTGATCCATCACAAAGTTATAAATATATGTGACCTCAATTTCATATGTAAACATCCGCTCATGAGATATTCTCCATGTTATTTTCATTTTTGGTCGTATTTTCTGCTTTTGGCACGCATAGGTACGTCGGTAGGAGTAGGAGCTCACGCAAAAGGTCGGGATCACAGAAGTTATCACGCATCACATCTGGGTGATCTTAAGAAAAGCTGCTGGCAAGAAAGGAGAAGATAGTGTATCTGCTGAGTAGAGTCGCGAGCAGGGTGTGTTGTGCCCGCCAAAAAGGATCCAAAGCCACTAGCACAATTTGTTAAGGGCGCGACCCTGTCACAGAAGTCGGATTGGGCTGATATGAAGTAGAGTTGCGGGCACATATTGTTGTGGTAGTGGCTCAGAGCCCCAAAGTCACAGGTTGAGCATATTAAGGTCATGGATCAGAGAGTTACTGAGTATATCTAATTTTTTTCGCCGTCAGTTGATTGCGCATCGTTTCTAGACATCAGTCATTCAGTCACAGTTGCATTAGAGCAATGATTGGCAGTCTCCTAGATTCATATCCAGGGCTTTAGAGTTCAACTCACTTGGTGATCTTTCAAATCCATTTTTTGGTATTATAGATATGTAGATCTATAGATCATATCTGTTTGTTTCCACTGCAGATGTATCTTCAATATGCATTTAATATCAGTATTGTTCTTTAGTTTTATACAACCAATATCATTGCATTTCAGTTCTCAGATTTAGTTTCCTTCATGCACAAGTATGGGTATGGTTTTATTTCTTGTATGCTATTTTTTTTCTGCATCGTAAAGATATGCACTCATGGATCATTCAATGAAGATCTAAGAAGAATAATTTCCAAGGGTTTTCCCCATAGTGGGTTTTTCCTTGGTCTCAGACCAATTTTGGTGTCTCTATGTGTTCATGCTTCTCTTCCTTTGATCTTTTACATTTCTTTGTTTAGATGGTGATGGTGGTGGTGTTGTTCTTCTTGCATAGTTATATATTCTGATGTGTAATAATACAAGATCTGTACATTAAATTTATTTTGGATGAACTTAACATGTTGGTGAAGAAATTTAACTATCAAAAGTAAAGAACAATGTTTCTTCATGAAAAATTAACATGGTACCAAATTTGGTTGAAGAAAATCCATGGAGATCAGCCCAAGGAGACACTTCTATTGTAGCAAGTAGAGGATGGTAGAGAACTAAAATAATTCTAGGGTATGAATAAAGCCTTAGGCAGTTAGTGGATAAGGGTTTGAGAGAAACCATGGTTTATGGTAAAGTCTTGAGATTTGGTATATGAAACCCTCGCATGATCTATGAGGAGATGCTCAAGTACTTGGGATCGATTTGACAGTTGACCTAATTATTGATAAAGTTTTTGGTTGAAGGTAACATTTTTTTATGATCTATGGCGGAATCTTGAAGGCTGGTTCAAGAGAGAGAGGACCATCTCTCATTGAAGGAAGTATTCCTTGAATTATAACCCTTAATCTTGTTTATGCTGATGGATCTGATTTATATGATTATTGTTTATAGTCGTTACTTCCTACATGAATATTTGATCACCTTGATATATCTAACCTCCGTAATGAGATGTGATGGATGGATCCCTCTTGAGGATATTTGGAAATGCAGGAAATATGGCTAGATCGGGAAATGCGGGAAAGTTGGCTAGATCTAGAAATGCAGCTAGATATGGAAAGGGAAATATGGTTACATGTGGAAAAAGTAAAGAGGCACTTGCGCACTACAATTTGCCTATGTGGAGGTGCACAGGTAATATCGTAAGGCATGCATGGTATATTTTTTTAATGTTATGATTTAGCTACAACATTGGATAGTTAGGTAAGCCCTTCGATATATTGAGAATGTCTACTTCTTTGATGGCTCATGCATGCACATATAAGAGTGAATGGGATTTACGTTGATGAAATAGTGCACCTGGTATTGAATGTTTTGATCATGATGATCTGCTTGATTCTGTGAGAGTACTTGATGTGATTTGTGTTCTTGGATATAGTGTCATAACTTAATGTATGGCTAACATCTATCGTTTTAGTGATGGTAATCTTGATTCTTGATACGCATAAGATCTTTTGGATCTCTTATAAAATGTTACCTCATTTATATAGTGTTGATAATGTGTGTGATAAGCACGATGAAGGCTCTTAGAAAAGAGTGATTACACCTTGTTGGTTTATCGATTAACCTAAATTGATCCTATTGGTTATGATATGTATGGTATTAGCAACCATGATGATAATGGCATATCTATGAGGTTGATGTTTTAGATATTTGACTATCTGTGGTTATAACATGCTATGAAATTAAATGCTCTAACTTGATGTATTGTTATTCGATCTTAAGGTTGTGTTGTCACATCAACATGTCGTCGTTATCTTTCTAGTCTAGCCCTTGATGAAAGATGGATGACATGATATTGATGATCATGATAGATATGTGTTTATGATAAATCTGTTATTTCTTGATCTCTGTAAAGATATGTTGATGACATGAATGAAGTGCATTCTCATTAAGTGGGATAAACTCTCTCCTAAAAGATTAATTTTCATGTTGCTAGTATATGCTTCATGGAAATATGATTTAAGTATATAACATTTTTATCTACAGTAGAACTCTGAGTCTCATTCACGCAAAGGAAGGCTCTTAGAGACACATAATTGAAGTTCTATACAATGAATTTAGTATATACTCTGAAACCATGGATCTCTGATTTTTCTTGTCGTTGTAAACTGATTTCTGGAATTGATGGAATTAAGCATGAAATTAGATGGTCACTTGGAAGATGTCAGTTCTGCAAATGTATTGTGGATGCTAGTAAGATCTATCAGCATGGAAAGTTCATGTGTTCGAATCGAACTAGTGTGTGTAGGTGACTGAGAAATTCATATGGATATGACATTGTGTTTTAGGATTGTGCATCATGTTTTGGCTGATTTATATTGATAAATTGTATGGTACTTTGACATGATGCTTAATGATTGAGACAGGTCTAGATTTATAAATCTTACCATGATTGCACATTTGGATCTGACATAATTTGATATGGTGATGGTTGAATTTCCCAGATGACTATGTTATGTGAACATAGTGACCTTCAGTGTCATATGTGAGTATATAGACTGTCTGTATGGTTCTATATTGGCCTCCATATTCCTATCACAATGGTCGTTGTGACTTAGTATGAACATACATGATTTAATCGTGATGTGTATGGACTTACATATAATGATGGAAATGGGTTGTAATGACGTGATTAAATGACAGACTTGAGAGCTTGACATGAAATGAATTCAAGACTTGATATGTGTGCTATCTGTCTCTAGTTGAAATAATTGATAACTATGAAATCAATATCTCTGACAATAGTTGTAACTGACTTCTAATGAGCTGATTTTGTTGACTCAACATTGATTTGAGTAAGGATATATATGTTGGCATGATAAGGCCTTAGGCTCATAGAGAGTGTTGCATGATGCAAACTCCTTTATTCATATTTGTTTGTATTTTACTATTATCCAATGAAGTCGGGTTAGTGAGTTCCAAGGAATGGACTTGATTTTTTATTATGGATTTGATTATACATATTGGTAGTCTATCCTTGATGGGTGATGAGCCTCTGAAAATCTAAGTAAGAGGGAGATGACTTTTGAATATCGTAATGATGTATCATGGCATGATAAATTTATTTTTGGAATTTGGGAAATAAATTCCATATAGTAAGACTATTGAAATGTCTTTGTATAATGTAAATCCTTGGATACTCTGATTTAAATTCCAAATGTTGATTGAACGTGATATGGCATATATTAGTTGGTTGAAGCATTGATGTTTTTTTTTGAGCATTCATACATATATGATGTGTATAGAACATTATAGAATTCATGATTGAGCTGCTTCACTCAAAATTTCCACCAAAAATATTTTATTTGCTTGAGATATTTGTCCCATAATATGTAGTTGCATGAATGACCTAACGATGTTTTGGATTAGTATTGATAAGCACATTTGGATGCTTCCTTAGTATGAGATCTACCATGATATCTTGGACGCGAGGTCCATAGCACGACCAAGGTCAGGTACAATGCTAGTTGTGAGGCATGATGTAGAAGCTCCTTAGAGAGTTGATCGAGCATGATCTGGATAATGCATGGATACACGATAATGACAAAGAATCCAAAATACGTATATTTGGGACTATGTGTTCTCCATTTATTTGAGATAGCGCAAATGTTCGAGACAAGCTAAGGATTTTGATTGACACCTCCATGAAAGGGAGGATGATTATAGTATCCATGCACATTGACACCTACATGAGATGGAGGATGGTTTTTGTATCTTTTTTTTATTGGTATCTTGATGCGATTTACATGATGACGTATATTCTAACATAACACGTGATTTAATGTCTTATAGGTATAATAATTAGCAGATACCAGATGAGAGTAGCATTGATCGAGGACACTGAGCCAAATCTTCCTCTCTGTCTGAGCTCACAGGACGAGGAATTCAAATAGAGGACTCCTTGGGTTGAGGGAACTATGGACAATAGGGTTGAAGGTGTTGCTCCCCTATATTTCACCCATGGGATGTGTGTGATCCTTGTCCATTTTGACAAGTCGAGTATCTCCTCCACCTTTAGTCATTAGAGAGTATACCCCAATTGGCATCATACCCATAAGATGGGTCGGCTTGTCAGGAATATGACTTCTCGTTTGGAAAACGCGTTGAGAGTGTACTTGGGGTGTACAACCCAAGTGAATTATGATGCAAGTGTTCTACCACATGACTATTCAAGGTCATCGATGGGAATATCAGTAGACAATAGGATGGGTTGGAATAACCCTATGTGATTTTGGGTTGAGAGTGAGATCCCCGATGTGAAATACTGTATGTGATTGTAGGCTAACAGTGAGCTCCCTGATGTGACACCAGGGTCGAGATGATTTCCCCTGGATGGATGGGTATCCGATTTACTGAATGTATCATTGTAGACGTATAACTACCATGTTTAGCTAATTTAATGTCTTAAATTTCTCAACATAAATCATCAGCTGAGGTTAGTAATATGATGAAGTGTAGTGCATTATATATGCTTAGTTAACCTTCTTCTTACTTCGTTGTGTATGTTTTTATGTTGTTTTTGGGGGATGTTTTTTCTTTATGTCTAAAGGGTAATTTTAAGGAATGAGAACTATGAAATGAATCAACTGAATCTAATGAATTTTAAGTGTTAAAACTAATCTTGAAAGGAGGAAGAAAATGAAGTGTTGTTTAACTATTATTATTTCCATAAAAATAAATCAAACTTTAAATGGTTAGAATCTGATCTCAAAATAAAGTATCTATTCTAATGACTTTGAGATTTTTAAAATTAAAATTAATTCTAATCTATCTTAATTTATTTCTACTCCATGGATTGAAATATGAATCTTATGACTAAGAATTGAAATGACAGTGCTAATTTAAATGAAAGAAGATTCAAAGGAAAAGAAACTATTGTATGACCAACTACTCAATCATTCAATATGGAAGTATAACAAAGTCACCCTCTTAACATGGTTTACAAGTAATTGATTACACTTTAGTTTAAAAAATTAATCTAAGAAACCATTTAGAAAGCATATAAAGGAAAGCTCAATTACTATATATTTTAAATACTCAAGCATTCAATATGGAAGTATGATAGAGTCACCCCCTTGACATGATTTACAAATATCTAATTATACATTTAATTGAAAATTTGATCTAGGAAAGAAGTGTAAAGGCATGTAAAGGAAAACTCAATTATTGTATATTTTAAATACTCAAGCATCGAATTTGGAAGTATGACAGAGTCATATTATTGGCATGATTTACAAGCATCTAATTATACACCTAATTGAGGTTTTAATCTAAGAAAGCAGTGTAAAAGCATGTAAAGAAACTAAACAAATGTGTGCTCTAATGCCTCAAACTTAATCCAATTTGGAAAATATAAGAATCTTCTTTCTTGAGATGTTCTTGGTAAGCAAAAGATTATACAGTCAATCTAAAACTAATACTAAGAAAGCACTTATAAATTTAATATTTGAAATTAATCTAAAAGTTTCATTGAGAAGAAACTGGAACTGGAACCATGACCTTCGTATTATGAAAAACACAGAGTATCAAAGCATACACAACGTTTTACAAAAATTAAGACTGTCTTTGATCTTTACACAACCGGTATTTAAAGAAAAAAAAATGTAACTGTCACGAGCTAATTCCACCTATAAATGGAGATTGAAACTGAAACATAGAAGAAAATTCTAAGTGGTTAACTCTTGATTTGATACGTCAGAGAAAATCAATAGTTCTTCGTTCTTGGATCACGTCTTTTGATTGCACTTCGACCACGAGCATAGGCACCTTTTTGTGTTGAATTCGACCAGGTGGAGAGCACGAAATCCATATATGGATCATTTTGAAGATGCCCATGTGGCTCATTCCTTTCCTCGGAAACTATCAAACCATAAAAGTAGTTGCGGAAACAACAATTAGCTGCAGAATAGGATGTGTTATATAGCTAAGTTACAAAAATCCATTAAAATAACAAGAACATCAAAATATAACATAGATATCATTCAAATTCATTCTCTGAGATAAAATATGTTACTTATCATTGATTGGAGTTTATGGATTTATGGAAAAGTAACAAAAAAGTGATGAGAAAGGATGTCAAAGAAAGGACAATTCTGAGGTTCAACATACCCTTACTAAGAAGCCATTGCATTTCCTCATGCAATTTATCAAAAATGTGAACTTCCTTCTCCTATTGCATTTGTTCAGACACTTCTGCTAATACATCAAGTTTTCTCTTCTTGTTTTTCATTGAGATGATTGCCATCCTGGGCTTCCTCATAAGGAATTTTTATTTGAGATTGATGACTGTCCTGTTCAGTAATTTGTGCTTTATTTTTAACTTTATGTTCTTTTTGTACCACAATCCCATATGCAAGATGGTGTTATCTATAATGACTTTCTCCAGTTGGTTATGCTGCTTTAAAGCTTCATTCTCTTGTTTAATATGCATATTCAATAACTCTAGCTCATAGATTTCTTATTTGGGGGTGTCAACCTGAGGTTCTTATGGATTGATAGGCGGTTATGGATTCACTGCTACATTCATTTTCTCAAATGACTCTATATAGTCATATATCTATTGTTGTGTTGGGTCTATGCCTGGAGATCTTCTGTTGGGACTGCCTTCAAAATTATGTACAGGATAATTTACAAGGCTATGTGGAGGAGAGACATTGATGGGTGATGGCATTGGAGGTTCCTCCTCTACATTCACAAAATTTGTTTCTTGCGATGGTGTTTTATTCATTGACCCTTGGAGTCTATAGCTTCTCCTTGGTAGTAGAGGGTTTAAGTTTTCTTCACTTGTAACCTTTCTCTTATTTTCTGTTTTACCTCTTATCTTAACTCTACCCTACTTCTTGTTTTTCATTAGCTCCACAAGGGTAATTTCCTCTTCATTTTTTTGTAGTGGAGGTGAAGGTTTGTCTTCAATTCTTGTATCAATTTTATTTCTTCTAATTTTCCTAGTCTTGTCTTCCTTAGGCTACTCTGGTTCATCTTGGAATTGGTTTCTGATCAGAAAATTCTCCCAAGAATCTCCTATACTTTTCAAATGGAATTCAAGAAGTATTTTACCAACCCATGATGGTGCATAATGTTGTCTATAAACTGAATTCTCTTATGTACATTTGTAGACATAATTTTTAAACTATTCAGTAAAAATAAAGGGAGATTTATTTCACCATCCTCCAAAAATTTCATCAACAACCGAATATGATACACAAACATGCAGCCAAATATACCTTCACAAGTGATAAACTTCTGCAAAATTAAGAGCATGTTTCTCCATGTGTTCTTGAGTGCTGAGCTAGGGATGACCTTTTTGTAAACAGAAGTATCCATAACTGTATTTTTTAGGACAACTCTCCATGCTTCACTGTGAAATTATTTGTTTTTGAACCACCTTTCTCCAACTCTTAGGAACTCTATGGCTTCAGCTATGAATGCCTCGGTCACTGAAAATTTTATGTCTCCTATTTCGAATTCAGTTCCATCAAAATACCTCGCAAAAGACTTAGTGATCTCTTTGTGGAAACCATAAAATTTTTCTATAAACTTGAGCCACTTCACCTTCTGCAGCATCTCTTTGATCTAAGGATAACCCTCCATGTATTTAGCTCCCACTGGTTCAGTCCTGATTATCAAACCCATGTCTTCTGTCATGAATATTCTAGCCTTCAGAATTGTCCTTTTCTGTATGAAGTGAATTGGGTTGCGGGTCTGGTCAAGGACATTCGAGGGTTTGTAGGAAAGTATGAATGAGATGGATATTTGATGGGGTTTTAAGAAACATAGATGAATATGTTACGACAATAGGACATGATCATTTAATCATTAATGGGGAAGTCCATTATGAACCGTTATGAAACATGATGCAAATTATGTGGCTGATCTATGACATGATTTGAGTCCAAATCAAATCAAATGATGACATATTGAGGCAACATGTGATCATCTACATTATACATGCTAATATTTTTTTCCTTGTTATTTAAATAAATTTATGTAACTTACCTTTAGAACTAACCTTTTGTTGCTATTTCCTTGGTGTTGATTCTTCAGGTATCCTTTAGCATGATGATCTTCAAATGGAGTTTTCAATTTCCTGTGCTCAATATTCTTGCTTCAATAGGTTGTAGAAATGTGACAGAGCTGCAGAATGTGGTATCAGCTGCAGAATGGAATGTCAACTGTAGAATGGAATGATAGCTGCAGAATGGAAGTAGTTTTGTACTACTTTTTATCGTTTTTAGAAAAGAAAGGGAACAAATATTTTTGGGATTTTTAGAAATGGAATGGAAAATATAAGATGTCAGAACTCTAATTTTCATCTTATATTTTATGTATAAGGATACCAATCATTGATTGGTTTTCACACTTATACAATATTTTTATTTTTATTTTTTTGAATAATATATATATATATATATATATCTTCTTTTTTTTCTTTTTTAACATATGAAGAATAAAAATACTAAGTTGGGGAAGAAGAAGGATTATTCCTTACTAACTTCATATCAGTATTATCTTGGAAAATTTTGATAAACTCTTCTCTTGAAATTGGCTTATGATAGAATTTTAATCGATGTCCATTCACAAGAAGAGGTACCTTTTCTTCATCAATTGTCTTTATCCTGACTGCTCCATTGTCAAATACTTTTTCAATCTTATAAGGCCCAAGCTAATGAGTCTGAAACTTTCCTTGAAATTATTTGAACTTTGAATTGAACAAAAGTGCCCAATCCCTTGCTTGAAACTTTTTCCCCTTTATATATTCATCATGCCATTTGATAGCATGAACACCAACTAGGAATTATTTTTTAGTTACAGGGTATTTTAACTCACCAGGAATCAAATTTTTGCTTGTGTAATAGATGGCATAGGGGATCAAATATTTTTTTCCTAATACAACTCCTAGAGAGATATCTGAAGCATCTGTTAAAATGTGAAAAGGTGGTTTCCAACTTGGACCTCTTAAGATGGGTGCTTCAGAAATTTTTGTTTTTAAAGTTTCAAATGCCAATTGGAATCAGGATTCCATCTGAATTCACAATATTTGGTAAGAAATTGGAAGAGTGGGGATCTTATTTTAGTAAAGTTTTCTATAAATATTCTATAATACCCTGTGAATCCTAGAAAACTTCTAACATAATTTTGACAACTTTGAAATGATAATTTGGAGATGAATTCAACTTTAGATGAATCCACTTTAATTCCATCTCCTGAAATGTGATGTCCTAAAACAACTCCTTTAGTAAACATCATAAAACATTTTTCATGACTCAATGAAATATTTGATTCTTTAAATATCTTAAGAACCTTTTCCAAATTTTCTAAAGCTTATTCAAATGAATTCCCGTAAATTGTAAAATCATCCATATATACCTCCACACAATAATGTATTAGATCAGAAAAAAATTATAGTACTGCCCTTTGGAATGTTGCAGGTGCATTGCACAAACCAAAAGGAAGTACTCAGTAGGCATAGGTTCCCCATGGACAGGTGAATGTGGTTTTATCTTGGTCTTCAAGTGCTACCTGAGTCTGATTGTAACCACTAAAACCATCCAATAATGAGAAATACTTCTTTCCTGCTAATGTATCCAATACTTGATCTATAAAAGGTAAAGGAAAATGATCTTTTAGGGTAGCTTTATTCAACTCTCGATATTCAATTCATACCCTCCACTTACCATTATTTTTAGGTACAGTCACTAAGGGAGAAACCCACTGACTTTCTGAAATTGGGTAAATGAAGTTTACATTCAAAAAAATTTGCAATTCTTCTTTCACAATTTCCGGAAGATTTGGATTCATCCTTCTTTGAGGTTGTCTGATAGGTTTAAAATTTTCCTCAATGTAGATGTGAAGTATACAAGTATTATGACTAATTCCTTTCATGTCAATGTATTCCCATGCATATGCAGAAGAATGTTTTTGTAATTTTTTGATTAAATTTTCCTATTGTAATCTTTCAAATTTTTTGTTTATGTTCAAAGATTTTCCTGGAAATATTTCAACTGTAGAGTTACCAAACTCTTCCATAGAGTATAGAGACATCTGCCTAGATGAAAAATATTCAATATTGCATTTTTCTTGAAAATGATCATGTTCATATTCTAAAGATGATTCAAAGTTTTCTATTGAATTTAAGATTTGACTATCTTCACTAATACTTGAAACAATAAAGAGGGTTTGTATATCATTGTCATCATCAATCCATTCTTCATCTTCTAATTCTGTGATTGTTTTTGTTGGAGGATATAGAGTTAATTTCTTTGTTGAATTACCATAAGAGATATACATGTCACCAGATCTACAACTAATGAAAGCATCAGCTGTAGCCAACCAAGCTCTTCCTAATATTAGTGGATGTCCTTCTAGATTGTTCTTGGGGGTTAAAATCATAAAATCGACCAGATACTCCCAAGAGACTAAGGATACTGAAATGTCTTCTAATACACCATCTGAATTGATTATTGATATGTCTACTAATTGTAGTAATGTAGGTGTATATTGAAGATTTGGAAGCTTGAGTTGTTCCATGGTTTGTTTTCTCGTGATGTTTTTAGCTGCTCTTAAATTAATCAATGTATTTGGAATTTCAATACCATTGATATGTGTTTTTACAACTCAACTTCCTGGATCTAAATATTTTTGTATGGAAATTTTTGCCATCATAATGTTTGCAATTTTTCCTACTAGTTGAATTCTTTTTATTTCTTTTTTATTTCTTCCTGGTTTCTTCATGCTCAACTCTCTTATTGTTTTGGCTAGAATTGGAATCTCTTTAATGGCCTATAGCAAAGGAATTTTGATACAGACATTTTTCAATTCATCTAGAAAATCATAATTGGGAAACATTATATGTTTTTCAACCCATATATCAACTTGTATTCTTTCAAGAAAAAGAGGGTTAGAAATAGATACTAATGGTTTCTCTATGATAGGAGTTGAGTTTGTTGGTTCTTTTTGTTTTTAATTTTCAGAATTATGGTTTTGAAGAGATGTTCCCTCTTCAAAAATTTTATTTGGCTATAGAGAAACTTCTTCAAAATTATCTTGTTCTTGAATAACAACAGAAGGATTTTTCCTCTCTAATATTCTACCAGATCTAAGTTGAACATCATTAAGATCTAGTGGATTAATCATGTAAGTTGGAAATTGTTTTTCTTCTATAATGTAATCATTTTGAGGATTTTTTTATTGGGGTTTGGAAATGTATAGGAAATTATTTGATTTGGTCTTTGTGGAAATGGTAATGAAATTCATGGATTTTGGTTTTGGAGTTGGGGTTGTTGATTATGTTGAGGAATTTGTTGGGGAGGATAGTTTGGATAATATGGAGGATATTGATAGTATTGAGAATATCTTCCATAAGGATTTTGTATTCCTTGTGCCCAAGGTTGAGGTTGGGACCAAGTTTGCTGCCAAGAATTCCAATTATTTGATGGGGGCTGAGTACACATTTGGTTATTATAACCTTGAGTTTGTGGCCCCTGGCATGGTCTTATAGAGACAAAGCAAAGAGGTTCTACTGGATTTTAAGTTAATTCTTCTTGAAAAATAGCCTTAAGACCTGGAATTGAAGGGAAACTCTTAGTTTCATGATTTTCTAAGCAAATCACACAATTCTCTATGAATTTTAAATCAACAAGACATTCTCTTAAAGCAAGCTTCTTTCTGCATTTAGGACAAAAAATAGGTAAGGCATCAGTTTCAGATTTCTGCTTGTCTTGTAATTTAAGGGTGTCTATTTGTTCACTAAGACTCCCTAAAATATATTTTTAAATTCGTCAAGCATATTTCCAATTTTCGTTGTACTTATTGTTCTGGTTGCATATTTATTCACTCTAGAAAGAGAAGAATCTCTTGGATTTTTCCTAGTTTTTTATTTTCCCCTTGAAAGATGAATACATAATTCAGCAATGTCAGGTAATGTGAGTTGAGAGATATCTCCCTTCCCCATCATTTTGATAATGTCTATCCACTCATCTCTAATGGATTTTAACAAAAGAGCGTTTAAAGTATCTTAATCTAAGTTTTCCATTTAGATCTTTTTAGGTTATAATTTAATATTTTAGTTAAATCCTCCATATTCTCATCCTCTCTTTGAATCATCTTGAATACTTCATCCTTCTGATTAATAGGTATGCACTAATCCAAATATCTTTCTAAAAATTCTCTTTTCATATCATTCCATGTCCTAATAGACTGTGTGACTAAACCCATAAACCATTTTAAAGCCGCTCCCTTCAGTGTTGTAGGAAATAGATTTACTTTTTGAGAGTCTTGTAAGTAATCATAAGATCCACACAAAACTTCAAATTCAAACAAAAAGGTTTCAGAATCTTCACTCTTTAATCCATGGAAATTTGGAAGAATGGAAGGTGAAATATTTTTCATTGTGGCATTTGTATCCTCATCAATTATAGGAAAACCAAAATAATTATCATTTTCCCTATTTCTTTTGTTTTCTTCACCTCCTCTTCTTCCTCCTTTGTTCCCTCTACCTCGTCCTCCACCTCTTCCTCCTCCAAATAGTACATTTTCTCCATTTATAATTTCTCCTTCTCCTTCTCCTTCTCCTTCTCCTTTTCCTACCATTATAGATTCCTCAGAGCTAATATAAGGTTCTAACCGTAAAGTTGATTTATATTCCTTTGGTTCTTATATTAATGGAATATTGAAGAAAGGTTCTTCTTCTTCTTCCCCACTAGGAATTTCTAACTCTTCATCTAGAATTTTTTCTCCTATAGAGGTGAAAAAGGTTACTCCTGCTATTGGAGATCTAGGATCTTTTTCCGCTAAGATTGCCCCAATGGATGAAATAGGAGATCCTCCTTATTGGATTTCTAACCTCAAGACTTCAGGAAGTCTATGTCTAGTAAAGTATGGAAAATGAGTCTGATATGGTGGTGTATCACTACGTGCTCTAGGTGGAGTGAGTGGTGTTGTTGGAGTTAAACTCCTGCCTCTAGTTATGAATCTACCCCTAGAATATATTTCTCTACGCATATAATTTTTTTAGATGTAAGAAATGAGGTTACCTAATTACACTTCCCCGGAAATTGCACCAAGATGTTTAGCCAGTTTAATGTCTTAAATTGCTTAACATAAATCATCAACCGAGTTTAGTAATCTGATGAAGTACGGTGCACTATATATGCTTAGTTAACCTTCTTCTTACTTCGATGTGTATGTTTTTATGTTTTTTTTGGGGGGTGTTTGTTCTTTTATGTCTAAAGGTTAATTTTAAGGAATGAGAATTATGAAATGAATCAACTAAATCTAATGAAGTTTAAGTGTTAAAACTAATTTTGAAAGAAGGAAGAAAAGGAAGTGTTCTTTAACTATTCTAATTTGCATAAAAATGAATCAAACTTTAAATGGTTAGAATCTGATCGAAAAACAGAATATATATTCTAATGACTTTGAGCTTTCGAAAATTAAAATTAATTCTAATCTATCTAATCTATCTTAATTTAGTTCTACTCCATGGATTGAAATATGAATCTTATGACTATGAATTGAAATGAAAGTGCTAATTTAAATGAAAGAAAATTCAAAGGAAAAGCAACTATTGTATGACCAACTACTCAATCATTCAATATGGAAGTATGACAGAGTCACCCTCTTGACATGGTTTACAAGTAATTTATTACACTTTAGTTTGAAAATTTAATCTAAGAAATAATTTAGAAAGCGTATAAAGGAAAGCTCAATTACTGTATATTTTAAATACTCAAGCATTCAATATGGAAGTATGACACAGTCACCCTCTTGACATGATTTACAAGTATCTAATTATACATTTAATTGAAAATCTAAGCTAGGAAAGAAATGTAAAGGCATGTAAAGGAAAACTCAATTATTGTACATTTTAAATACTCAAGCATCCAATTTCGAAGTGTGACAGAGTCATCTTCTTGGCATGATTTAAGATCATCTAATTATACACCTAATTGAGGTTTTAATCTAAGAAAGCAGTGTAAAAGCATGTAAAGAAACTAAACAACTGTGTGCTCTAATGCCTCAAACATAATCCAATTTGGAAAATATAAGAATATACTTTCTTGAGATGTTCTTGGTAAGAAAAATATTATACAGTCATTCTAAAACTAATACTAAGAAATCACTTATAAATTTAATCTGTGAAATTAATCTAAAAGTTGCAACGCAATGTGAATCTACTTATGAATTGACAAAATAGAACTAATGAAATTAAACTAAAACAACTAATCAAAAACCTCCTCTTATGCAGGGGCCCTCTGTGACAAAACAGGTTGAGATCCTAGCAGAATATATGCGCATTAAGAAGAAAATGGAACTGGTACCATGGCCTTCGTATTATGAAAAAGACAGAGTATCAAAGCATACACAACGTTCTACAAAAATTAAGATTGTCTTCGGTCTTTACACAACTGGTATTTAAACAAAATTAAATGTAGCTATTAGGAGCTAATTCCACCTACATATGGTGATTACAACTGAAACATAAAAGCATATTCTAAGTTGTTAACTCTTGATTTGATACATAAGAGAAAATCAAGATTTCTTCATTCTCGGATCACGTCTTTTGACCGCACTTTGACCACGAGTATAGGCACCTTTTTCAGTTGAACTCGACCAGGTGGATAGGACACAATCCATATATGGATCATTCTAAAGATGCCCACGTGGCTCGTTCCTTTATTCGCTCCTCGGAACCTATCAAACCATAAAATTATCTGCGGAAACAACAATTAGTTGCAGAATAGGATGTGTTATATACCTGAGTTACAAAAATCCATTCAAATAACAAGAACATCAAAATATAAAATAGTGATCATTCAAATGAATTCTCTGAGATAAAATATGTCACTTATCATTGATTGGAGTTTATGGATTTATGGAAAATTAAGTAAAAGTGATGAGAAAGGATGTCAAATAAAGGACAATTCTGAGGTTCAACACTCCCCCACGAGATTCCAGGAGATGCGTTCCGCAATGTTGTTACAAGATGACATGTGTTCCCTGCTGATATGCTTCAATTGATGATATTTTGGGTAATATCCCAATGGGAAAGACTCCATAATGATAGCTTGATGAATGAAGGGTGGTAGTCCAAGCTCCCCTCCGGTGAAAAAATCTTCTTCTAGATCCAAGAATGTTCAACATACAAGTAGAAACAGTCAATAGATAAACAAAAATAAGCATGAAGAGTACATTGATCATTTCTAATGAGAAAGGTTCACAACATGATGACTAAATTACAAAGATACTTAGTGACGACACGTGATTATGCATGAATACAAAAATCGCATATTGATCAATGAACAAATATCAACAGAATGAGTTGAGTTGTCATGACTCCATTATGTAGAGAACTACAAGAAGATATTGCAAAGTGGAATTATTCCTAGTTGAGAAAGAGTGTTAATTTTTGCAACTAAGGTCAAATTCCATGGTGGAAATCTCAGATGATTAATAAAATAATTTAATTAGGTTCCTCTTTTCGAGAGGATCAAAAGTGACCTATAGATCGCCCCATTCGGTTAAGCAAAATTTAAGTTATGAATTAATTTATTATTTTATGGGTCAGCCTAACCACATGTTGATCCAGTCAAAGCCCCAAGTGGTCCCTCACAAAGTTATAAATAGAGGAGACCTCAAGTTAATTTGTACACATTCGCTCATGAGATCTTCTCCATGTTATTTTTTGTTTTTGGTCATATTTTCTATTTCTTGATCGCACAAGTACGTCGGTAGGAGCTCTCGCAAAAGGTCAATATCACAGAAGTGATCATACACTAGATCTGGGTGATATAAAGAAAAGCCATTTGAAGGAAAGGACAAGGTAGAGGCCCTGCTAATAAGAGTCATGGGTAGGGTGTGTTTTTCCCATGGCCAAGGATCCAAAGCCACTGTCACAACTTGTTAAGGGCACGACCTTGTCACAGAAGTCAGATCAAGTTGATTTGAAGCAGAGTCACAGGAAAAAAGTGTTGTGGTAGCAGATCAGAGCCCCAAAGCCGCGATATGAACGTGTTAAGGTCGCGGCTCGGAGAATTACTGAGAATATTTAATTTGGTTCATAATAAGTTGATTTTGCATCATTTACAGACATCAGTCGTTCAGTCATAGTTGTGTTAGAGCGTCACTAACATTTTCTTGGATTCAAATCTAGGGCTTAAGAGTTGAGATCACTTGGTGATCTTTCAGATCCGTGTTTTGGTATTATAGATATGTATATCTGTAGATCAGATCTATATTTTCCACTATAGATGTATCTTCAGTCCTAATTCAGTATCAACAGTGTTCTTCAACTTTCTACAGCCAATGTCAGTGCATTTTAGTTCTTAGATTTAGTTTCCTTCATGCAGAAGTATGGGTATGGTTTTAGTTCTTGTATTCTATTTTTTTGCTGCATTGTAAATATATGTACTCATGGATCATTGTACTCTTATTGTTGAACCATTAAATGAAGATCTAAGAAGAATAATTTCCAAGGGTTTTCCCTATAGTGGGTTTTTCCCTGGTCTCAAACCAATCCTGGTGTCTCTATGTGTTCATGCTTCTCTTCCTTTGATATTTTACTTTCTATTGTTTAGATGATGGTGGTGGTGGTGTTATTCTTTCTGCATAGATATATATTTTGATGTGTAATAATATAATATATGTACAATGATAAAATTATTTGGGGTGAAATTAAAATGTTGGTGAAGAAATGTAACTATCAAACTGAAGAACAATGATGCTTCATGAAAAATTATCACAATCCATCCAAGGTATCCAACAAACTCTATAATTGACCTATAAATTTTTCTAATTATACAACTGATAGTTATCTTCCATTTAACCTATGTCTCAACTAGGTCTTCCTCAGAATTAAAATGAAACAACTATTTATAGTGAATTATCAATTAACTGATGATCACTCATTGTGAATTAAATCATATGTAATCCACTCGACCTCTCACTAGCTCATCACTCAGTTAAAACTAGTTAAACTGATTTTAACTCAATTAAATGATTTAACTAA
Organism: Pinus albicaulis; assembly: GCA_034641835.2. NCBI lineage: Eukaryota > Viridiplantae > Streptophyta > Pinopsida > Pinales > Pinaceae > Pinus > Pinus albicaulis. The sequence continues at coordinate 610,024,156 of CM076583.1, forward strand.
TTATAACTCATGCATAGTTGCAATTGTACCCCCTTAAATCATGTAATCACTCTACATGCATCCTCTTTGACCCTAAATCCAAATTTTCTTCTCGCTAGAGCCTTCGTCAAGATGTCCACATCCCGCTCCTCAGTGGGAATGTAATATAATGACATAATTCTCCTTTGAACACAATCTCTGAGATGGTTATACCAGATATCAATATGCTTGTACATGTCATGGAATACTAGATTAACGTATATTTTGATGTGAATCTAGTTATCCCAATGTATCACCGTCGGATCCATCTGTTGACCAAACAAACCAACAAGTATCTTCCTCATCCACACAGCCTTGCATGCAGCCTAACTAACTACCATGTACTCTACCTCTGTTGAACTGAGTGCAACTGATCTCTATTTCTTATTGTACAAATAAATAGTTGTTGACCCTATGCTGAAGAAGCCTCCTATTGTGCTCTTCTAGTCAGATGGACTCCCAGTCCAATCTGCATCACTAAATGCTTGAATCTTCACTCTCTCTATCCATTTGTACCATAATCCATACTCTTTAGTGCCCCTAATATATCTGAACACATGCTTCCCTACCTTCAAAAAGAGCTTGGTTGACTTAACCATAGCTTGGCTCAACTAGTTTTCTGCATAGCATATGTTGGATAGTGTTTTCACCAAATAAATGATTGAACCCACCATCTTCCTATAAACAGTAGCATCCACTACTTCACCTGAAGTAGCAACCTCCTTCCTCCAGTTTCTTGCAAGAGGACTATCCATGGGTTTACTACCCTCCATGTGGAACTTCCTCAAAATCTCCTTGGCACACTTTCCCTGAGATACAAATAGCTCCCCATCTCTTTTCCATATTTCCGATCCAAGGAAATAGTGCAAGAGCCCCATGTCCTTCATCTCAAATTCTCTTTCAAGATCATCTTTGAAAGATTTTATGAGCCGCTCATCACTTGTCAGCATTATATTATCAACATAAAGTACGATAATAAAGATCTTACCATAAACCACAATATGATATAGGTTCACATCCGCTTCACTCTTGGTGATGCCCAACCCAGTGAAATAACTATCAATCTTGGTGTAGCAAGCACAGGGTGCTTGCTTTAGCCCATACAGTGCTCTCTTGAATCTGCACACATGCAAATCCTCGTCTAAGGTCTCAAAACCTTTTGGCTTCTTAATGTACACTTATTTCTCAATCACTTCATTGATAAAGGTTGTAATTAAATCCATCTGATGTATCTACCATCCCATCTACTCAAAGAGTGCAAGGATGGATCTAATGGAAGAGTACCTTGCGACTGGTGCAAAGGTCTCATCATAGTTAATCCCCTCCACTTGAGAGAAACCTCTGGCCAAAAATATATCTTTGTGTTTCTTCACACTCCCATCTGCCACCTACTTCACCTTGTAGACCCATCTGGATCCTACAACTCACTTCTCCACTGGACTTGGGACAACATCCCATGCATTTTTCCTAATAATGGAGTGATACTCCTCAACCATGGCATCAACCCATACCAGCTACTGCAATTATACCTCAAAAGAGGATGGTTCTATACCAATACCTCCACTCATGAGAGCCATGTATCTAGTGTACCACTTTGGGGACCTTCTCTTCCTGCGTTGTGATGTGGGTGCTCCCACATTCTCTCTCGCATCCAGTAATAATATGTAAGCCTCTCTAGTGTGCTTCCTTCCATCTCTGGTGGATGGCTCAGCATCGATCGTTTCTACCACTCTTTTTTCTTCTGCTTGTGGTTGATCCACATTTTGAGGTCCATCCTTTGGAGCTAAGAGCTCCTCAACTGCATGTAACTCAAGCTCCCTCTCAAGGGAAAATCGCATGGCTTTGTCTTCATCAACCTTCACATCTCTTCTGACCAGTGTCATCCGATGTGATGGAAAGTACACCAGATAGTTGTGAGGTATATCATTTTACCCCAAAAATATTCCCAACTCTGTTGTTATCTCAAGCTTCTTCCTGACATCTTAGGTCATATGGCAATAGACAGATATATGAAACATCTGGTTTCTTACCTGAAAAATCCTCCTCTGGTGTACTCATCCTAGGTATCCAATTAGGACCTCTGTTTTGCACAAATATTGTTGAATTACATGCCTCTGCCCACAGATACAATGGTAGGCCCTAATCATGCAACATAGCTCATGTTGCTCCCACAATAGTTATGTTCTTTCTCTCTACAATCCCATTCTGATGTGGGTTATGAGGTGCAATCAATTCTCTTTGAATTCCTTCTTAGGCACAAAATTTCCTGAATTCATTAGAGATGTATTCCCCACCATTGTCGCTCCTTAGAGCTTTCACCTTCTTCCTTGTATATTTCTCAACAAGTGCCTTGAACTCACAAAACTTGGAGAACGTCTGATCTTTCTTGTGCATGAATAAAATCAAACGCTTTCTTAAAAAATAATCAACAAAAATCACATAATATGTGTGCTTTGTTTTGGAATTTGTTGAGAATAGTCCACACGCGTCTCAGTGAAATATCTTAAGGATTTCTACTACTCAGATTTCCTTATCGTGAAAGGTGGCTTTTGTATACTTCCCCATAATACAACCCATACATGCGCCTCTCTGTGCAAGTGTACCCTTTGGAAGCCCTGTAGAATTCTGTTGCATGATCCTCAAAGCGTTGTGGTGTAGATGACCCAACCTTCTGTGCCATAACTCATTGATGTCTCGTCTCACCACCTTCTCTTCTTTACTGCTCAATGTTGTGTAGTCATCCACATCAAGTTTGTAGAGGTTCTTCACTCAAACCCCAATATTTTTCACCTATCTCGCAGCCTTGTGGAGAAGGAAGGCATTTCCTTCACTTAAAATCACATCATATATGTTAGTCTCTTCCAGTTCTTCCAGTCACCAGTGATAAAATATGCTCTTACAAGGTTTTTGTTAGGGTATTAAGTAAAAATTTTATGGTTTGAGTAGGTCCTCAAATAAAAATTTGGTCACTGGCTAATGTGTTTAGGTATGTTACTACTCCTTTCAAAAAATTCATGTTTCGTTCATTGCCATCATTTAGTTGGATGAGTCACCACTGTAATTTCTTCATCACCATCTCAGTGAACATCACCATGGTTAGGTCATTCCTCTCATCATTTCATGCAGTGTCACCACTGGGTCTTATTGTCAAAATCATAAAAATAGGTCATTTCACCATCAAAATCATCATTTGAAGGAGTAGTAATATGGAAAATTTTAATAAATTATTTTAAAGTTTAATTTCAATTCAAATATGATGTAATATATTTCACAAGGTTCTAAAGCCGCAGTTTCAAATCAAAAGGTAAAAAAGACTTGGTGGGGACCAGTAACCACCAAAGGAGAAAATCAATTTTCAAGCTACAAAAGACCAAAAAGAGCTTTCATTTTCTCTTTTCATCTTCAATATACTTCTCTCCACCTTGAAAAAACCACTTGCACCCTCTAAACAACAATTTGTGTGCCCAAGAGTGCCATCTCTCCTCTGTGTTGCACATTCTTCAAGGGAGACAAATCATCATTGCAGAGGGATTCTTCATCAACAACATGGTCTAGTGTATCAGTGGCAAGTAAGTGGGAATCCAAATCACCTCTTGTGTCTTCATTTCATGCTTGGAAAGAGAAATTCCCTTTTTCTAGGGATTTTAGTGCATTTGCTTGGTTTCATGTTCCCATTGACAAATTTCTGAGTAAAACCCTAAGATTGAAGCTCACTCACCTTCCCCCACCTATTATACACCTTCCTAATCACTTCCCATCACTGATATCCCTCATTTTCACTATTTTCCCACAAACCCTAGCCTAGCCTATACATTTCTAGGTTATGATTGTTTTTTCCCTCTTTGGGCCCCTTCCCATCATCCATTAACTAAAATATCACTTTCCCCTACTCCCTAACATCTATCTTTACCCCCATAATTTTTCCAAAGAATTTAGAGGACCCCTAACCCCTTCATCTCCCTTCATTCCTAAAAACTGCCAAAATCCCCTGTTTTTCCCTTCAATAAACCCTAATTCCCTTTCCCATTGAGCTAGGGTTAGAAACGGATTCTAAAACCCCTGAGCATAAGAGGCACAAAATAGGTCAGATCAGTAGGTATGAGCCCACCAAATTCAAAGAAATGAGGTGTCTCGAGTAAGAATCAAGCAGTTGAGGGAAAAACTCAAGGAAACCCCAATGAAGCAAAAATAGAAGCGTAAGTTGGATTTGCTTCATGATGCTTCAATAATAGCATAACATAGCATAATAAGTCTCCATAGATCAATTTTGGAATTATTTTGAGAAAATGTGGGAAAAAATCACAAATTTAGAATTTTTTGGGCTTTTTGGCAATTTTACACAGTTTTTGGTCCAAAAGGGTGGCGAGCCTCACGTTGCGCTTTTGTTGGGGGAATCCAAATGACAAAAGTTTTGAATTTATGGATTTATTTTAACCTATACATTAACTTCATCTATTGGGAGAGCCATGTTAGCACATTGTGGTGGGCGAAAAGGTAAAAAAAACTACCAAAACATAATCTTTCTTCCTGTTTTTCAGAAGCACACTGCGCTTTTGGAGTAGTTGTGGGAGAAATGATTTTTGGAGGGGTAGATGCAGACTTTTTTAGTTCTTGAAGAACCTATGATCTAGTAGACATGCACAGCTTTCTCCAGCATCTTTTAGATCTTGATTTGGACCTCGGGAACCCCTCTAAAATCCTCTTACACCTAGCACATTGCAATTTCTCCAGGCATGCTGCACTTTCCTGTCAATTCACTGCGCTTTTGCCCGGACTTCATTTTTCTCAGTTTGCTTAGTCCAATTCAAAATTTTCTGATGAAATTTGTCATTTATGGTGTTTTAATGATGTAATCAATGGTAATTATGTTGGTTAACATGAAAATTAGGTAGATTCATTCTTGTAAATGCTTTTCGAGGTCAAATGTATGAGTTTTTCTATTGTGATGAGAGTTTGTTAACCTCCCTAGTCATTAGGTTAGGTGAGGAATTCATGTGAATTGTTCCTACACTCTAGGGTTCGACCCCTGAGAGAGGGGAAATGGTTTTTTGGCCTATATATATGGATTTCTTAGTCATTTTGATGGTTGGACATCAGAGGGTAGAGCTCTTGTAGCTTGTACTTCATCTTTTTATACATGAAATCAAAGGGCCAGTTGCAGCTATTATTCAAGAATTCTCATGTTGTGAGTTTGTGATGTTGTATTTTCTCTGTTATAGTTTTATATAGATGATATACATGTCTCCTTTCCATATCTTCCTTCTTCAGTGATTTTCCTAAAAGGTTTATAAGAAGAATTCTTTCATGAAAGCTTTGTTTTGTTGGGAAATTCCATTTTATGTAATCTTCCCTCTTGTTTAATGAATTCATGGTGCAAAGGATACCCTAATGAAGCAAAAAGAGAAGGGTAAGTTGGATTTGCTTGCTGATGCTTCAGTTATATCATAACATACCATCATAGGTCTCCATGGAGAAATTTTGGAATGATTTTAAGCAAATTTGGAAAAAAAAATCACAAATTTAGAAATTTGGAAAAAATTCACAAATTTAGAAATTTGTGGGCATTTTGGCAATTTTACACAGTTTTTGGTCCAAAAGGGTAGCGAGCCTCACACTGCGCTTTTTTTGGGGGCATCCCAATGACAAAATTTTTGCATTTTTGCATTTATTTTCACCCATACATCAACTTCAGCTATTGGGAGAGCCGTGTCATCACATTATGGTGGGTGAAAAGGTCAAAAAACTACCAAAAAATCACATTTTTTCCTATTTTTTCAGAAGCACACTGTGCCTTTGGAGTAGTTGTGGGAGAAATGATTCTTGGAGGGCTAGAAGTAGTATTTTTCAATGCTTGAAGATCCTATGATGTAATAGACAGACATATATTTCTCCGTCATATTTTAGATCTTGATTTTTACCTCGAAAACCCCTCCAAAATCCTCTTACACCTGGCACACTGCGCTTTTGCCTAGAACTCATTTTTCGCAGTTTGCTCAGTCCAGTTCGACTTTTAGTGATGTAATTTGTAATTTATGGTGTTTTAATGATGTAATCAATGGTAATTATGCTGGTTAAGGTGAAAATCATGTAGATTCATGCTTGTAAATGATTTTCAAGGTCAAATGTATCAATTTTTCTATAGTGAGGAGACTTTGTTAACCTCCCTAGTCATTAGGTTTTAGGTGACGAATTCATGTGAAATGTTCCTACACTCTAGGATTTAACCCCTGAGAGAGGGGAAATGGTTTTTTGGTCTATATGTATTGATTTTTAGTCATTTTTATGGTTGGAAATCAGAGGGTGGAACTCTTGTAGCTTGTACTTCATCTTTTTATACAGGAAATCAAAGGACCAGTTGCAGTTATTATTCATGAATTATCGTGTTGTGAGTTTGTGATGTTGTATTTTCTTTGTTATATTTTTATATGAATAATATAAATGCCTCATTTCCATATCTTCCTTCTTCAGTGATTTTCCTAAAAGGTTTATAAGTAGAATTATTTCATGAAAGCTCTATTTTGTTTGGGAATGTCATTTTTATGTAATATTCCTTCTTGTATAATGAATTCATGGTGCACATGCTCATTAATATTTTCTTTCTTTTTCAAGCCCTATACTACACCGACAAAATCCCAATCCCATCACAAAAGCATATCTATCTTTCTCCTCCATATCTCTTGCCGCTGTAACCTTTGATACTTTGACCTAGTTACTTGGTTTTCATCCCTGATCCAGCGAAAAGCCCTAAATCTTTCAAAACCCTAGAGCTGAGCTATCTAGCATAAAATCCACCCTTGCACCAGTCAAATCCTTAGCTATGTTTTTTCATAGACAGATCCCTCTTTGGTTTGGTAGGGCTAGCTACCAAACTAAAGGCTTGGTTTTAGGTTACCTACGTCGATATCCTTTCAGCCTTGGGTCATTGTGGAGGCTAACATTTTTGGCGTCGTTGCTGGGGAACGAGGTGAAAGATCTTCCTCAGGAAAGCACGAAAAGGATCAGATTTGATTGTTGATGGTGAACAGTGATCATGCACAAGAAGGTTGTGCATCTTTCACCTGGCGACTCCAGTGTCGAAGAATCCAAGGGAAATAATTTTCATGGCGACTCCACTGTTCAAAAACTGGTAGTTTGAAGAAATTCCTGGTGACCTCACTGTTTTCAAGATGGATACAATTGATCGAAGGTATGCTCATTTGAATCGAGATCACATTCCTAGTTTTCTGAACCATATTCCTTGTATAGATTGGCAAACAAGGCAGCCAAAATTTAAAGGTCAGGATGGAGAAGATGCTAGTTTTCATTTGGTCAAATTTCATTTTAATATTCACAGACTAAAGTCAAGTTTCCTAAATATTGTCTGAAGAATATTTTCATGGCTACCTTGGAGGAAAAAGTGAGATCATGATATGAAGGTTTACCATCTGCTAGTTTATATTCTCTAAAGGATTTTCATTCAGTTTTATTTCAACATTATCAAAGCTATCATTTTTCCTTATTGGTGATTGATAATTGTTGTAATATTTTTGAAAATTTTATTAAATTTAATGAAAAATTTAATGGGATGAAGAATGTATAGAAGAAGAGATGTTAGAAGCCCTTTATGATTTTTCCTCCCAACAAGAATAATAGCTTCCTCTTTGGATGAAATAGACTGGGACCAAAATAGAGAAAGGCCTATTCTTGATCTTGAAAATGAAAATCACCAAGCCAATGTTAACTATTATAAAACTCATGTTTCTCCTCTGTCTTAAGATGAAATAGATAAGCTCCTGAAAATTCATGTTACAACTCATGGTCATGCTAATTTGCAGCTTTTACAGTGTTCATATATTCAGGAATGTGTGAGTGAAATTTCTTCCATTATTGAAAATGAAAATCTGGGTTTAAATTATGATAGTCATGAGACTGATGAAACTATACAGGAAGTTGTTGTGAGTAAGCCAATTGTGATGATGATTTCCTGCAAGGAGATCAGCTAACAAGGATTGTTTTCTTTCATGAAGAGAACATAGTTGTCATGTTTAATAATATTGAAGAATGTTTTATGTTCAAGGATGATTTAGACTATGAATTGGAAGAATATGATAGTATGTCAGAGATAGAATCAGATTTTCTCATGCTTGAGGAATTTACAGCCAACACTCAGGTAGTAGAAAGTGATACTTCCCTATGCCTTCCAATGGATAAAAAACCGAGTATTCTTTCAGATCAAAATGAAGTGGGTACTTGTATTTTTGTTGGATTTCAAGACAAGGTAAAATTTCAAATTATTGAGGATACTTACACTAATTTTCTACGATCAACAGGGGAGATGAATTTTCTTGTATTTATTAAGCATGAGCACATCTTCAGTGGACACTCGAAGTGGCCTATATTTTGTTTTCTCTACCTGCTCAATTGAAATGTGAGTGTCATTTTAGTAAGTAGTCATTTACTGGATTAGCTACACTGGAAGGATCATTTCACATGATTGTACATATGTCTTCAGCAGGTGGTTGGTTGTCATGATGATTTGAAGCCCTCAAGTCTTGATGATATGTTGCCATCAATAAGTTATGTAACTATTGTTGCAGTGAGTAGTCAATTTTTTTTTAATCATGTCAGTTCAGTTTGTTATTCAGCTTTAAGTATTGAGTTTGGTCTTTTGATTTTTGACTCCATGCCCAATGGATAAGCCTACTTGGTCTACGGTGTTCTTGACACCTCCAAGGAGCTGCCATCCCCAGCTGGAGCCAATGTTAGTGTATGCTAGTTCGGCCAGTCACCAATGATAAAATATGATCTTAAAAGGTTTTTGTTAGGGTATTAAGTAAAAAATTTATGGTTTCATTAGGTCCTCAAAAAAAAATTTGTCACTGGCTAGTGTGTCTATGTCTGTTACTACTCCTTTCAAAAAGTTTTGGTCATTGCCATCATTCAGTTGGATGAGTCACCACTGAAATGTATTCATCACCATCTCAACCAACATCACCATGGTCAGGTCATTCCGCTCATCATTTCATGTAGTGTCACCACTAGGTCTTGTTGTCAAAATCGTAAAAATAGGTCATTTCACCATCAAAATCATCATTTGAAAGATTAATAAAATAGAAAATTATCAATAAATTCTTTTAAAATGTAATTTAATTTCAAATATGATGTAATATATTTGACAAGGTTCTAAAGCCGCAGTTTCAAATCAAAAGGTAAAGAAGACAAGGTGGGCGGCACTTAACCACCAAAGGAGAAAATCAAATTACAAGCTACAAAAGACCAAAAATAGCTTTCATTTGTTCTTTTCATCTTCAAGAGACTTCTCTCCACCTTGAAAAATCTACTTGCACACTCATAACAACAATTTGTGTGCACAAGAGCGTGATCTCTCCTCGGCGTTGCACATTATTCAAGGGAGCCAAATCATCATTGCAGAGGGATTCTTCAGCAACATCAGGTTACAATGTATCGGTGACAAGTAAGTGGGCATCCAAATCATCTCTTGTGTCTTAATGTCATGCTTGGAAAGAGAAATTCCCTTTTTCTAGGGTTTTTAGTGCATTTTCTTGGTTTCATGTTCTCATTGAAAAAATTCTAGGTAAAACCCTGAGATTGAAGTTCACTCACCTTCCGTGACCTATTATACACCTTCCTAATCACTTCCCATCACTCCTATCCCTCATTTTCACTATTTTCCCACAAACCCTAACCTAGACTAGGCATTTCTAGGTTAGGATTGTTGTTTCCCTCTTTGGACTCCTTCCCCTCATCCATTCCCTAAGTTCACTTTGCCCTACTTCCTAACATTTATCCCTACCCCCCTAAATTTTCCCAAGAATTTAGAGGACCCTTAACCCCTTCATCTCCCTTCATTCCTAAAAACTACCCAAATCCCATGTTTTTCCCTTCACTAAACCTTAATTCCCTTTCACATTGAGTTAGGGTTAGAAATGGATTCTGAAACCAATGAGTAGAAGAGGCACAAAGGAGGTTATATCAGTAGTTATGAGACCACCAAAGTCCAATAAATCAGGTGTCTTAGGTAAGAATCAAGCAGTTGAAGGAAAAACTCACGGAAACCCTAATGAAGCAAAAAGAGAAGGGTAAGTTGGATTTGCTTGTTGATACTTCACACATAGCATAACATACCATCATAGGTCTCCATGGAGAAATTTTAGAATTATTTTGAGCAAATTTGGAAAAAAATTCACAAACTTAGAAGCTTTTCAGCATTTTGGCAAATTTACACAGTTTTTGGTCCAAAAGGGTAGCGAGCCTCAGGCTGTGCTTTTGTTGGGGACATCCAATTGACAAATATTTTTCATTTCTAGATTTATTTTGACCTGTACATCAACTTCAACTATTGGGAGAGCCATGCCAGCACATTATCATGGGTGAAAAGGTCAAAAAACTACCAAAAAATCACCTTTTTGACTGTTTTTTTAGAAGCACACTGCGCTTTTGGAGTAGTTGTGGGAGAAATGATTTTTGGAAGGATAGAAGTAGTATTTTTCAGTGCTTGAAGATCCTATGATGTAGTAGACAGGAATATATTTCTCCAACATATTTTAGATCTTGATTTTGACCTTGGGAACCCCTCCAAAAGCCTCTTACACCTGGCATGATTTGCTTTCTCCTGGCACGTTGTGCTTTCCTGTCAATTCGTTGTGCTTTTGCCTGGAACTCATTTTTCTCAGTTTGCTCAGTCCAGTTAGACTTTTTCTAATGTAAATTTTCATTTATGGTGTTTTAATGATGTAATCAATGGTAATTATGCTGGTTAAAGTGAAAATTAGGTAGATTCATGCTTGTAAATTCTTTTCAGGGTAAAATGCATCATTTTTTTTATTGTGAGGAGAGTTTTTTAACCTCCCTAGTCATTAGGTTTTAGGTGAGGAATTCATACGAACTATTCCTACACTCTAATATTCGACCCCTGAGAGAGGGGAAATGGTTTTTTGGTCTATGTGTATGGATTTCTTAGTCATTCTGATGGTTGGACATTAGAGGGTTGAACTCTTCTAGCTTTTACTTCATATTTTTATACATGGAATCAAAGGACCAGTTGCAGCTATTATTCAACAATTCTCGTGTTGTGAATTTTTGATGTTGTATTTTCTCTGTTATAGTTTTATATGAATGATATACAAGCATCCTTTCCATATATTCCTTCTTTAGTGATTTTCCTAAAAGGTTTATAAGCAGAATTCTTTCATGAAAGCTTTGTTGTGTTTGGGAATGTCATTTTATGCAATCTTCCTTCTTATTTAATGAATTCATGGTGCACATGATCATTAATATTTTCTTTCTTTTTCAAAGCCTACACTACATTGACAAACTCCTAAGCCCATCACAAAATCACAACTATCTTTCTCCTCCATATCTCTTGCAGTTGTAACCTTTGATACTTTGACCTAGTTACTTGGTTTCCATCCCTGATCTAGCAGGAAAAAAAAAAAAAACTAAACTAAATATTTCAAAACCCTAGATCTGAGTTATCTAGCCTAAAATCCACTCTTGCACTAGTCAGATCCTTGGCTATGTTTTTTCATAGAGAGAGCCCTCTCTGGTTTCGTAGGGCTAGCTACCAAACCAAAATCTTGGTTTGAGGTTACCTCCGTTAATATCCTTTAAGCCTTGGGACATTGTGGAAGCTAACAATATCCACGATCTTCCAACATAGAAACAGAAACCAAATTCTTATTTAAACCAAGTACATGCATGACATGTTTTAGTATGAGGGGTTTAATTAACTCTCTTTGGAAAGTAACTGTACCAATCCAGTAGTGTTATATCTCATGTCATCACCCATCTCTATGTGCATCTAGAGATCCTTCTCCTCCAATTTGTTGAAGAATTATTTATTATCGGTAATGTGGAATGAGGTACCACTATGCAAGTACCACATAGATCCCAACATCGATGACACCATGCATGTGATGAGGGTGAATTTCAACTCAAATTTTTAAGTCAAAGCTTCACCTGCTACTCCTCTTGAGGCCTTCTTGTAGTTATTTTGTGGACAATTTTTGGCATAGTGTCCATGCTCATGACAGTTGAAAATTTTCACCTTTGACAAGTCTCGCTTATTGTCGGTCTCGGATTTGGAATGGGATGCCCTCCCTTTTCCTTTCTTCCCCTTGCTATCTAAAGCACAATTTTCCTCATCATCAGTCTTTGATGAGGATCCATCTCTAATGCTCTGCCTGATTTCTTCTTGTACCAAATCGAACCAAAGTCGCTCCCAATATAGAAGATTATCCCACCCATTAACACAATCCTGGTAGTTATGCCAGCTTTTGGGAAGGCTTGGAAGAGCTAGGCTCACCTAATCATCCATTGCAACAGTGACCCCAACACTTCCAATCTCATCTCGACATTGAGTCAACTTGGTCATGTATTTCTCGATCGTGTCACCCTTTTCCATTTTGATCTTCCTAAGCTTCTCTTTCAATGCCATCTTCCTTTGGTCACTGATATTCTGATATAGATCTATCAAGGCCTTCCACATTTCTTATGGAGTATCCTTCTCATGGAGGCTTGAGACAATCTAGTCCTGAACTCCCTCTAACAAGATCCTTCTCGATTTTACAACATTCTTCTTCCATGTATCAAGAAGTTGAGAATCTACGGCTAGGGGTTGTGGGACATCAGCATCTATGAAATCTTTTAGTCCATTCTCCTCGAGAATTTCCTTTATCTTTTCCTTCCATGCAATATAATTCGAATTTCCCTCAAGTGCATATTCGAGTCTCAAGCCATTGAAAGACATCTTAATATGTTGTTGGATACCGAATAAATAATATGAAAATTCAAACCTGATCAAAAAAAAATTGTTCTTCTCTTCTTATTGTGATTCCTGGTGCTCTAATACCATGTAGAAACTATAACCATGAGATTCAATATGATCTTATGATATACTAAAACAAGATATTGAATCCCTTCTACAATTTGCGGAAACAAAACACGATCACACAATCACGTAAACAAGTAAGAGAAAGAGACAATCAATCACACAACACAAGATGTATCTGGGGAAATCACGCTACCTAAAACCTCGCTATGTGTAAATTGTATAAAGTCAAGGATCATGAAACAATACAATGTTTTCTCTCACAAGAGAACTCATGCATTCTACCAACTGTCTCACACTAATCTAGGAAAAGTCGGACAAATACTTAGCCAATTCTCTTCCACTTCTCAACCTGCCTTTCTCATGCATTCCTTAAGGAATTAACACCCTATTAAATAGGAAAATCCCTTGCCTTGAATATGCAATCCCTCTAAGGTTTCCAAATGATTCTATAACTGATCGATGCAATTTTCTAATTATACAACTGATAGTTATCCTCCCTTTAACCTCTATCTCAACTGGGTCTTCCTCAGAACTAACATGCAACAACTATTTATAGTGAATTATTAGTTAACTTATTGATAACTCATTGTGAATTAAATCAGATTTAATTCACTGGACCTCTCAGTAGCTCATCACTCAGTTAGAACTAGTTAAACTGATTTTAACTCAATTAATTGAGTTAACTAATTACAACTCATGCATAGTTGCAACTGGACCCCCTTAAATCATGGAATCACTCTACATGAATCCTCTCTGACCCTCAACTCTAATTTCCTACTCTAACTCAATCGTTCTTACTTAGTTAACTAATACAAGTTGTTATGAGATGAAATTACAATTTCTCTCCCAATTTAATTAAGGGAAAATTAAATTAGAAGCCCTGCTTTGGGGTTCCATTTCTTGGTGCCATTTCAACAAGAACACCTGCCAAAAGAGGGTCCATCTATATCATGTTTTCAAAGCATGCCAACTCCTTCATCAAGGCAAGTGGTTCACCAGGGACCAAGTTCAATAGACATTTTCTCACATCATGGAGACTCTGAATGCAATGGGGGCCATTGCTTCCTAAGGAGTGAGGACTAATCCGGGTGGATTTTGGTGGCCACCTGCCTATTCCACCTATACCTCCATTCGATTTCATCAGTTTCTTGTTTATAGCAGCATTTACTATTTTCAGTCGTTTTTCGGGTCCTGAACTTCTAGAGAAGTTTTGACCCCTAAACAACGTTTTTTTTTTAATGTCCATAGCAGACCATTAGGTGTAGGCATGAGCCTATTACAAATATTGTAATATTAGGATAGATCTTTCTGCCAAGGTATTGTACATACCAAACGAAGATAATATTACCAAGTTACAACCTTGGGAATTTGGCTACCCAACTAACCCTAACGTGGCCCACAAACTCTTAGTGTTCCATCTCCTAGGGTTAGGGTTTTGGTTGTTTAGGGTTTTCCCATGTTTTTCAATGATAAAAATTCCCTTGAGCCTCATTGTAACACATTTCAGAGGCATGTAGTCACCACATATATTCTCAGTGATAAGCTACCATCACTTGAGCTAGTTTGTTTCCATTATGTATGTAAGCATATTTCAGTTCTTTGTTATTAATGAAATGAAGTTTTATTTCAGTTTTACTTCTGTGTTTATGTTTATATCTTATTATTTTTCATTTCTGCATAAGTTCATATCAATGGTATCTGAGCGGTATGCTCTTTCTTAGTTTTTCTTTGCATGTCCCAAAGAAGGTCGAGGTATAAGGAATTAGGGCTTGATCTGGTTGAACCTTCGCAAGATTAGCCGTGAAAACTCCAATGAGATCCAATGGTGGAAGAAAATAAAGTCGAGGGAGTAGGAGCTGCTTTCAAAATATTGCTCAAGGAGGCCCTTGAGAAATAGAGGAATGTGATGATGGATAACTTTTCCCAGATCTTTTGATGGCTACCCACAGGCGATGCATCTTCATCTAGAATCCACTCTCGAGGCATCACTCATTTTAAGGTACAAGTTAAATTTAAGATTCACATATTTGAAGGCCAAATAAATTTTGACGCCGTAGATAAATGGTTAAATATGTTGGAAGGATATTTTTCAATTCATGACATTTCCAATTAGGAAAATATTACTTTTTCACTCCTAAAAGTCACCCCCCATGTCAAGGACTGGTGGGAAACCTACTGTGAGAAAAAGGACAAGGGGGTATTGTCACTATTTTCAGTCGCACCCACTTGGAATTCTTTCCGAGACGCCATCAAGGAATAATATTACCTTGTTGGTAGCTATGAAGATAAATACATAAAGTGGACCACACTGTAGTAGGGAAGGGAACAAGATGTGTTAGATTTCACAAATGGTTTTCATGCCCTTCGCATGAAGGTGGGTATCAAGCATTCTGAGTGGAATTTGGTACTAAAGTACAATGATTTTTTGCATAAGTACATCCAAGAAAAAATGGAGTTCCTAGACATCTCCTCGCTCGATGTCTCCTATCGATGTTCTACCAAGATCAAGCAGAATTTTAAACAAAAGAAGCAGGACTTTGGATATGTGAATCTAAAGCAATGGAAAGGCATCTCCAAACCATATAACAAATGACAAAGCCAAGGTGGGGTGACCCAAGACAACCCATCAAATCCACAATAAGAACAACACTACGAAGACACATAAGAACATGGGAAAGTGGTGTGAGTTCCATAAGCATTAGGGGAATTTTGAGGTCTAAAATGGGCCTCCTAAAGAAACTATAAATAGTAGTGGAAATAATAAAATAAGATTAGATTACATCATCAAATTTTAGAGGAAAAAAATAAAAAACTACTTTTTCAACTCATATTTTAAACTTATCTCCTTATGGGTTTACTCAAATTTCGAGTGGGAATACTCGTTGGATGCAGAATTTGATTCCTAATCCAAGGAGTACCCATGTTGCATACTTTCGATAGAACCTGTGACATGAAAAATTATAAATACATGAAAAATGTGATTGCTATCATGAATTTTCATGTATTTCTCATTTTCTGCGTAGTAGGGTCCATCGAAAGTATGGATAATGGGTACTCCTTGGATAAGGAATTAAAATTTTCATCCAACGAGTACTCCCTCTTGAAATTTGAGCAAAACCTTAGGAAGATAAGATTAAAATAAAAGTTGAAAAATAGTTCTGTTATTTTATTATTTTTTTACCTTTTTAATTTTTTACCCTGAAATTGGTGAATCATCCCCCATGGTTGAAATAGTCATATTGAATCCTATTGGCTCATATAAATTTTATTTTATTTTTACAATTTTTTTAGGAGGCCCATTCTATACCTCAAAATTTCTCTAATGAGATCCACTCACAACATGAGTGAGTGTGAGCCAAGCAGTCATTGCTCACTGAGCTGAAGGCTTCCGAATCAGATGCATGCTCTGACTCTAAGTCAGAACCCTATAAGGGGAATGAAATAGGGAAGTGTTGGGTACAACCCAACTTGGACTAGATTTTGGCAAAGACTCTGCAATTTGTGCGGGGGGTGTGTGGTGGAGCGTGCAACGGAGTGCATTTTGGGGAATACAACGTGGTGTCATAAGGGCTTCGGGGTGGGTCGAAGCCCCTCTTTTTTGTAAAATCACATGATTTTGTAAGGGATCAATGGATTTGGGGCCATAATTGTTTATTTTAAGGATTCCATCACATTTGGACCATGGTATTTGGATGATGTAACCCGACCATGTAATAGTATATATAGGGTAAATTAATAAGAAGAGAATCATCATAATGATAATTTTTTATCCAGATCAGCATTATGGGTGAATGATTGTGATCTATAATTTTTTCGTGAAGGAAAGGCTCTGTAGCTGAGTGCGAAGAGGCCTGGAGAAGAGTCTACAACTTATTGTGCATGCCAAGAACTATTTCTTGTTCAAAGATTAATTATATTAAGAAACATTTTTTTGTGGATGTATCCCTACACTAGGGTGAACCACGCTAATTTGGTGTTATTATGTGATTGATGTGTATACTTTCTTACTATATATTGTAGAGTCGCAGTTATTACAGTTGCATTTTACTTCATCACAGTAATGTTTTATGGTTTTATATGGCATGTTTAAGTGATTAATATAATGCCTCAAAGTGATTTATAAGTACTAAGAATAAGATAACATAATAATACCACATATCTTACTCCCTCAAGGTTGCAGAAACCTAGCTATGCATCCTCCCATAGTCACTCCGGGTGAGACTGTGATCTGCTTATAGGTCATTGCCGAAAGGGATAATGATCAAGGGTTTTGTTGGTGTGAAATATAGATCAAACCTAGGTCAGCCCAAACCAATCCAACAAATGGTTTCTTTGCCATTATTTTTTTTAGGGATTTTTGGATGTGGTACCCGTCGAAGAAGGAGATTCAAGACTGGATAGAGTTGAAATTTCGAGAATTTGCGGATCAAGAAAACAGAAACCCTCATCTCACATCCGAAGCTTGGTTATAAAAGTATATTCTTACATAGCGATATGATATTTTCTTTGTTTCTTTTCCTGTTGAGCTATACGAGTGGATATCAAGGTTGACCTAAAGGAAGAACTATTTTAAGGGTGGATAACCTACTGTGTGGACTCATGAATTGATATAACAACTCAAGAGCAATGACAATAGGATTTCAAGGGTTGTCGAGTTTTGGATTGATATCATCTTGGGAGGATTCATTAGAGTTTGTTGTATACTCAACTGTGTCCTATGACGAAGCGGAATGACGATTCTTCAAAGAGCCGCGAGGTAAGTATTTAAAATCTCTGAAGCTTTGTATTAAGATTCTTTTGTGTGAAAAGAGAGTTTTACCATGCAATCACATTTCTAGTTTACTTATGTTTGGAAGAAGAGAGAATAAATATGAGCTAGAGACTAGCGCAACACGAAGTGGAAAGAGATATCGAGTAGATACTAGACAGAGATCTCAGGGACAAGACCTGAATATCTTTATAAAGACTTATTATAGTCCCATTTTGAGTGGATCTGAAAGTGAAAGAGAAGGAAGCCACCTTGATAACCCCCAGGTAACTTCGTTGTATTCTCCCTCCAAGCCTAAGAGTTGACAGAAGCTAGAATCCAGTAATATCCAGGGTGTTTTTGGCTTTCCCGCTCCCCCTACCCCTCCTACCCCCCATCCCCATCCCCCTCTCCCTCCCCCCTCCCACCCCAAGAAGAGGTATGGTTGATGATATTAAGCTACCCACTTTCAAAGGAACTGTATTGGAGGATCCGAAGCCATTTTGGTTTCTATGTGAATATGTATGGACAGTGAAGCAAACCAACTATGAGAATATAAATAAATCACAACTTGTTACGACATTGTGAGATAGAGCATTGGCATGGTATATGAAGTATTCAAATAATCAGAACAAAACATTTGCAGATATTAAAACAACATTGATAAGAGAGTTTAAGAAGCTGAAGTCTGAGTCGTAGTGCATCACCGAGTTGAAAGAGATCAAACAAAAATCTACTGAGTCTTTTTGGGAGTTTTATCAGAGATTTAAGTTGTTATTGGATCAGGTAAGCTTCAACATATCTCCGCAAAAACATAAATAATGGTTTATAGTTGCATTGCTACTGCATATCAGATTTCCATTGATGCAACAAAAGATAGGAATTCAAGTCGAAGCTCTAAAGACTGTGATGAAATTGGAAGCTTCACATATATGAGATACTAATGCATGCATGCAAAAAATTCTGAATCATTTTGCGAACCTAACCCTACAGATACAAGACATCAAGAAAATAAAAGAAGTTAGAGAATAAGTATGGTGTATAAAGTGTAGATTGGAGGGCCATTCTAAATAACATTTCCCTATCTTTAGGGATTACATGGATGGTGGGGCATCGAATCCCTTGAATGCAGGATCCAGCCTTTGGTGCAAAATATGTAAGACTAGAGGCCAACACCATTCAAAATATTGTTACTTGTTACAAAAATATTTACAAACTCCGAGGAATCTATATTGCAAATTCTGTAAATCTGTAGGACACAATGAGAATAATTGTCGGGCTTACGACCTAATGATGGAGCGCAGTGCTGACACTTATAGAATGCAAGTAGAAGGGCATGGACATGAGGAAAATGGACAACGTGTTGTCGAGGAGGTTACATAGGAAGAGGTCGAGGTGATGGAGATAGTCGAGGACGTGGACAAATAATTTTCTATAACTACGGGCAGCCAGGTCATTTTCGAGAGACTGTCGTGACCCCACAATGACATTTGAGTATTGTGAATTATCTGACCATGTAATTGAAGAATGACCTGTACTTATGGAAAATATGCAAGAAAAGAGGAATCAACAGGTGACGCAGAATATTAAAATGATGACTTCTGAAAGGAGGACAGACGAACCTCGAGTTAATATTGTCACTAGTAGTGGAGCTGTGACTGGTAGTGATAAAGCAAATGAAAATAAAGAATATGAAGGTGCATGAGTAAGAAATACTGCTGAGAAAGTTCTTGTTTTTTATATTCAGAAAGAGAAATAAGTATTTATGGAAGCAAATCGAATATTTATGGATGATGGAGCTTCGACCTCTAGTGCACAGCCAAATATTAATCAGAAAAGTAACTATGATGTGTCATCAACTTCGATACAGAACCAAGCTTCGACACAAGATCAAGCTTCAACACAAGACCAGGATTCATCAAATCAAGTAGGTATTTTAAATACTTTTCTACAAATTTGTATGGATTTTTTAAGAGATCAAAAGGTTGTATATGTTGGAAATATTGAGAGGGGGGGTGAATCAGTATTCCTTTCAATTAGAGCATTAGTTAATCTTCAATTATTATCAGTGTTTGTACAATGATAGAAGTAAACAAGAGGAACACAAATGTACACAATTTTTAAGGTGGAAACCCACTCCGGGACAAAAACCACCTAATGCTTTTCTAATAATTCTTTAATATTCAACTCCAATTGAAAATAAAGCTCCAACTTCCTAGAATCTAGAAAAGCATTCTTCTCCAGCTCCCACTGGATGGACACTCCAACGCCCGAGATTCTTCAGTAGTCACTGAATGGATGCCCCAACACCTAATGAGCTACAACTCACCCTAGCACCACCCTACCACCCTATAGAAGAATAAAAGAAGAATGGACTCCCGTACCAGGGAAAATGGTCCACTTTACAATGATATAGAATGATGTAGAAGAAGAATATATACAAGACCATAACCCCAACTTTGATACAACCACCTAATGATGATTCTAGACCTCCCAACACTGCCTCTTCAACCCTTGGCAGATAGACACTAGTACAATTTGTACAATAATGTATTTACAATAACTAAGTACAATGATACCTTTACAATGATTGTATGTAGTGTTTCCCACTTGAAGACTTCATATGATGAACTTCTTGCTGCTGTTATGAACCTTGGTTGCTACTCTTGTCATGCTACCCTCTGCGTCACCCTTCTTTGCTTTTCTGTTGTAGAAAGTCTGGTCCTTTGCAACCCTTGACAACACATGATCTAGCTTCTTCTTGCCTTCTAGGAGCTCGATATTGAATCTAGTGTATCTCTGTCATTTTAGATCTTCAATATCTAATTTTCGGTCCTGTAGTATTCCTCTGAGTCATCTTTCCAATGCCACAGGTCTGACCCAATTTGGATTCTTGAAGAGAGAGTTATACCCAATCTCTCACAATGCCCCAATTATGGACTGTTTCAGCAGAGCGCACTTGTACGGTGTTCCACGTGTCACTGTTTCTTCATTTGTTTCTGAAATTGATAGTGAAAATTAAAAACTATGCACTATCTGTCACTTTTTATGGAATTGCAATCCGATACTCAGAGAGAGAGTTATGACGAATTTACCAAGGTCACTTCTTTGAGATGAATTTCAGGAGTCTGCAAAAACCCTGACTTACACAGATCATATCTCCAAAAAATTTGCGCAACTTGATCTGAAATTTTTACTGAAGCTTCCTCAGGATTTCAGCTTCTGAACCTTCATAGAAAAAAAAGTTAGAGTGAAAATTCCAAGATGACCTGTTTCAGATGGCCGAATCCCTTGCATAAGGAGGAAATGAAGATCACAATTTATATGAATGCTTAAGTTGAGAGGGGCTTCAACAAGTGAACGTGGGAGGGATTTTAGGAGCATAAAAAATATTAATTATGACTTTTCAATGACCCATGCCCCAACCCCATGGGGTTTTAGCCCACTAACTGGAGGTAAAAACTTCAAACATGAGTATCTCTCAAACTGTGAAGAATTACATGGCGTGCCATATATCAACGGAAACATCTTGACAAGTAGAAACCATAAAAAGCATTATTGACCCAGAATATATTAATTTTATAAGTCAGAATTCCCATGCAATATTGGGTTAGCCCCTGGTGCTGCTTGGGTTGACATCAATGACAACCGTTGATCAACAATATAAGGGCTTCATGAGTTGATAGATTCATGTGCATCCAAAGAAACACCATGAAGTGAGATGCACACAGTTAATAATTTGCATCGATGGAAGAGATATGAGGCTTAGTGCACTGATAGGATAGTATGAGATGGATCAAGTTATTATGGATCTAGGATCTGATGCCAATGTCTTGATGAAGTATACATGGGAATTAATGGGTAAGCTGAAGCTACAGTGGTCACATATTCAGTTAAGGATGAAAAATCAACAAAATATCTTCATTATGAAAATATTATCAGGTGTCACAGTGGATATTGAAGGAGTTTGCATTAATGTCTATTTTGAAGTAATAGAGATCACGATGAAAGTAACCCTTATCCTGCATTTCTTGGACTTGACTGGGAATTTGACATGATATTTTCAGGAAACAATATGAGATAATTGTTCCCTTTGATCCATTAGAAGGAGTAAGATACACAGAACCAGTCAAAGAAGAAGATTGTGCAGCTGACATAGACAATATCTATCAAATGAAAATGAAGGAGAAATATTGTGTTAACCCTTCTGCAAAAGGAAATTTGAGTTGGGAGCATGATAGTTCTTGTACCTCAGACTCATAAAAGGAGTTGGAGAACTGGAACAATAGGTTGCATGAAGTATCCGCAAGGCGTTGTTTAAGAATTACCAAATCACTTCGTTGTATGATATCTGAGGTATGTAACCTTCCTTCTTATGATGGATCAGGTGATGTAAATAATTTTCTTAATGATTATAAAGAACAAGTTTCAGAAAATCAAAGGTTGACGGCCTTGGATATAGCCATGAAAGCTACCCTTGATAGATGGTGGAATGCACACAAGTAGAATATAGGAGGTTGGAATGAATATCAAGGACTGATGTGGATAAGGTTTGGATAGACAGATACAAAGATGGAGATACAATATGATGGTAAAACTAATCCTAGGAAGCATATCCAGCTATGGACTACAACATAGGAGATTCCACAACAAGAATGAGTACATGGATTCATTCATACATTAGAGACAACCCCTAAGAATTGGTACCTAGAAATAGAGGTTCAACATGGTACTGAGAACTCGGCAGACATGGTTGATGGCTTCATATTAACATTCAACTTTAAGGATGATTACCCGTACATAGATTTGGCCCTTCAGGCAGTAAAGAAGAGTATCTTTGATAATGTAGCCCCACATACATGGCAGAAACTTGATTTTGATGCACGGATATAAAATGCACTGGAGCGTTATAACCTTACTGCAGATGAAGAAGCAGATCCTGACAACATAGACATAGCAGAAACAGAAGGATACTGCAAAGTAACTGGACCTGAGCTAGAGATATCAGACATAACGAAGCCACTAAAGACCAAGAAGGTAAACATAGTATCAGACAAGGAAATAATGTCGTAGATGCTTTCTTTAGAGGAAGATATATTTATAGTTGGTTTCCACTAGCAGGTATAGAAAGTGATAGAAAATACCTAACATGACATACATATTAAGCAGAAGAAGTTCCAGGCAGGCTACCTTGTAAATTTTCCAGGAAAATTCAAGATGCATTGGTTGGACCCATACATTATCAAGCATATTATTGATGGAGGTGCAGTTCAATTAGCAAAGTTAAATGGAGAATTAGTTCAATGAAGAGTAAATAGAAGCAGGTTGAAGTTGTATAGGGACAACCCTACCCCTACAACTTTTCTCTAAATAAAGGAGAAAATTCTTAGTGCCACCTGCAATTGAAAGTGGGAACTGGACTATAAACTACGTTGCAGAGAGAGCTTCAAAGTAGGAACCTCGACGTAAGAGGGGTTACTTCACTACAATATGGGATGCGTCAAAGTTTGTCGGGAAAATATGACCGTTAAAAGGAAAAGTTGTCGTTGAAACACGCAGTAAGATGAATTTATGAGGGTAGATTGACTAGATTTAGCTATAAATACGCAATTAATGAACACAATCTGAGCTAATGATGGGGATAGGAATTTCGATATGTTATAAAATATGTGTCCTGCCTAGATTTAGGCACTTTGCTGAGAGTTAGATAATTCTATTGTGAAGAAGTTGTATAAATTTGCACTATCATATGAATCCTAAAGATTTTATTCATCTATTTAGTGAGAAGGGCCTATTCGTAATCATGGAAGCATCACAACAACCTGATATGTCTGCAACAACATCATCTGATATGCCCGCAACAACATCACCACAGCCTAAATGCACGCAGCAAAGATCTCTGTGGAAGAAAATGACCAGAGAGCTAAGATAAAAGAGGAAACAAGAAAAGATATATGTGGAGCCTCAAAAAGAGCCCAAAAATGTGAATTGTCAAGAAGAAGTAGAGAAATAGAAAATGGAAACGGATGGTGCAACATTTTCGTCGCCTCTCCCACTGTATATTCCACCTAGAAAACCAGATGAAAAATCAGTAACAAAATCGAAGGATGCAAAGTATGGCATCTTCACACCTTTATTTCCAGATTCAGTGTCATTTATTGGAGAAAACCTTGGAAATATTCCACAGCTGAAGTTTGCAGACAATGATTTCAATGACAGAGATAAATATACGCAGTTCAAACCAGATAGATACTTAAAACAAGTGCACTACCCTAATAGTGGTGTGACAAGGTTAGAACCGCAATAGAGGGCAGCGGGAGGTGCAATCGAGCTTGTTGAATATGTTGAATGTTCTACACTTTGGTAGAATTCTAGGAAGCACTGCTTGTGTGAGAAAATTGGTCATGCTAGTGCACGATGGATTCTTGTGGATCGAGAAGAGGATACCTATGGACCTAATGTTAATATGGATAATCACAAGATTTCCTTATCAAGGGTTGAGACCCATAGAGGAGTTTGTTGGGAAGTATCGGGACAGAGCCATAGCATACAACATTAAGGAAAATTTTGGACTGACAAAAGGGAAGCAAGGTTATGATACCAACTCGATCAATAACGAGGGAGTTCACTTTACAACACATATATTGGCTGGAAAAATCATGAGGAAATGTTGGGCTAATGAAGTCCCTCACCGGTGGTTTCATTAGCTCTGTAGTGCGCTAATGGGGTTCAGTACAACTGGGCCACATATCTATGCCAAGAGTTTCTAGATGAATGTTGCAAGGCTCAGGAGAAAGGTACTACGTTTCATTACGCATGGTTAATTCTGATAATTTCAATGCTTGCATGGAGAGAGCTAGAAGGTTCGCAGTTCCCTCCAATAACCCCGAAAGTTTGTGAAGTCGCGCGATATGCCTCGTTGTGGAATACCACGCATTCAGCGCGAGCACATGATAACATAATTTTTTTTTTTAATACCATATGGAATTACACATGTTGGTGAACTAGCACCCTCACCTTTCACTAAGCCTATAGGAGCAGTATAGCTCTGTCACAAAGTTTAATGTTGACTTCCACAAAATTTACATACAGGCTCATAGAGACACAAGGAATACATGGCAACCCCTACCATATTTAGTGGCATAATACAATCTCCTAGAACATATACAACAGTGACCCATGGAGTGGATCACTGCGCTAGAGAAAAAGAAAATGGATACTATGAGAGAGAAGGACACGATGCAACAGGGGGAAGCGAGTGAGAAGGATGAGGATAAGAAAGAGTCATAACAACATCATCCTCTTGGAGGTGATGAGTAGAGCAGAGAGTCTGAAAATATAGATACAAACCCATCTGTCGCAAACAAGAGGAAGGAACACATCGAAGCTACCACAAAAAGAAAAAAGAAGCAGAAGACAGACGAGACAAGGGAAATAAAACCATTGGTCTTCACTAAGGAGGACTTAGACTATATTGGGGACATAATTCAGGAAGAAACAACAGAATCATGGAACAAGGTAGAGGATGTCCATGTCGCACATATAAAAAGTGGCATAGAGTGCATTACAGAGCTAAAGATATTGGCAGATACAGTCAAACAACTAGTGCAGGCAAAGGAGAATCTTGGAGAGGAAAGACCAATAGGAACCTATGCTTGGGGTGCAGTTAGAGCTGGTACCTGTTGGAGCCCTTTAGTTTGACTCTACCAAGGTACAACAATAGGTCAAAGAATGGAGGCACATAAAGATGAACATCACAGCAATGCCACTTCAAAGATTACACAAGTTGCATCAAGAGATCACAAATGAGATGAAGAAGCACGAAAAGAATTTAAACATTCATGTAGAGAAAGAGAAATCTTCATTGTAGTATAAGCTCGACCACGTTATCCAAGAGAAGGATTAGGATGTACAACCTTATCAGAAGCTAAAGGAGGTACGCGAAGCAACATGCTACTAGGTTCTAGACATTGATGTCAGAGAAGAGGAATCAGTGGAGGAAAAGGTCACAATGCTCGATCTTGCAGTAAAAGGATATAAGGATAAGATTGCAGATCTTCAATTTACATATGAGATGAAGAGCAACGAGCTACAGATGAAGCTACAACCAACCACACTAGAGGAAGTGTGAGAGCAAAGGGGGGCCGACCTGAAGGCTGAAATGGTTGACATCTCCACAATATTGGTAGATTGTGGGAATCAATTGGATGAGATATTATAGATTTGGACTTCGTTGTAGAAAGATCCAAATGAAAAGATACTACAAGAGGATATTTAGTAGAAGCAATAGCAACTGGAGGAGATTTGGGAAACTGTAAGAACCTTACCAATCTGACAGAATCTCGCAAATATCAATGAGGGAAATTCCTTCCATAAGAAGATAGAGGAGTTGAGGAAGAAAGAGTAGACTCTGATAGAGAGAGCTCATCCATGGCCGGATGAGACTCTCCAATCTTCCCAAGTAGTGGATGAGAAGCTTCAAGAGCTTCAATGGAAAGCAGAAGCAGTGATGCAGAAGGCTATAGGACTGAAGACATAAGCACTGCTGGAGGAAGTGCACAATGAAGAGAAGAATATCACAGACATTCTGCAACAATTCAAAAACACCTACAACAACATTACAGTGAATATCAGAGACAAATCACCTAAGTGACTCGGGATGAGTCAAATGTGAGTGTTGGGGACCTGTTGGGTGCAACCCAACTTGGCCTAGATTTTGGGAAAGACTTCGTAGTTTGTGGGGCAGAGTGCGCAGTGGAGAAACTTTTGAGGAATATATTGCAATTTCATAAGGGTTTCAGGGTGGGTCCAAGCCCCTCATTTTCCTAAAAGTGCATGATTTTGTAAGGTATCAATGGCTTTTGAGCCATAGTTACTTGTTTTGAGGATTCCATGGTATTTGGACCATGGTATTTTGAAGATGTAACCCGACAATGTAATACTATATATAGGGTAAAATAATAAGAAGAGAATCATCAGAATGATAAGTTTTTATCGAAATTAGCATTATGGGTGAATGATTGTGACCTGTAATTTTGTAGTGAAGGAGAGGCTCTACATATGTGTGCGCAGAGGCCTAGAGAAGAGCCTACAACTTTGTGTGCAGACAACTTGTAGCTTAGTGCATGGGCCAAGAATTGTTTTTTGTTCAAAGATTCAGTATATTAAGCAACAATTCTTGTTGGTGTAGCCCTACATTGAGATGAACCACACTAATTTGGTGTTATTATGTGATTTATGTGTATATTCTCTTATTATATTTTGTAGAGTCACAGTTATTACTGTGCATTTTACTTCATCATAGTGACGGTTTATGGTTTTGTATGGCATGTTTAAGTGATTAATCTAATGGGTCGAAGTAATTTATAAGTACTAATAATAAGATAACATAATAATACCACATCTTCTAGTCCCTTAAGGCCATAGAAACCTAGTTCTGCATCCTCCCATAGTCACTTTGAGTGAGAATTTGATCTACTTGCAGGTCGTTGCCGAAAGGGCCAGTGATCAAGGATCTTGTTTTTGCACAATGTAGATCAAATCTGGGTCGTCCCAAACCAACCAAACATGAAGCATATTATTGATGCAGAGCCCAGTGCCACCATTTCCACCACCAAGATCCAGAAGGATGAGCCTGAATATCAAGAGGAGGAGGAGCGCCTCTTTGACTCACATATGTGAGTGAATGGTTTTCCGTTGCAGTTCATTGTAAAAAACGAGAGCCAAAAGAACCTCATTTTAGTAGAGGTTGTGAAGCGGCTAGGCCTACTGACAAAAACACACTCACAATCATACACCATCAAGTGGCTTCACCAAGGATGAGATCTCCACATCAGCCAACAGTGTTGCCTCTCCTATAACATTAAGCCCTTCACAAATGAGGTATTGTGTGATGTTTTTCCTCTCAAATTTTGTGATAAATTATTAGGCCAACCATAATTTTGGAAGTGGAATGTTGTGTATTAATCTAGGCATTGCAATGCTATTATTACTTTGGGAAATAAGTTGTACAGGATGCCGAAGGTAGCACCGCCTCATCACTGTGAAGTAATGTAGTAAGATCATTTCCCAGACCAGGAAATTATTTTCCTTATTATTCTCCCTCTGGGACAGATCAATATTTTGGCCACGACCTCTATATAGGGCTCCTTCGAATGGAAGCTACAGATGTACAAGGTCGTGGAGGAGTACAGGGAAATTTTCACCTCACTCGCAGGGGTACCTCTACATTGTTAGGTCAAACACTCCATCGATCAGACCTCGAGCACGCCGCTACCCAATGGACATATCTATAGATGCTTTTTTATGGAGAAATATGAAATCAAGAGGCATATTTAGGAGCTTTTGCAGAAAGGGAACATTAGGTTAAGTTCATCTTCATGTGGGAGCCCAATCGTGTTGGTATAGAAGAAGGACGATACTTGGAGACTTTGTATTGACTATTGGAAACTGAACAAGATCAATGTCCAGAATAGGTATTTGATCCCATGAATTGATGACCTAATGGACCAAATCAAGGTGGCTAAATACTTCAGAAAGGTTTACTTGAAGTCTGGTTATCACCAGGTATCAATTGAACCCTTTGATGTGTGTAAGACTGCCTTCAAATCCGAGGGCATTTTTAAATGGTTATTCATTCCTTTCGTGTTTAAAAATTCTCTCACAACCTTCATGAGGCTAATGGACCACTCCTTGTGACCCTTCACCATCTCATTCATTGTGTTATATTTGGATGACATCCTAATATTCAGCCACAGTAAGGAAGAGCACCTCCACCACATTTGATAGGTCCTCCAAACACTGCGACAACACAAGTTGTGTGTGAATTTGTATAAATGCACTTTTGGCATGACCCGGGTTCAATATCTGGGGTACATCATTGATGAGCGGGTTGTGCATGTGGACCCAGCCAAGATACAGGTCATTCGGGATTAGCCAACCCCAACCACTCTAACAGAGCTCCGCAACTTTCTGGGTCCTGGAAAATTCTACCACATGTTCATGTTCTGCTTCTCTCATATCACTTGGCCTTTGAGTCAATTCACCAAGGGAGGAGTGAAATAAAATTTCTTTTGGTTAAAATCCCAACAAACGCTGTTCGCTGAGATGAAGCATCGACTCTGCTCTGCACCAGTGTTCATATTACCAGACCTGCAACAACCATTTGAGATCAACAAAGATGCCACCAACTATGCTATTGGTGTAGTTCTTACTTAGTAAGGGTATCAAGTGGCATATCACAGTGAGACACTTTCCAACAGAGTTTGAAAGTATCCCACCTATGAAAAATGTATCTATTCCATTATGCAGTCCTGTCGACAATTGAAGCATTAAATTATGGGGAAAGAAACGGTCATCGACACATACCACTAACCCCTGAATTTCATACAAACAGAAGGGAAGTTGCAGAATGATCACCATAAAAAATGGTCTGCATACCTGCAACATTTTTATTTGAACATTAAGTACAATAAGGGTAGTACCAACAATGTTGCAAACTACCTCAATTGGCCTTTGATCGTGTCATTGACCACTATGCTCAAATTTTGTGGGCACAAGACTTTGTGGTGGCCACATTCTTACAAAAGTAATCCAAAATTTTGCAACACATACCAAACACTCCTGGAAGGCAAGCAGGTTCCAAATTTTCACCTCCAGGAGGCACTATTATTCTACCTAGGACACTTATGCATTCCTTCAAGCGAGCATCCTAAGATGATTTTAGAAATGCACTACAGTTGGGTCGTTGTACATTTTGGGGTGGAGAAAACAATGACAATAGTACAAAAGTATTTATATTTGTCGAAACTTCGGCAGGGTGTTGGGAATTACACCAAATCATGCACTGACTACGTTGTTTCCAAACCGACCATAAATAAGCAAGGCCTATACAATCTACTTCCTATTGTTGTGAATACAATCCCCTCTAGGGATAGAGGTGATGTCTCTAGCCCTAGAGTGGGTGTAGCAACTTACGAGACTATCTAATGAACACTTTCTTAATTACAATTCAAAGCAGGATGAGAAAGGGAAAATGTCCAACCTCTTCCTGATGCTATGCTCAACTCTTTGATGAAGGCCTCGATGCACAATCTTTCAGGCTCTATCCTTGCTCCTAGTGGCATTCGAATACCTGCAAGTGATCAAGAGACAACAACAAACATGATCCAATACAAATCATACATTGAATATCACTTACCTAACACATCTAGGAGCATTAGGCTACTTATATGGATACCCAAACAAATAATAAAGTGAAACACTATATGTATTATTGATAATATCAAATAGGAAGCTTACAACCGTGGCCTTAATGTTGGAGGCCTCCCTTTGGTGTAATATGATTCCAAACCGAGGCTCTTAAGCAATCCTTCTCCCAAATTGAAGATTAAACATTAACACAGCATAAGGATGCAAAGGATAAATGATCAAATCATCCCAACAATGACCAACTGTAGTGGAGGGATGGAGATCAATTTATAGGAAGGGAGAGGGAGTCAGGAGCCCATGAAAGGAGGAAGCTGCACTTCTCAAGGGATAATACCCTATTGATAAGATCAAGAGCTCCAAATGAGAGAGCTCGACCTTATCTTCACTTAATAACATCGAGCTCGTTGTCCTGGAAACTTCTAGAGGTCGAAGCTTCTCCTCCATTTGAAGAAACACTATCAAAAAGGGTTCAACACAGTTTTCTTAGCTAGAAGAGCGCTAAAAACACTAGGGTAGAACTATCAACTTGCCATCAGCAGGGGAAAACAACTGTAGAAAAAAATTGACCCAGAAATTTAGGGTTTGAGCTAAGCTTCTTCAGTAATTATTCAAGGAAGATTTATTTTAGTCTTTGTAGGATGTCTTTATGTATTTTTCCTAGGTGGATATACTGCATAGGATTATTCACAGGGAACTTTAGGATCAGAGATGGGAAGAGAGCATGGTGACAAATTACTGTGTAACACCTACCCCTAGTCAACCTTGGGAATCCATATCTATAGATTACATGTCAGGCCTTCATTATACCAAGCATGGAAACGACTGTTTTTTTCTAGTCGTTGACAAATTCTCTAAGATGGACATTCTAGAAGCCTACAAGAAGAGTATCACAGCAGAATCCACTGCTAAACTCATCTCTGAATGAGTGTGATTGCACTTTTGGATCCCACAGTCCCTTATCCCAAATCGAGACAACAAGTTCCTCATTACGTTTTGGTCAAGTTTTTGGTCGATGCTTGATACCAAGCTCACTAAGTCCATGACTTTCCACCCCCAAATTGATGGTGAAACAAAGGTCATCAACATGATGATTGTACACATTCTCCACATGTAAAACTCGAAGCGTCATCACACATGGGATTAAATCCTCCCCTATTTCCAGCACAGCTACAAGTGAGCTCTCTATAGCTCAACTGGCCATAACCTATTTCAGGTGGGGTTGGGATTCCAACCACTCTGGTCCTTGATGTGGCCATACCATTTGCAGTTACTCGGGAAAATTAGGTTCATGTCCAATCTAAAGCTGACAGGGAAAACAACTTCATTGAGCACATTCAACATGTTTGCCAGCAATTCCATGACATATTGGATAGATCCAATGCCAAGTACAAGCAGCGACATAATCAACATCAGGTGCCACATAAGTTCCAGGTGGTCGACAAAGTTCGGCTACATTTACATAAGGAGAACCTTGCTACCCACCGCAAGCTTCATCTGCTACGATATGGGCCATACAACCTCACCAAGGTTGCAGGAGACAATGCCCTCAAGCTCAACATTCCACCATTCATTGGTATACACCCAATGTTCAATGTGGCATGCCTATGACCATACTTTCCACCACTAATGGACACATTCAACATTGCAGAAAAACTCACACCCACAAAGTTAAACCTAGACTGCACGAAATAGACCACAATTGATCAGATCATGGAAACACAGATCAAAACCACTTGTCATCATAAGTTCCAGCTATTTTGAGTTCTCAAATCAAGCCAACTTCTTCATGAGGGAAAGTGGTTCACCATGGACCAAGTTCAACGGACTCAATTTCCTCACCTCATGAAGGCTCTGAACACAATGGGGCCATTTATTCCTAAGGGGGGGTAGATGATCTAGGTGTATATTGGTGGCCACCCTCCTATTCCACCTAGACTGTTGGAGCGGGGTCCCCTAGGGTGCACCTTTGGGTAATTTTGTCTAAGTTTTTTTGTACGCGCTATGCTCAAGTAGTCAAAGGGGATTTGGAGTGGGTCAAAGTCCCTTAATCATTGTAATGGGTTTAAAGGGAAAACCATGAGCCTCAAACCATGGTTTGAGACCATGGTATGTGCACGTCTGTATAGTATAAATATGTAAGGATTGATTCGAGTAAGAAAAATGAAATGATAGGATATGAATGTGTGTTAATGTTTTGATCTAATTCTGGGTTTGTTTGGGTAGAAAGGATCCTACTGGTTGTGTGCGTAGAGACCTAAGTCTTGGTTGTATGTGGACTTTGCTGGTTGTGTGTGCAAAAGGATTGAATGTACTGAATTGATAGATCTTTTAATAAAGAATACCTTTTGGCAAACCTAGACTCTTATGGGATTTTTTGTATTGATTATATGTTATTTTCTTTAAGATCTAAATCTGTTTTGTGTTGCGTATTTACTTCTATCCATGGTTAATTACTTTTATGTGCTAATAACAGTTGATGATTAGATGAATAGATCTTATTGAAGTAGACATAATTACTGTGAGAAAATATATTGAAGTATTTTGTGATAATCTGCGGAAGGGTTAGATCTATTGACTGCGCATGTGCACATATGTTATATTATCTTCATTAAGTTTGATTAGGGCCACTACATCAAAAACTTCCTCAGGGTGCAGAAACCTGGTTCCAGCACCCCGCCATACTGCTTTAGGTGAGACTTAGATCTGCGCAAGTAGATCACTACCAAAAGGGTCAATAGTTGGAGGGTTTTGATGGTTGTGTGATAACTCTAAACCTGGGTCAGGACCCCTCAAGCCCACAAATGGTTTCACTGTCGGGACCGGGATTATTTTGAGGGAGATTTGATGTTTTGGCATCCGACGCAAAATAAACTACAAGATTGGCTCAATAATAATATACTTGAATTTGCGATCCAAGAGAAAATAAGCTCTAAATTGTCTGGTTGAGTGCGATCCAGGTGGATATTGGTGGCCACCCGCCTATTCCACTTGGGCCCCACCATTGTCTCTTTCAGTTTTTCAGTTTCGGCATAACTTACTATTTTTAGCAGTTTTTCGGGTCCTGAACTTCCGGAGCCGTTTTGAGGCCCTAAACGACGTTTTTGGGTATGAAAGCGCCAGCGAATTTTCTGATAAAATTCGTCCCGACAGCTGTAGTCCTCGGATAGAGCTTTCTAATGATGTATCATATGCGTCAAACGGAGATAGTATGCCAAAGTTACGTCCCTGGGAAGTTGAAACACCAATTTACCAAAACGGGGCCCATAGTTTTAGCGCTTCATCTCCTAGGGTTAGGTTTTTGGGATGTTTAGGGTTCTCCATTGTTTCTCAATAATAAATAGGCCCTCGCGCCTCATTGTAAAGCAGTTCAGAGGTCTGTAGCCACCACATCTCTTCTCAGAGATAGCTACCGGTACCCTAGCTAGTTTTATTTCCATTGTCTGTAAGCAAATTTCAGTTCTTTGATATTAATGAAATGAAGTGTTATTTCCGCTGCAGCTCTGTATTTATGGTTATGTGTTTATTCTGTTGCGTTCCTGCATCCAGGATCGAGGTAAAAAGTATATCTATACGGAGGTCCATGAAATATTCTTTTCTTCCTTTGAGACCTAGCTTTTACGATTGGTTGTCTCGACTCTCTAAATTCCATACCTGCACAAAGGATGATGCGATCACTCAATGGACCCCAAATTTGGTACATCATTTAGAGAAGACTAGAAACGAGATCACCTGTGCAGTAGATCATTGGATCGCGTGTGCTCGGAGGATTTGTGACTAAATTTGTTATTGATCGATTTTTATCTTATTCTAACATTGAATGAATATTTTTCAAGGGTCCTAGAGGTAATTTCTTGCACTCTCTAAAGTTATGGATTAAAATGTTATTGTTTGAACAGGGTACTCTATGAATTCCTATTGAATGCATGTCCCGGAGAGGCCCGACTACGCGCAGTGTAAGAAATTACCAAGTAGATCTAGAAGAAGGGTTTATTTACAGTCCTCTCAAGGGTAAATTTGACATTGATGAAGAATCAGAAACTAGTAGCTCTAGTGAATCTTTGCACTCTGAAGAAGAAGTATTGCAGGATCAAAATAGTCTTGGGTCATTGGTTGTAGTTCAGATCCCATACACTCCGCTTTCGAACTCATCTCATTCTAACAATTCATCCACTCTGTTGGCGCTGGAATCAACACTTGGACTACTTCAAGTGCCTGACCAGACACATCCTAAATTCTAATGTAATTTAATGATTTCGTTTATGATATTGGTAGGTGGTTTAAATTCACATTCACTGAAAAGAGATTTTAGTCAAATCCATTGTTCTACTAATGAGGGTGTTGGGTCTTATGTGGTAGAAAAAGAGTGAGTTTGTAGCCTATGAGGGGAAGATAATGTGAAATGAAAGAAGAAACAGTGGGTCTGCAAGACATAAATCCACTGCTTTTGGTAGAAAATAACACAAGTAGAAATCTGTCAATATTTCAACAAGAGAAAGCTATTTCTAGAGTTACAATATTCTCACTGAAATATCATGGAAGATAACTGTTATAAGTGATTCTCTTTACACTATCATCATGTATATTTCATCAAGAAATCTCACTATGTGAGACTAATAAAATTTGATAAAACACATGAACATGTCAAGAGACTGATAAAAACACATAACAGTATGAGGGATTGCAAGCTGCCACTGAAGATAATAGGATATGAAAACACAAGAGAAAATTAACAATACACACACCATATTGATAATAATTCAGAAGTTTCTTTCAATTTTATTCACTGAAAAGAGTGTTGATCATATGAGCCAAGATTCTAAAACCACGAACCTATTTTACATAGCAGTTTGTCACATATATACA
The DNA here is from genome assembly GCA_034641835.2 of Pinus albicaulis. Lineage (NCBI taxonomy): Eukaryota > Viridiplantae > Streptophyta > Pinopsida > Pinales > Pinaceae > Pinus > Pinus albicaulis. The sequence goes on from CM076583.1 coordinate 610,058,826, forward strand.
AAAATATAAAACTGTCATCTCCACAAAAGGAGTAAACCTGTTCCCAAAATTTATTACGATCGCGTGCAAGAGATGAGGCTTATCCTAAAACTTTAATACAGAGTGCTTGACATTATAAAAAAAAACATTATCAAGGCTAACAATTCGAAGTGGTTGTATAATGTGGTAGTCTATAGGAATACTCTTCCTCTGTTTTGGTGTAAACAACCCCACAAAAAGTGTAAAAAAAAGTGAAAATGACATGTGGTTATTCCTTGAATTATGCCTGGTGCCTTGTGGAAACGTGTTGGTGCTGAGAGTAATGGTAGAAATTTGTTTCAGAGAAACTTTGTCATTGTTCCTTTCCTTTAGCTTCTTCTTATTCATGATAGGGAAGGAGGAGGATTGAAATAAATATTGAAGTTGCATTTTATTAGCAGGCCGTATTATTAAATGAATGATAATCGGGATGAGAAAACTCTTTATACATATATCGCAATTGCAGATTGGCGTCGAAACGTTTAATCTTAAGACACAAGCGGTAGGAAATGTGATTTGCGATGGGAGTGATGATGTGGCAAGGAAGTGGGGCCATTGCAAATAAGAAGTTTTATTATGAAACACAGGATTTAAATATCAAAACTCGCAAAGTGCGATGTGAAATGAGATGGAAGGTGGGGCCTAGACAACACCGCAAATCGCGCATCGGAAGTTTTGTTATGAGACACAGGAGTTCAATGTTAAAACTTGTGAAATGCGATGTGAAATGAGAACGGAGGTGATGTGGCATGACAGACATTAGGGCCCATTTAATACCGCAAATCACAAATCAAAATTTTTACTATGAGGAATGAGAGGCAAGTGTTAAAATTATTGAAGTGCGATGTGTGATGAGAAAGGAAGGTGGGGTCCATTTACATCGCAATCGGGGAATTGGGAGTTTTGTTATTGTGAGGAATGAGAGTTCAAAGTTTAAAATTTTGAAGTGTGGTGTGTGACGAGGGGAGGGTGACGTGACATGACAAACAGTGGGGCTGCCCACAAATCAAAAATCGAAAGTTTTGAGGAAGCGAAAGTGAATGCAGTAAGTGACCTTTGCAAAAAGGTAGGTGGGGCCCATTAAACGAATTTTAAAAGCGGATAAATGAAAACTTTGTTAATTCAATGAATATCGTAAAATTCATCTGAATCATAATATAAAGGATTTTTATAAAACATTTCGAATGTTATGAAATGGATCAAAAAGAAAAGATGGTTCCCATCAATATCACATACCAAAAATTTTGTAGGATTCATCAATGGTTACATGTATAAGGTTTGAATATGCAATAGAAGGTAAGGTAAAAAGGGTATAATATGATATGGTTGTTAGTGGGTGTGTGGCGCTGCTTTTTAACTATAAAAGAATTGAATTTTATTAGTTAAAAAGGGGTTTTGAAAGTAATGAAAAGCTGGACTTTGGGTTTTTTGGAAAAATTAAAGGTAAAAGAGGGAAAATTAAATGAATGAAGGTAGAAATGAAATTTTCTCACCACTACACTTTGACATCGAAACTTTCATCATAAAACTGAGCTGAAAAGGCATATTTATTCCTTGGAGAATGATGACCAGACTTTGAAAATATTTGAAAAATTTCAGTGCTAGCAGTGGCTCCTATTGGGGATTAAGTCCTCCCTGTGAGGCTTCAACGACTGTAGACTCAGTGCCTAAAAAAAAATTGAAACTCATAAGACTTCTTGAAAATTAAGACTAGGACTGACCATTGACTGACTGGAATCAAGACTGACCATATATATATACATAAATACCATTGGGCATGGAGTTTTATTAACACATCACACCATATATTTACAATGGAATGAATCAACTGACTTACTGAAAAAAGAACTTCTTAAGAAAATTACCATTGACTAGGCCTCCAGTCAGTTGATCATCATCCAAATGTTTGAGCAGAAAAGTATTGTTTTCCAAAACTTCAGCAATTCTAAGTGGCCCAAACCATAAATTTCCAAACTTACCATGCTTTCCATGGTCTTCTCTCCTAACATCCAAACATAGCACCAAATCATCCTCCTAGAATAACTGCTGATTTGCTCTTTTGTCAAAAACAGATTTGAATTTAGTCTGATACTCCTGTACTTTATCCATCAGTGATTCTCTAATTTGGTGTGCCTCTATCAAGTGTAGCATTCTCCATTGGATTGTATTTTCATCATCAACTTCATCTTGCAGGAACTTCATCACAGGGAGAGCTAATTGCAAAGGAATTACAACATCAGTAACATATACAAGCTGAAATGGAGACATTCCAATTGATTTTTTACCACTTACTCTATCTTCCCAAAGAGAATGTACCAGCTGAGTGTCCCAATTTCTCTTATTTTCAGGAAAAAAATTATTAATCCTCATCAAAATTTTATTGGATGACTTGGTTAATCCATTTCCTTGAGGGTAATAAGGTGTGGAATGAGTCAATTTCCATATTGCTAAAAAAAATTGTACATCTTAGCAGACTTAAAGGCCATTGCATTATCATTTACTAATTTTTGTGGACAACCAAATATTGACATCATGTATTTCAACAAAAAATTGACAATTACCGTATTAGTAGCATTCCTGGTTGGTACAGCTTCAATCCATTTAGTAAAATAGTCTGTAGATATGAGAATCCATCTATGCTTTATTGATGAAGGTGGATGGATTTCACCGATGAAGTCTAACCCCCATTGCTAGAAAGGAACATCTGTTGAAATAAGAATAAGAGGTAATGGTATAAATTTATGTTTTCCAGCAAAATTCTGACATTCAACACAGCTCCTGACTTTGGAAAAAACATCAGAGAAAAGAATTGGCCAATAATAGCCAGCTCTTAAGATTTTGTTTGTAATGGCTTTCCAATACAAATTCCCTCCACACACTCCTGCATGTATCTTTGTCATAATCTCTTGGGATTCAGCTTCATTTACACATCTTAATAAGACTCCAACAAGGTCCTTCCAATAAATATGGTCTTCCAAAATGCAATACTTAACAACTCTCAATTTGAAATCTCTCCTCTTTGACTTCTCCATTTCCGGGGGGACAATTGAAATTTAACAAAAAGTATATTATATATTTGTACCAATCTAAATGAAATATTTCAGGATAATTAGAAATACCTTCACCATATTCTCCTTTAGCTGCCTCTACATTCAGATTTAAAGCCTTGCAGTTAGATTTAGCCATCAAGCAAGCCAAACCTTGACCTTTTATCAATTCAGTTGGTCTGATCTCAATATCAAATTTCAGAATTTTGTTCAACCATCGTGCCCTTCTGCCATCTGTATCTAGCTGCAGAAAAACATCTTTAACAATGATATTGGGCACAAAAGAAACTATTTTTGAATGTAACACATAAACTCGAAAATAATTCAAAGACTTAACTAGTGCATATGCTTTTTTTTTTTTCAGCCAAGTTGTACTTTAATTCAACATCTCTTAAAGCACAACTGAAAAATGAAATAGGTTTCTCTAAAGCTTCTTTTTTATTTTGTAATAAGACAGCTGCAATTGTTTCTTCTGGAGCACATGAAAAATCAGAAAATATTTTTCAAAACCAGGACTAATCAAAATTGGAGCTTCAGTCAAGGTAGACTTGATTCCTGAAAATGAATTCTTTGCTTCATTTCACCATTTAAATTCTGCATCTTTTTTTAGCAAGACATTTATGTGTTTGATAAACTCTGCAAAGTTAGGAAAAAAATGCCTCAGAAAATCGATTTTCCCTAAAAATGACTGCAATTGTTTTTTATTCCTTCGAAAACCAATATTCTGAATAGCTTCTACTCTTCCAAGATCAATACATATTCCACTTTCTGTTACAATATTTCCCAATAATTTCCCTTCTTGGACAACAAAGGATGAAATTTTTAGGTTCAAGGACAAATGAAACTTTCTGAATTTGTCAAAAACTTGCTTCAAATGTTTCAAATGGTCTTCATCAAATTTTGAATAGACTGTGATGTCATCCAAATAGATGACTAAAAATATGTCTTTTTCTCCCACAAAGGCAATATCCATTTCCCGTTGAAAATTTGCGCCTGCATTCATCAGACCAAATGGAATTTTGTTTTACATGAATGTACCTTAAGGTGTGGTAAATGTTGTCTTTCTTTGTCTTTCCTGTCAACTGAAATCTGATTATAGCTTGAAAATCCATCAATCATTGAAAATCTTTTGGATCCTACAACTTTCTGCAAAATATAATCCATCTTGGGCAGTGGATAGTTATCTTTTAATGAACACCGGTTCAAGATGCGAAAATCGACACAAATTCTTATCTCTCCATTCTTTTTCCGAACTGGGACTATATTATCTACCCAGTTAGAAAATCTCAAAGGTGGAATTATCTTTGCTTCCCATAATTTTCATATTTCTTTCTCAATGATTGGGAGTAGGATGGGATTGATATGTCTGATTTTTTGTGCTACAATATTTGCATCTGTATTCAAATGAATATTGTGCTCCATTATGCTCCCATCATAAGTTTTCAGCTCACTATAATACCATGTAAAAATATCAGCAAATTCTTTCAACATCTTGATTTATTTTGTTATGGTTTCAAGAGAAAGGAATTTGGACACTTTGACTAATTTTGGTTGATCTCCTGTGCCAATGTCACATTCTATTGTACTCTCTCCATCAACTTTACTTTCAGGCTTGAGAAAAACATCATTATTATCAAACAATGTTTCTAAATGAACTAAGCCTTTAGGAATATAGTTAGTTTTCAGATCTATAATGTTCTTCCCAACCATGGTTTTCTTAAAAGGCCTGCTATTTTTATTTTCAATAATGTCTTGCTCATCATCAATTTGTATGTCTACAAACTCTTCAACACACACCAAAAATTTTTGAATTTCCTTGTCATCCTCAAATACTTTCCAGTATTTTATGTTATCGGGAATTGAAGGCCTGTTTTTTATTTGAACATCAAATGTTTCCTTGACATCTAGAGGAACTTTGAAATTACTAGCAGTAATAGCTAGTGAATCAGTCATTTTATTTTCTTCTCTAGAGACAAAATTTATATTAAATGCTAAAAATTAATGCTCAATCAAATCCCAAATTTCATTCCTATAATTCTTCAATTTGGAATTTTTCACTTGGCAATTGTTTCTCACCTACTTAATCACCAACTCTGAATCACCAAAATAAATTATTTGCTTTGCTCCCAAATATTTTTTTGCCTTCATACCCAGCACAAGCGCCTCATATTCAATAGTGTTATTAGTGGTAGAAAATTGCATTTTATATGATATAGTTACCCTCTGCTGAGTGGGAGAAATGAGGACTACATCGGCTATCAATCCTTCTCTTGATGAGGCTCCATCAAAGTGAAATTTCCAGATCTGTCCTCCCTCTAAATGTTGCTCATTTGTACCTTGAAAGTGAAGTTTTTCAGTTATTTCAAGCTGGAAATCATTATCATCAGCAGCAAGGTGTAGTATTGATGACCCCAATTCCTTTTCTTCAACATATATGGGATGGCTTGAAGGATTATGTTGATCACTAATGATGTAGGCCATTTGGGATTCCCTATATAGCCTTCTGAATTCCCCTCCAAACAGTAGGGTGGTGGCATATGACATGTCCATCTGAAGGGTACCTCCCAATTTTTTAGACCAAGATCTGGAAAGTAGCATCCCAAATCTAGAAGGAATGTCTGCAACTACAATGTCCATCACTAAGCTCTTCATAGGCAGCTGGGTAAGGGAAACAACCAAGTCCTTTATCACTCCTAGACACTCGAATTTTTTGGAATCAAAGGTGTATAGGTCATGGTATTGCTTGGTGATCTCTAATCCTAATATATCCATGACCTTCTTTGGCATCAGATTATGAGAAGCTCCAGAATCTAACAGACAATTATGCAGCAATCTTTCATGTATATTGAGTGACAGGTAGAAAGGTGGTGAGTTGTCATCATTTTGGTCTTGGACATGACAGCATAGATAAATAGTGGGATGCTCATCCTCAAGGTTGACTGAATCGAGAGCGAGAGGTGGTTGTAGCAGACTTTTAAAAGACTCTTTATATGCCGGATTTTTTCAACAATTCCAAAAGTGGGACCCGAATTTTGATTGTATTCAATTCAGATTTGAAACTTAAATAAATTGGAACTAATTCCTTATTTTCTGCAGTGACTTTGACAATTGGGGCAGAATTTTGAGGTGGAGGAACCTCATTGACCTTGGCCTTCTGTTTAGCAGCTTGTCTATCTAAATCTGATTTTTTTTTAGGTTGTTGATCATGACCTTTGGACCTAAAAGGATAATTTATATTTTTAACTTCTTGCTATTTTTTATCATTTTTTGTATAAATTTCGGTATTATAATCATCTGAAAACAAATAAATCCTTGATTGGTATTCATATTCTTGCAAAGTAAAACATGTTGACTGTGAGGTTTCTCCCACAAGATTTATTTCTTCATTTTCTTCTTCATTTTCTTGATGTTCGTCTTCGGAAAAATTATTCAAAGGAGGCTAAACATTTTGATCATTGTCATTCTTCCTTTGGAGATGTAGGATTTTTTGAGGTTGAAAAGGCCTCCTAAAGGGAGCCTGATTTCTATTGGCCTCATTTTGATTGGCTCTAGCAGCAAGTTTATTTTCAAACTCTAATTTTGTCATCTTAGAAGCAAGTTCCTTGATCAAATTGGACATTTGATCAATATTTTCTTCTGCTGTAAGAGATTTAGAGGAAGGAGGTTTTTCTTCTTTCATTTTATTTTTGTCTTTTGCTACTTTCTCTTCCTCCATTTTCAACTTATTAGATTCCATAAGATTAGACTGCACTCCAATTGCAGCCTCTTGCATATCCATCAATGTCTGTGATTTCTTAGCCCTCAACCATAAAGAAAACTTACAATCTAGAGAATTTGCAAAATTTATCATAGCTGTGGTCTCAATAGGTTTAAGTTCTTCAGTAATTTTCTGATAAATCTTATTAAACCTCTTGGTAAAATCAGCCAATGACTCATCTGCCTTCTTCTTCAGAGTTCCAAATTCTGTAAGGTAGTACACATAGTCTTTCCTATCACCCCATTTCTTCACAAATATATCCTCCAATTCATCAATTCCTATTATTGAGTTTGGAGACATACTTCTAAACCATTTAAGAGCTTCACCATCCAAGATCCAAACAAAGAATCTTGACCAGACATCTTCATGTTCAATATTCTGATTGTCAGCATAACTATAGAAAGCCACTATATGTTCCTCAACAGAAACTCCTTCTCCCTCCCTGGTATACTTTGGAAGATGTTTCAAGTAATCTCCTTGAGGAAGTGGATGCAAGGGTTGAGGGAGAATAAGTGGTGCATATCTTGCAGCCACTATATGTTGCATCCTTGTAAGGGTAGGTTGAGCCATATGTTGTTGATGTACAGTTGATGGATGACCAGTTGATGTAGATGTTTGGGAAATAGGAATTACAATTTGTGGATTCTGATTCTGATTTAGGAAAATGGAAATTGGAAATCTTGAGTTGATTCTTCAGGCTTTAGAACTGAAAAGAGTGTATTTTCAAAAATATGAACAAAAGGTGTCTTGACTTCTCCTTCTATAGAAGAGTCAGTTTCAAAAGTTGTCTCTTGAGGGGATGAAGTTAATTCAGCTTTATTTTTTTGAGTAGGGAAATCAGATAATTTGAAAGTAAGGCCTTCAGGAACACTCTCTTCTAGTGGATGAGAACAGGATGAACCAACAACTAGATTTGGAAAAAAAGGAAAATATTATTGCTGAGGGGTGATAAGAGACTAGTATTCAGGGTGAGTTTGAAGGAAATTTAAAATAGTCTTAAATTCTTCTTCAGTCAAAACATCCCTATCAAGAGAAGGTGCAATAACCAATACTTGTTCTAATTCCCCTTCAGTCAACACAAACTCTTCTGATTTCTTATCAACACTTTAAAACTCAGTTTTTTCCTCTTTGACTAGAACAATACTTATCTCAGATTTACTAGGTGATGAGTGAGAAAAAAATTCAGCTGAGCCTAGGTTAACAACATCTACTTTATTTTCTAGGGAAGTAGTTACAACTTGATATTTTTCAGCAAAATATTTTGAAACTAAAACTTCTTTTGATTCTAAAGTAGATGAATGTACCTTTTGCTTTGGAATGTAATTTTTGTGTACCTTCTTCACTGAATGAGATGTGGCCTCAACTGATCTCTGTTTTTCTTTTGCATCTTTAATGATCTTCCATGGGTCAGCAACTATATTCACAATAGGATATCTCTAATTCCTCCTTGTATAAGGAGGTCTTGAAACCCCTCTTCCTCTTTGTGCAGTCGCTAGGTGAACTAATTTGCAGTCCTCTTCAAGTCACCAATTCGTGTTCACCATCAAGAATTGTTTATTAGCAATTCAAAACAAGAGACTCGGGAGAATACTTCATTTCAAGGCCTTCGTCTCCCAGCAGACGCACCAAAATATGTTGGCACTACAATCAACACTTGTACTAATTCAAGAGTCTGACCAGACACATCCTAAACTCTAAGGAAATTTAATTATTTGGTTTATGAGATTCGTAGGTGGTTTAAAATCCCATTCACCGAAAAGAGGTTTCAGTCAAATCCACGGTTCTACTAATGAGGGTATTGGGTCTGATGTGGTAGCAAAAGAGTGAGTTTGTAGCCTATTAAGGGAAGAGAATGTGAAATTAAAGAAGAAACAGTGGGTATGAAAGACAAAAATCCACTTCTTTTGGTAGAAAATAACACAAGTAGCAATTTGTCAATATTTCAATAAGAGAAAGATATTTCTGGACTTACAATATTCTCACTAAAAGATCATGGAAGATAACTATTATAATTGATGCTCTTTACACTATCATCATGTATATTTCATCAAGAGATATCACTATGTGAGACTAATAAAATTTGATAAAACAAATGAACATTTCAAGAGACTGATAAAAACACATAGCAGTATGAGGGATTGCAAGTTGCCACTAAAGATAACAAGATATGAAAACACAAGAGAAAATTAACAATACACACACTAGATTGATAATAAGTCCTCATAATTTTCTTTCAATTTTATTCACTAAAACGAGTATTGATCATATGAGAAAAGATTCTAAAACCACAAACTTGTTGTACACAACATTTTGTCGCTTATATAAAAAAATATAAAACTGTCATCTCCACAAAAGGAGTAAACCTGTTCCCAAAATTTATTAAGATATCGTGCAAGAGATGAGGCTTATCCTAAAACTTTAATACAAAGTGATATGAAATAATCAAAATAAAAAACATCAAGGCTAATAATTTGAAGTGGTTGTATGATGTGGCAGTCTATAAGAAGACTCCTCCTCTGTTTTGGTGTAACCAACTCCACAAAAAGTGTAAACAGCAGTGAAAATGATGTGTGGTTGTTCCTTGAATGCTTCCTAGTGCCTTGTGGAAATGTGCTGGTGCTGAGAGTAATGGTAGAAATTTGTTTCAGAGAAACTCTATTGATGTTCCTTTCATTTAGATTCTTGTTTTTCATGATAGGGATGGAGGCGAATTAAAAGAGATATCGGATTTGCATTTTATTAGCAGGAGGGATTATTAAATGAATGATAAGCGGGAGGAGAAAACACTTTATACATATGTCGCAATCGCAGATCAGGGTCGGAACGTTTAAACTTAAGACACAAGCGGGAGGAAATGCAATTTGTGATGGGGGTGATGACATGGCAAGGAAGTGGGGACGATCACATATTGTAAATCGGAAGTTTTATTATGAAACACAGGAGTTAAATGTTAAAACTCGCAAAGTGCGATGTGCGATGAGACGGAAGGTGGGGCATAGACAATACCACCAATCGCACATCGGAAGTTTTGTTATGAGACACAAGAGTTCAATGTTAAAATTTTCAAAGTGTGATGTGAAATGAGAATGGAGGTGATGTGGCATGACTGACGGTGGGGCCCATTTAATATCGCAAATCACAAATCGGAAGTTTTATTATGAGGAACAGGAGGTAAGTGTTAAAATTCGTGAAGTGTGATGTGTGATGAGAAAGAAATGTGGGGTCCATTTACATCGTAATCGGGGAATCGGGAGTTTTGTTATTTTGAGGAAAGGGATTTAAAAGTTCAAACTTGCAAAGTGTGATTTGCGACAAGTGGAGGGTGACGTGACATGACAAACAGTGGAGCCGCCCGCAAATCGCAAATCGGAAGTTTTGAGGAAGCGGAAGTGAATGCAGTAAGTGAGCTTTGCGAAAATGTGATGTGGAAAGGTAGGTGGGGTCCATTAAATGGATTTTAAAAGCGGATAAGTGAAAACTTCGTTAAGTCAATGAATATGGTATAATTTGTTTGAATCATAATATAAAGGATTTTTCTAAAACATTTTGAATGTTATGAAACAGATCAAAAAGAAAATATGGGTCCCAGCAATATCGCATACCAGAAATTTTGTAGGATTCATAAATGGTTACATGTATAAGGTTTGAATATGCGATAGAAGTTAAGGTAAAAAGGGTATAATATGATATGGTTGTTAGTGGGTGTGCAGATCTGCTTTTTAACTATAAAAAATGAATTTTATTAGTTAAAAAGGTGTTTTGAAAGAAATGAAAGGCTGGACTTTGGGTTTTTTGGAAAAATGAAAGGTAAAAGAGGGAAAATGAAATGAATGAAGGTAGAAATGAAATTTTCTCACCACTACACTTTGACAGTGACACTTTCATCATACAACCGAGCTGAAAAGGTAGATTTGCTTCCTTGGAGAATGATGACCAGACTTTGAAAATATTTGAAAAATTGCAGTGTTAACACACTCCACCTCCACCTCCACCTCCACCACCGGGCACAGAGATGGTTGCCTCCATTAAGTAACCTACTTTCTGTGGTATTGGGAATGAAGATACAAACCAATTCTGGTTTGTCACTAACATTGTGTGGACATCGCAACAAGTTAATAATGATGATGTTAATAAAGCGCAACTAGCCACTTCTTTTCAAGATCGCGCGCTAGTTTGGTACATAAGGTATGTAGCGATGAATCATAATGCAACTATTGATAATCTGAAGGCCACATTAAAAGAAAAATTCAAGAGGTCAAAACCGTTTGCGCAATGTGTAACTGAGTTGAAGGAGATTCGTCAAGAATTGAATGAGTCTATGGGATGTATATCAAAGGTTTAAGTGCACTATCAGAGATGGTGGATTCACTATTGATGACACCCAACACAAAGAATGGTTTATTGCTATGCTCCTCCCACATCCGTGCTAGCCCTTAAGTCAGCAGAATATTGACATGTAGTTTGAGGTTGTAGAAATTGCAATGAAGCTAGAAGCTTCACTAGTACCTCCTGCGCAGATCGGGACTCAGCAAATCCAAAGCCATTTGGAAGAAATGCACTTAGAAATACAGATTCTCCACAAGGATAAAGGAAAGGAGGCATGCGCAGATGTATGGTGTATACGTTGCAAATTTTCCAGGAATCAAAATGATCAATTCCATGTATTCAATGACTATCTGCAAGCTGGAGCACCAAGCTCACTAAAGAGCGTTGCCGGACCAAGTGGGACTCCTACGTTATGGTGCACGATTTTTCAAGCTATGGGTATTCATATGATAGAATATCTACGTGGATTGGTAGATATATGCCTGAGATTAAGAAACCTTTCTGCAAATTTTTCTCATCGTTGGGACATGACGAGCAGCATTGTCGCAGCTTTGATTTGATGATTGAATGATATGACCTATGTATAATGCACGTCGAACCTACCTCGCCAGCCTCCTCGTATAGGCGTGGTGGATTTCAAACTAGAGGACGAGGAAGAGGAGGAGGAGCTGGTAGAGGAAGGGGGAAGCTCATGTGCAATAATTGTGGAGACCCGGGTCATTATGCACATGACTGTCCAAATCCAGCACGACAGTATTGCAGGTACCATAGAAAATTTGATCATGTTATTGAATATTGTCCTATTTTGATTGCAAATATGTAGGAAAAGAAAACACAGACTCCTACGCAAAACATTCAGATGGTAAGAGCGGAGCTGCGCGAAGAAGAACCAAGCGTGAATGTAGTCACTAGGAGTGGTGCAGACATTGGTGAAGACAAAGGGAAGAAGCCTGAGACTTATCTCTGGATCCAAAAAGCACCTGAAAAGAAGGAAGGGCTCAACTTATAGTGAGATAAATAAACCTTTGTAGAAGCGAAAAATGGGTTCGCAGAAGCGAGCGCCTCAACATCAAGCAAACCTATGGACGTGGCAGGAGTAGATGAAGAAATAAAGCCCTTCCTACAGGCCTGTATCAAACTATTGCGCAATAAGAAGGCAGTCGAGAACCTCTGAGCATTGATAGACAACTGCGCAGAGAAAGAACAACCCTAGATGGAGTAGAAGGTTGTTAATAAGATCTATAAGAATAAAAGAAGAACTGGGCAAGAGATGCGCTTGAATGTTCAGATTACTATATATGAGATGGATTAGGTCATTCTGGATCTAGGATCTGATGCAAATGTTTTACCAAAGCATACTTTACAACGAATGGGAGAACCTAAGTTGGAATGGTCTACTATCAAGCTGCGCATGGCGAATCAGTAAAATATCATCCCATTAGGAAGACTCTCGCAAGTCATAGTGGATATCGAAGGAGTAAAGGTGCTCACAGACATTGAAGTTATAGAGATTGTGGATGATACCAACCCCTATCCTGCGGTGTTGGGTTTAGATTGGACTATTTACATGGATGGAATCATCAATATTAAGCGTAGAAGTATGGTATTTGAGAATAATGGAACCAAAGTTGTGGTTCCCCTAGATCTTGCATAAGGCGAAAGATATACTGAGCCAGTGCGCATAAATGATGATGTCGTTCATATCTATAAGTTGACTGCACAAGATGAATATTGGATCAACCCGACAACCAATGGAAGACTCAACTGGGAGAAGGATAGCTCATACTTTTCAAATTCAAATGAGGAAATAGAGAAGTGGAATAAATAGCTACATGAAGTATCTGCATTGTGCTTCAATCGAGTTACAAGAGCTCTTCGGTACATATCCTCAGAGGTACGAGAATTGCCTTATTATGATGGTCTGAAAATGTTAACATGTTTTCAGGAGAACTTGAAAAAGTTGTTCCAGAAGCACAAAGATTCCATGCACTTGATATAGCACTGCGCTCAACCCCAGTATGCTGGTGGGAGACACACAAGAAAAACTTGTCTAATTGGGAAGAATGCACCCGAATGATGAGATTGTGATTTGAGTGTCCAACTACCAAAATGGAAGCTGAGACCTATTTCGGAAATGGTGATCCATGAAAACATCTAGCTAAATGGACAGAAGCATGGGGAATAGAGCCAAGAACATAATGGGTGGATATATTCAGCCACACTTTGGGGAAGGTGCCTACATATTGGTACCTAGAAACTAAGCTGCGACGAGGAACCAATGAATGGACTACACTGTGAGAAAGTTTTATCTTGACCTTTAGTTTTGAAAGTGGGTTTGAATGCTTGAGAAAAGAACTATAGTATATTTAGGAGGTCATATTTGATACCACAAAATCGAAGGTGGATCACACCTTGCTAGCATGGGATGCACATATGCAGGACATTGTTAATTGTTGAAATTTGTCAGTTGAAGATAATGAGGAAGATCCAAGGAACATTATGATTCCTGAATCTGAAGGAAAACATGCAGTTTTTGGACCTACGATTGATTCACTCGATGTAACCAAGCCTCTGAAGATTCAGCAAGTCAACATTGACTCAGAGGAACAACCGAAATTAGCAAAGATCGAGGAAGCACCCCCCAATACTGCTTCGTGTGGGATTTTTTCTGCGCACGCATATCACTGTTGAAAAGGCTAGTAGTTGGAGGGTTTTTTGGTTGCACAATAACTTTGAACCTGGGTCAGGACCCCTCAAGACAACATAGACCTCCTTTCAATTTCATCAGTTTCCCGTTTTATAGCATCATTTACTATTTTTAGCACTTTTTCGGGTCCTGAACTATCAAAGTAGTTTTGACCCCCTAAACGAATTTTTTTTTATGTCCGCAGTAGGCTCATGGCATGTAGTAAATCCTATAGTACTCAGAGATACATTTCCAACAAGGTATCGTACACGCCAAACAGAGATAATATGACCAAGTTACGACCCCGGGAATTTGGCTGCCCAACTAACCTCAACAGGGCCCACAAACTTTTGGTGTTCCATCTCCTGGGGTTAGGTTTTATTTTTTTAGGGTTTTACCTTGTTTTTCAATAATAAAAAGGCCCTTGAGCCTCACTGTAACATAGTTTAAAGGCATGTAATTGCCACATATCTTCTTAGAAATAAGCTACCATCACCCAAGCTAGTTTGTTTCCATTCTGTATGTAAGCATATTTCAGTTCTTTGATATTAATGAAATGAATTGTTATTTATGTTTCAATTCTGTGTTTAAGTTTAGATATGTATTCTATTGTGTTCCTACATAAGTTAGGATCACATTTGCAACCATGTTCTCCTTGCCCTTGATGTACTTGATCTCAAAATCAAACTTACTAAGCGTAGCCAACCATCTAGCTTTCCTAACATTCAGATTAGGTTTTTAAAACATATACCTCAATCCACTATGATCACTCATGAAAATGAACCTCCTGCCAAGAAGATAATGTCTCCATATCTTCAATGCATGAGTGATAGCTTCCAACTCAATATCATGAGTCGCATAGTTCCACTCATGCTCATTCAACTTCCTTGAATAATAGTATACCATGTTTGCTTCCTGCATCAGGACCCCACCAAGTCCTTCATTGTGCACATATGTACAAACTACAAATTATTTATCTAGATCTTAAATTTTCAAGACTAGAGCACTTGTAAGCAAATTATTCAACTGCTCAAATTTATTTGCACACTCCTCTTCTCATTCAAACTTCTTTCCTTTTCTTTGTAAATATGTAATAGGATAGCCACTATTTGAGAAGTTACTGATGAACCTCTTGTAATAACCTGTTAATCCAATGAATGATCTCACTTTATCCAAATTCCTAGAAGTCGACCACTCCATGATAGTTTTAATATTTTTGGGTCCATTGTTATTCCTTCCTTGGAAACCACATGTCCCGAGTAATGAAATTTAGTCTGAAATAAACTACACTTGCTAATTTTAGCATACATCTTATGCTCTCTCAATAATCTAAATATGGCTACCATGTGTTTTGCATTCTCTTACTCATTATTAGAATATAGCAATATGTCATCAATAAACACTATCACAAACTTCTCCATATAAGGATGCAACACATTGTTCACCAAACACATCAAAGTATATGGAGCATTAATAAGACCAAAAGGAACCACCGCAAACTCATAATTACCATACCTGGTGCTATCATTCCCTCTGTTTCCCAAGGCTAAGAATGGAGATTGAAGGAGGTAACCTCAAACCAATATTTAGGTTTGGTAGCTAGCCATACCAAAACCAAAGAGGGCTCTCTCAATGTCACTTTTATAGTCAGCATCATGACTATAGATTTAATAATAGTAGGATAGATATAAGTTCAGTGAATCAGGTTTTTCGTTTCGAATTTTGCTGCATAGGAATGTTAGTCAAGGAACTAGGTTTAGGTTTTAGGTCTAATTTCAAAGGTTTGGTTGCAGAGGTGAAGATGAGGCCAGGTAGGTATACCTAAGAACATATTTAATTTTTCATTATGATTAGGGTTTGAAAAGAGAGAGAGATTCAGAATGAGCATGTTACATGAATTCATTCATCAGAAAAGGTAAAACACATTCATGGAAATATTATAAACAAAGCATAAAAAGCAAGATGTATGTTCATAAGCTCACAAGATCATCATATAGAAGCATACATGTGATGGAAATAAATCATAAAAATTCAAATTGAGGGTGTTACTGAGAAATAACAATGCTAATAAGCATACCACTGGAGTCCCAAAATTATAGCTGCAACATGTCTTTGATTTCACTGAAAAAGAGTGTACATAAGCTCCACATTGCAAATAATAACTATCCAACCTCTAAAATGACTTGAGTTAGACTACATATAGAAAATATAAGACATTCCACCCCATTAGATTGAAACCTGATCCAAAATACATCATAAATGCACCCTATGAGATATTACCTATAATTTAGGGAAGTTAGAAACAGTCCCCCAAATTTAGCTAATAACTAGGAGTGTATGTCTCCTTGATTAATTACATGATTCCTCAACAATGAGAGGCAAAAAAAAAATCTCTTATTCAAAATATACCTCATAGGACAGTTGCAACCTCGAAATTTGGACATTCTGGCTTGACACTTATCCAAAAAGAATCTAAGACAAAAGCGTCATGCCAGTTAGCAGAAGTGTCACGCCACTTTGAGGGTGATTTTGGCTGAGTTTAAGGAATCCTCTTGAAAATATAAATATTTGGCTAGGTATCCCTAGGTGTCCTCTATCCATACCAACCTTGAAACTGAGAAAATACCTCTTGGAAGGCCTGCAAAAGTCCATTTTCCAAACCTTACTCCAAAAGCGCCGCGCACAGGCAAAAACAGTGGTAGAAGCATGAAAAAGAGGTTGTTTTTTGAGTTTTTATCCAAAAATTGGGGGTGCCATGATAACCTAAGACCACATCTGGAAATTAAATGGTAAGATGAATCTAACCATATAAAAAATTCCTCATTTGGAGGCTCTGAGGAAAAGCATCGCGTCGATGCGCGACGCTTCTTCAAAGGTCAATTTTCCAGATTTTATCAAAAATCACAGAAAATACTCAAATTTCCCAAAACTGCTGAATTTTAGTCCATGGAATCCTTGAATGATAAACTAAAAATATAGGGATTCCTCAGCTAGCAAATCCAAGTTATCTTTCTCCTTTATCTTAATTAGGTTTTCTTGAAGCTTTTTCCTCACGTTCTTCACCCTCACTTTGGCGATTTGGTTCCTAGTGAAATAATGTCTCGCCATATGCCTCTGAGGTTATTATCCCTTTCTGCCTTCTTCAAAAGCTTCTCAAGATGCACATTCACCTTGTCAATAGCTCTTTGTCTTGCTCAATTTCAGCAGTTATCAACTCATCAAAGGTTAGCTGACCTAATGGAGGAGATGATTCTTTTTCTTTCTCTTTTTGCCTGTTAACCCTCTTTTTCTTGGCCTCCTTGGCTTTATTTCACCCTCTATGTCTTCTAACTAATCAACATCTACCACTTCTTTTCCTTTACCTTTTTCTGCCTCAAAATCTACCTTTGGTTTGTTTTGGAGAAGTTTTTTCACCTTCAACTCCATGTTTTCTTGTTGTAGGAAGGTTATCATGAATTTTTCCCTTGAGAGGTTGTCCTTAAGCTATGTTATCTCTGCATCATTTTCCCTTACTATCTCCTCAACTAATTTCTTCTTCCACCTGCTCTGCCATGTCAACCTCCATAGGTGCTTGTTCCTCATGTTGATGCAATGGTGACTCATCCTCATGCATAGGTGGCTACTCCATGGTTTCCCTTTGCTCAATTGTAGTTCTAGGTGCAAGCACACCTTTGGTTATCATAGGAGCAAAAACTGTCCTCTTACCCTTCTCATAGGTTTGAGTGGTTTCAACCCTAGGCGCCTTTTGAACCTTTGTTTTTCTACTTGAGAAGCCAACCTCCTTTGATTGTGTTGATGTTGATGGTATGCTATGAATGATGTGTGGACTAGTAGTAGGCACAAATGTAATTGTCTTCATGAAAGTTTCCCAATACATATTGATTACTGAGAGCTGATGCAAAACAACAAGATTGACCAAACCATGGTGGAAAAAATTATTGTGATGATCTTTGCCTTTACTATGTACCTTTTTAGTCATTTTGACCAAACTCCTGAATAGATAATTAGGCAAATTGAGTGGCTTGGTGGCAGTGAAGTGCATCAATAACCTTATGTGAAACTGGTACAATCTTGAGAATCTCCCTTCACATCTAAAATAATTCATGACACTACAAGGAAAATACCCTCTAGCAGATGTTTTTTAGGAACCAATTATAAAAATAGCTTAGATATTCATTTGTAGTGAAGGTCTCTAGAAGAGGTTGGTGGGTGGAAGTTTTTGTGGATGTTTTTTGTCCGGTATGTTTCTCATCATAAACTGCACCGATGCATTTAACTCACAACACACCGGTGCGTGCAAAAAATTGACACACCGAGACACCATGCTATCCGTACAAACCTGCCTGGTGTGTCTAATTACTATACGCACTAGTGCACTACAAATAAATAGGCCCGGTGCGTCTCAAAAACCTGCGCACCAAAATAGGGTTAAACAAAAAAAACATTACCTGCTGAAAAAACTACATTTTCACTTCTTCATTGCTCCAAACCTCTCAAGCACTGGTGTGAATTTATCCTATGTGAGGTGCCCTGTCATCGGTGCTCCCATTGCACGCACTGTTGTTGTCCATTTCCCACCTTGTGGAGTTCGAATTTTTGAAAACGGTGGGAAAATTTTGTTTCTCCAATTCCTCAGCAAAATATGCCTCCTCAACATGCAAATGTACAAGTAGTTTACTTATTTCTCAATAAATAAATGTTTTAGAGGATTATAATTGTAAAAAATATTAAAATTTACCAATTTAAAAAATAAAAAAACAATTGTACGGTGTGCTCGAGCCGTTCAGCTCGCACCGCTAGTGATGCTACCTGTAAATTTATAGGCCGCACCATGAACGATGCTAACAGAAACTGCTCCAAGGTCCGGTGTGGTATCGAAAAAACGTGCACCGTGATTTTTTTTAAAAACTTACATGGTGGTGTAGTCGTTTAAACAAACGCACCATTGACTATGTACCAGTGTTGGGAGAGTGGTGCGCTGACCTAACTATCCACCCCAGGGCACATAGTTTGGTCAACACACCGCCCTCCCGAACTGGTACATAGTCGACAGTGCAGTCATTTACAGGACCACATCATTGACCATGAATTATTTTTAGGCATGCATTGACCAAAATAACTACCCCGAGGTAGACAATTTCATCAACACACCGCAAAAAAAAAAAGTACAATTTATGTTTTGGCAGTGCATGAACAATTTCCATCTGCACTGAGAGCAGTGCGCGATAAAAAGTATGCATCGGTACCGGTGCGTGACTATTTTGTTTTAATCTATATATATATTTAAAATATTAAAGACATGTCTCATTTAATAAAAAAATTGTATTTAATATGTGAATCATTCAGCGACGTCAACGGAGAGAACAAAGGGAACAACAAGAACATATGGAGGACCAATATAACGTGATTCACCTGTGGGAGGCATGAGAGAGGGAGAGACTTATGTACCCTCACCCTATTACAGCAGCCACCCAGTTTATCCTAAGGCAGGTAGGCATCCTCAAGTTATATGAGGAGGCTACACCCCTAAAGGACCAAAATGGGTTATTGGGACAGCTCATCTTCAGGTGGAATTCCCACTGATAAGCTTTCCAGGTCAATCCTGACTAGTGGTATGCACCCACTAAGGAGGACATATATTTTATTACTGGCCTATCTAGGAGAGGGTAGGATTTGCCCCAGTTCCCAGATGTCCCCGTCTGTTATGCATCAGGGAGTCAATTGGCGTACTCCCAAAGATACATTAGGGACGATATAGTTTCTCCTACAGATTTTCAGTTGTCCGGTGGTCAGCTATGTATTGATTCGTTTGGTGCAGAGGAGGTGATGTGCCTCTCACTATTGTTGAAGACCATTTCACACTACACCAGTGACAGGAAATGCATTAGTTGCCCGCTTTTATTTTATGTTGATTCTTTATTCCAGGTGCCACGAATTGTGACATGGTTGCGATTTTTTTGCAATAGTTTTGTGCAGCATTAGATAGATGTCATTCTCAGGCACATGGGAGGTTGACCTTCCTTTTTTCTTCAGAGTTGTTTTGTTTTTTTTTTAGAGGTTTCTAGAGATAAGGCCTACTTTTTTTCGACAAACTCGTAGGCCAATTTTGCATGTACGGATGCAGATGTGGGGTCAGATGATGCCTAAGAAGGGCCAGTCTGACTTTTCCACCAGGATATCTCCTAATGCACTGGAGTTGCTATCTAGTGTTGATGATCACTCCTTCGTTCTGGTGCCATGTCCATATTCTGGTTTGGATTGGCGAGGGTGTAACAACATCTTCTTTACACAAGATGAGCCGCCGGACGTGAGAGGTAATATTAGTGTTTTCTTTAAATTAATATAGTTTCATTTTATTATCTTAATTAATTAATTAGAATTATAAAATTTATTCTAACACGTTCTTTAACTTGTTTTATTAAATTGTTTTATTAAAATGTCTAATTAATATTGTTTTGTACTATATATTTTTTATATATTGGGACATTCGTTGGGGATGAGATTCCACCCCCTCTGAATGATCCAGGTGTAGATGTTAATGATGAGGAGATGGCAAAGGCGGAGGATTAGGGTGACAGACCTTATCCTGATTGGGTGCAGATACCCGCAGGGCTGTGGCATAGGCTAGACACCAGCGACCAACTTTGTCGACTGCTAGTTGATGAGCGAATATGCCTAGTTACGATTAGAGAGATTCAAGTTTATTGTCGGCTCACACAAATTTGGAGAGGCATGCCCCACGATATGTTGACCCTCATGCATCATATCTTTGGAGCTTCCAGAGCACTGGCGCGGGCTAGGAGGGGTAGGTGTCATGGAGATGCACGACATAACAGTGCCTCATCAAATGATCGTGATCATGAGGGTAGTGATCATCATTCTAGTACTCCACCTTCTCCTCCTTCAGGTCACGGCGGATATCATGATGAGTAGAGAGCATCCAGTCCTGATCAGCGAGCATCGTCTGAGAAGTTTTCACCATCTCAGCAAACACCTAGTCCTGAGCAGGCACCTGATCCTGAACATGCGGGTCCATCTAAGGAGGCACGTCCATCATCACAAGCCGCACCATCCACGTCTGAGTAGGCTGCTCCATCAAAGAGTCATCAACAGGCAGTTCCCGAGCATACTGCACTATCGACTGATTAGCAGGCACCTCCGAAGCGGGCATGTTGTTTATCTGAGAATGAGGCTGCACCATTGACTAAGCAAGCCTCAACTAGTACTAGTATTGATGTACCACGAGATATTTGACATTTATATGCAGTTATATTGCAGTTGTATATTTTTTACATTATATATATATATATATGGTCCATGTATTTTATGTTAATGTTGATGTACTTAATTTACATGTTGGTGTCCATCATGATGTGTATATTGTTAGGTCATGTTAGATACGTTCATTTAATGTGCTTGCAGATAGATGAGTATGTGATAGCAGTTACTTGACATTAGATGTATATTTGATGTTTGTGTTGTGATGATGTTATACAATGCTTGTGTTTTGTTAGATGATCATGATCACGATGATTAGATGATGTTGGCGAATTTGAATGTGTATTTTAGTCTAATATGAAGTTTGTATGATGGTTATCATGATCTTGATGTTTAGTTTTAATATTAAATCATGATATTTATTAAATATTATGTCGTGATTGTAATTGAAATTTTAATCTTAATTGTATTTAAAATTGTAAAATTGTATTTGTAATATTAATTTTAATTGTAATTTTAATTTTAATTTTAATTGTAATTGTATGTGAAATTGTAAAATTGTAATTGCAATTGTATGTAAAATTGTAAAATTGTAGTTGTAATTGTAATTGTATGTAAAATTGTAAAATTGTAATTGTAATCGTAATTATATTGTGAAATTGTAAAATTGTAATTGTAATTGTGATTGTATGTATCATCATCATTCAATTTTATTAAAAAAATTTAAATTTGTACAATTGTAAATTAATTGTCAATTTTGAACCATAATTACTACCGTAAGTAAAATGTATACCGTAAATATTTTTAAATTACCATAATTGTAAATTTGTAAATTTGTATGAATATAAATAATTGTAAAATAATAAATCTAGATTAATAATATGAATTTTTGTAACATAATAAAGTTTAGAAAATAATGCAAATAAATTCATATTTAGAATTATTATTATTTTATTATGATCTTACATACCAAAAATAACAGTATACTTTTGAAGATATCATTCACGCGTATTTAAAGCAATCAAGTAGTTGTATTATTTTAGGAATTGACATTATAAAAAAAAGAACTTTATACAATATGTCATTGTTTTCGAGATCAACATAATTGAAAATTATCAAGTGAAATGATTTTAACATTAACACAATGCAAACCAATTAATTCAAAATACATATTATAATGTTTCGAAAAAAGAAAAAAAGAGTCTTAGTTATAAGGTAATTAAGTCCTCTTCTTTATAAAAACCTATATTAAAAAATATAAATGATGAAATTACACATGTACCATATCACTCTCGGTTCTCATGATCACACTCATTATATTCTAGCTCGCTTGGCATGATAACACTATTCTTCTCAAAAATATTTTTTGATCTAGGGTCATGTCTCAATACGAACATGATTGATACAAAAATTATGATATCAATTAGTACGCACATTGACAATGCATGATTAATTTGTTTGATGTTGAAATAATTACAATAATATACCAAACAATTATTATTACCATCATTGTCCAAGGATTGTGACTAGAAGATGCAATGTTACAATTGGCAGAGTGAAGCGGCTGTCCATTTTCATCTACCAAATGCGCCTTGCGGTATGATGCACCTGATAACAACTTCCAACGTTTTGGAGATGTTTGAATATTTTGTACATCTGAACTCGATTCTGAATCTGCATGAACCTGCAAATTTGTATCCATCAATTTTATTCATTTGATTGACATGGATAAAATAAAATTAAATAAAAATAAAAAAAATTAGATTATGAAAATATAAATAAAATCTGAAGTAAATATTACATCTGGAGATGGATTGGGAGAAATCTGCGATGGGCTTTGAGAAATATTATGGAACGAGCTGGATTTTGAAGAATTGTCCATTCGATATAATTACTATATTTTCTCCCTGCATTTGAGAAAAATCAACATTAAATTTTGGTGTACAAACCTAAAAGTAATTATGGTGCCTTAAAAATGGACATATCGTTATCAGTGCTAATGTACAGTTAACTGAACCAGTGCGTTTTATTTATTGTGCACCAGTGTTGTGTTATTAATTGACGCACCAGTGCGGTTAGATTAACAAACCTACCGAATAGCCACAAATAAAAAAAACGCAACTTTATCTTTTTAGTGTGAAAAAAAGCAGTAAATTAAAAAATGGGCGGAAATTTATTTTTGGAAATTTAATTTCACAAAATATATATATAGTAAAAGATATTCATTATTTCATTTTTTTGAAAAAATATTTAGGGAGATATTTGCACGAGAGACGTACCTGGAGCAAGAGAGCACGAGAGCACTGTGGAGCAGTGAAATACTTTCGAACAACAGCATTATTGAGAGAATCAAAATTTGAAACATCTGGTGATTCAAACCCTGTAGTATAGTAAAAATGTTAAATTTTACGGTAATAATTGTTTTTTTTACAGTTTCTGTTTGATTTAATACATGCATAGTAAAAATTTTAAATTTTAATGTGAATTTTCAGAGGAAAAAAAAAACCATTCTTACGTTAAACCCTTGCGTCTTCTTGTTTCTGCCCTTGCTTCTTCTTGTTTTTGTGACTTCACAATTAAGGCTTTTCATTTTAGATTTATAGGGTTTGTATTGCAATATATATAAGCGTAAGACATCTAACCTGCGGGATGACGTGCAGAGTCATATCCCGATCCATGTCGGCCCTGTATGATTTTTTTTTAAACATATTTTTTTTAATCGGTGCGCCATGTGTAAAATAGCGCACCGGTGCACTATTTTATTATAACACACTGTAATATTCCCAATTAGCTTTAAGCTAGTTGGAATATTAAATTTTGTTTTTGCTTCTTAGTTAGAGAGATAAGGGGGTATGGATACCCATAAATCTCCTTAGTAGGAATAAAATCACTCCTAATGTGAATGGAGATCATCTTAGTAGCTTGATTAAGCACCCTTGTGTGTGAAAAGGGGTTGGAGCATGTAGACTGGGTCAATTTTGACCAAATCAATATAGCTGGTATGGAAGGAGTGGCATTCATTAAGGGACATCACAGTTTTGGAGGGAAACTCCATGCATGGAAGTAATGGCTTCAATGAGTGGGGCCCAAGGTGAGGAAGCTCACCAAGCATATAAGGAAGGAGATGGCATCCATAGAAGCTATGATTGGATTATTATTTTGTTTATGGTATGTATGACTTGTTGCTCTCTTCAGTTGTTTAGCGGAGACTATAGTGTTGTTTAGCACAAGGGTGTTCCCGAGCAGGAATCCCACCTTCATCCTCGGGGGACTTCGAGTGCCCACTTGGGAGAAGTATTTGGGTTACATTCCCACATTCTGGCATCAGGACAATCTCCATATTTCTTCTATAGCACAGTTTCTATTGAGGGTTGGGTTGTGTTGTAGGGTGCAGCAGTGGAGAGTTTATTTGGGTCATTTCAAAGCTTGTCTTCAGTGGAGGAAGGTTTCCTTCCATTGGGAGGCCAGAAAATAAGGCCCTTGAGTTTTATTGTAGAATTTGGAACCAGGCCAAGGATTATTTATCCCCTATAGCGTAGTTTCAGTCTTGATCTGCGTTATTTTAGGGAGGAGTTGCAGGGGTAGTTGCAGTGCATGATTTGGGGAGTGATTTCTTCAGTGGAGGGGCCAGCCTTTCATTCGGAGGGTGTATGGGAGAAAAGCTAATTATTTCTACATTAGCTTCATCCATATATTCTCATTCATTTGTTGCAGCAAACCTTCAGCCCTAGGGCTACAGCTCACATTTGTATATTTTGTGTATTTTCTGGAAACCCTCTTGGGTTGTCTTGGAAAGGTGATATAGAGCCTTGATCTTCCTGTATAATCTCTTTTGAGGCATATATAAGCCATTTTGTATCATTTTATGATCTACTGCTATAGTTATGTCCATTATGACTGCATTGTAGTAGCTCTCTGAAATTTTGTGTAGTAGCAGCATCTCACCTTGTGAGTGATTGTTTATGGGAGGCTTGTTTCCTCTTATCATATGATTGGTGCCTCACTATTTTTTATTGATTTTTTTTTCTTATACATAATTTAATGGCTCCATATTGGTCTCTTATGTTTATGCATTTATCTTCACTATTATTTCCATCATTGTGTTCAATATTGCTGCTTTTACTATTTTGGAATATTACAGTGGTGTCAAAGCATAATATTGGCTCAGCCTGTGCATCTTAAGCCAATATGTCATCTGAAGAAGGAGATAATCTCATAGATAAAGAGAAGAGGTATCTCAAAAGAAGAAACCAGAGATAGGATTATACAAGTGATAAATAAGACAAGGGAAAAACTCCCATATCATAAGAGGAGGATGACAAGGAGTTCCCTAAGCTTCTTCTTCGAACTATGCAAGACATTGCAAGAGAAATAAAGGAGATGAGGATGGATATACATAAAGAATCCCCTAAATGGTTTCTACATGGAGAAGGCTCCATCATTTCTCATCCATGGAGTGATAAACTAGTGAAGCAGCAGGTTTCCCAATTCTCTACAATGCCTACATTTTTAGCAGTGGGAAATGGAGGGTTTCAAGAAAAATAAACTCTTGAAGACTACTTTCTTGAGTATGAGTCTCAGTCTCAGAGATTCAAGGACCATTTGAGATTTCAAGAGTTCTGTCAGATTAAGGACAATAGGAGACCCCGGCATCACAATAGAGGTGGAGGATTCATACAACACAATGATCTTCACCAGACTATGGCTAGATTTTTATTACCCGCTTTTGATGGGTCATCAAAATGCACTACCAAATCATGGGTAGAGAAGTTGGATATCTACTTCCAGTTGAATCAAGTACCAGAGATGGAGGCCATCAAAATAGTAGCACTGCACCTTGAGGGTGAAGCACATGATTGGTGGTTTCATGGAATTTTTACATTGGGACATACCAATGTGATTGCATATTCAAAGTTCACAAGGAGTTTTGTGGAGAGGTTTGATCGAAGAGACCCAGAGGCACCTTTCATTGGGTTAGTTAAGCTCAAACAATCAGGTAATCCATAAACTTATATTTCTAAATTTCTAAAACTTTTTGTTATGGATCCTGATTTATATGCAGCAATAAGGGTCTATATGTTTATTGATGGGCTAGCAGAACCTCTACATGGGTTGGTTAAATCTACCAAACCCACTACCCTTCAATATGCCATTGAGAGGGCTAGAGATCTACAAGATGCCTTGTCAAGAGCAAAGGCAACATTTCAACAAAAGCCCACTTTTCTATCAAAGGGAAAAGATGAGGAGGCTCGTCCTTCAAAGGAGGGCCAAAAAAAGTACCTCTTAGTGATGACGTCCGAATAGACTTGAGGAGAAGGAAGCTTTGCTTCACATGCCAAGAATCATGGGCACCCAGACATAGATGTGCAGCAGGAAAGGCACACTATATAGAGGTACTTTTATATGATGATGAGGAAGAAGAAGAGGAACCAGAAGGATGTCACAACGTTGGGATAGCAAGAGAGGATCCACCACCACCAAGAGGTGGGAATGGAGCATTTGCTCCAATTGGAGGGGCCCTTGCATCATTGAGAGGAGTACCCAAGTACTTGACCTTGAGGGTTCGAGGTTCCATTCAAGATCAGAGGGTTTCAGTTTTGATTAACAGTGGGGCTACACATAACCTTATTGATGCCCAACTAGTGCAGAGGAGGGCAATACCCATTGATGATTTTGAGGGATCTTCAGTTTTGGTCCCAGGAGTTAGAACTATGCAGTGCATGCATTATTTTCCATCTTTATCTGTCACCATGGGGACTTATACATTGACTGATCACTTTTTTGTGGTTGACATACCTGACACCAATGTGATATTGGGTGTGTAGTGGTTGATTATTTTGGGAAGGTCACCAGATATTGGGATACTTTGCAGATGGATTGGATGGACAGAAAGAATGGCAAACATCAGATGATTAGGGGCATGCGCACATATCCTTCACAAACAACTTCTACATAGAAAACATAGTTGGATTTTCACAGTGGAAGCAAGTACCTAACAAGCCTATCAGTTATGCAGATGACTTTGGCCCATGAGACATTACTGTTTAGTGGCATTCCACCTAGGAGGCCATCTGATCAGGAGTTGGTGAGAAATGTCTCACAACATGTTGCACCACTCATAGATCCAGGAGAAGTGGGAACATTGGGAGGTCATGGTACATCGCAGAGGGTCTTGGGTAGGCTCAAGGAGGAGGGAGACATTCTCCCAATATCATCATTACCCACTCTCACCCCACATCTTGCACTGAGAGAGGATGCTTCAGGATGGAGGATGGAACCATCATGGTGCAAGGAGACTACTCCTTGACTTTGGAGTCTCAGAAGATATTCTCACTTGGGGAGAAACCTTCCACACATGGTAGAGGATGGTGGCCACCCATGCATACATTGGCTAAACTCAGGAATTTTTTGATAGGTGATAGCTTCCCATGGAATACTACCTCCAAAAGCTTCAACCTTTACTTGAGCATGGGCAGCTACAAGAGGAGCAGTAGAGGAAGGATATCAGCATCCCAGTATGTGACTTTGGCATAGGAGATGTCAAATTATGGGGCAGCCACATGACAGATGTTTTACATGATAGATCATCAACGTTGTCACTATGGAGGATAGATCCTTATTGGAAATCCCAATTGTTGGTGGAATATTCCAAGGACATTTTTACATGCATGATAATTGATGACCACCTATTAGATGAGGGATATTCAGTAAGAGATGGGGTCATCTACTATTAGAGTAGGATCTTCTTATCTAGAGCATCCAAGCTCAAGGGGAAGTTACTAAATGCAGCACATGAATATTTTCTCTTTTCAGCCACACTTATTCCATAAGAGCATACCACAACATCATGGAGGGATTCACTTGGGAAGGATTTGAAGAGGAGACACATCAACATATTAGGAGATGCATGGATCATTTGGATATGGAGGAGAGACATAACTCTTTGATGGAGTTATCACAACCACCTCTTTCCTCTTCCAGAATGGGAGGGGATCTACCTATGAGCCACTCCATTAGTGTGATCAAAGTATATGGTAAGGATCATGTTTTTATGAATAATGATTTACTTGATGAATATTTTCATTTCTTTACCATACATGTGAAAGCCATTGCTCCAAGTGGGGGCACTCTTTATATACTCCATGGTCAACTTGGGGCCATAAATAGTATTGAGCATGGCCACTCCCTAGGAGAATACAGGAGAATATAGGGAGATAACATATCATTCAGGGTGTACTCCATTGGCACCAAACATTACTCACCTTCTCAAAGCATGTGAGAATACTATGGCAGCAAACAAGTGGTGGGGAAACCACTTATTATATCATGTTCTGAGGAATTCAGGAGACATACTGATCTGATTGCACATGTGGGACTATGGCCCTCCTCCAGTATTACATATGGCAGCTTATGTATCCTTGGTTATGATCCCATACATTGATGATGTCCTTATTCTTATTGTGGGAATGATTGGAGGAAGGATTCAAGGATTGAATGTTCCCATTGGGAGTGAGATTATCCATGTTACTTATGCTTCATGCTTCATGGAGGACATCGGGAAAACCATGATTACTACATTGGATCTTTTGTTTCCTTATGAGGTGAGTCATTGGCATCTCATGAGTACTTGGGAGGATCATTTCATGGAGGGATTGATTGGGAGACACTTGGTTCATGAGGAGAGATTATCACATGGAGGTGTCACCAAGGAAGGAGGAGAAGAGTTGCAACACTCAACTTTACATTTTCTTGAGGACAAGCAACATTTGGGAGGGGATAACTGTAATATTCCCAATTAGCTTTAAGCTAGTTGGAATATTAAATTCTGTTTTTGCTTCTTATTTAGATGAATAAGAGGGTATGGAGACACATAAATCTCCTTAGCATGAATAAAATCACTCCTAATGTGAATGGAGATCATCTTAGTAGCTTGATTAAGAACCCTTGTGTGTGAAAAGGGGCTGGAGAATGTAGACTGGGTCGACTTTGACCAAATCAACAACGCTGGTATGGAAGGAGTGGCATTCATTGAGGGACAGCGCAATTTTGGAGGGAGACTCCATGCATGGAAGTAGTGGCTTTAATGAGTGGCGCCCAAGGTGAGGAATCTCACCAAGCATATAATGAAGGGGATGGCAGCCATATAAGGTATGATTGGATTATTATTTTGTTTATGGTCTGCATGACTTGTTGCTCTCTTCAGCTGTTTAGCGGAGACTGTAGTGTTGTTTAGCACAAGGGTGTTCCCGAGCGGGAATCCCACCTTCATCCTCGGTGGACTTTGAGTGCCCACTTAGGAGAATTATTTTTGCTACATTTCCACATTCTGGCATCATTCCAAGCTCCATCTTTCTTCTACAGCACAGTTTCTGTTGAGGGTTGTGTTGTGTTGCAGGGTGCAGCAGTGGAGAGTTGATTTGGGTCATTTCAGAGCTTGTCTTCAGTGGAAGAAGGTTTCCTTCCATTGGGAGGCCATTAAAGAAGGCCCCTGAGCTTTATTGCAGCATTTGGCACCAGGCCAAGGAGTATTTATCCCCTACAGTGCAGTTTCAGTCTTGATCTGCGTTATTTTAGGGAGGATTTGCAGGGGTAGTTGTAGTGCATGATTTGGGGAGTGATTTCTTCAGTGGAGGGTTCAGCCTTTCATCTAGAGGGTGTATGGGAGAAGAGATAATTATTTCTACATCAGCTTCAGCCATATCATCTCATTCATTTGTTGTAGCAACCCCTCAGCCCTAGGGTTGCAACTCACATTTTTATATTTTGTGTATTTTCCAGAAACCCTCTTTGGTTGTCTTGGAAAGTTGATACAGAGCCTTGATCTTCCTATATATATCTTTTGAGGCATATATCAGCCATTTTTTATCATTTTATGATCTACTATTGTAGTTATTTCCATTATGATTGCGTTGTAGCAACTCTCTGGCATTTTTTGTAGTAGCAGCATCTCACCTTGTGAGTGATTGTTTATGGGAGGCTTGTTTACTCTTATCATATGATTGGTGCCTCACTATTTTGTACTGATTTTTTGGTCTTACACATAATGTAATGGCTCCATATTGGTCTCTTATGTTTATTCTTTTATCTTCACTGCTATTTCCATCATTGTGTTCAATATTGCTGCTTTTCCTATTTTGGAATATTACACGCACCGGGCACGTACTGTTTGATAAAAACATTTTTTTATTAATCTATGTTTGTGTTAATCAGTGCATCGGTTAACATATAATGCACCGGGTCTCCTTATTGGCAGATAGCATCATACGGTGTTTCTACTGTTTTCTCAATGCGTTTATATGAACATGTTGCACTGCCTCCTCCACGACATTGTATGCTACAAAAACTAACACTTGAGGTTTTTTATTAATTTGTCTGTGTTAATCGGTGCACTGGTTAACATATAATGCATTGGGTCTTCTTGTTGACAGAGAGCACCGTACAGTGTTTCTAATGTTTTGGCAGTGTGTTTATAAGAACATGTTGCACTGCCTTCGGTGTGTACTGCTTGAAAGGCACACTGTTTTCTTGATTTTTTTTTACCTAAAAATTTTGTGATTTATTTATAAAATATATTAATGAATGGTATAGTACAGGTTTCATATTAATAAATAAATGGCTGACAAGAGATCAAGTAACAAAAATACTGACAGCACATCGAGAAAATTAAAAAGGCAAGTTCTTTGTAAATTCTTTATAAAATTTATTATTTTTGAACTATGTGTAAGTTTAAGTAATATGTATTATTTAGTGTGTATCATTAAGAGCCACAAATGACAAAGATTGATAATATTATTTTTTAATTTAAGGCTAGAAGAGCGTAAAAACTTGATGGAAAAATCGCAGAAGGATGAATTGGGTGAATGAAAAAAATACTATCGATCCAATATGAGTTTCTTTTTTTAATTTTCATTAATAATATACTTAAAAATATTAGATAACATGTTTCAAACAATTTATTGATTCACATATGTTTAATTTTCTACAAGGACCAACAACGAAGAAAAGGAATGTTGTTCTAAGAAAATAAAAAAAACAGAACATGCAAATGAAAATGAATTGCTCCTTAGCTCATATGGAGTGGTGCTCGAGGTCAACAAAAGGGGGAAAAGCTTTTACAAAACTTTGAGGGATCTATTGGAAGGAATGTATAGACGCTCTTTCCACTTACAATACAAAAATCAATCCAATGATTCCAAGAACCAAATTTTATCTAGACTACAGGATGAGTTTCCAGAGAATTGGTCAATGAGACATGTCAGACTTTTAATAGAAAATATGTACAACAACAACAAAAGAAGGAATGAAAAAGTAATATTCTTTTAAACATTTTTTCTAGGATTATATGTATATATTACTGGAAAGCAATCATTTATAAATATCACTTTTGTTAGATTTACTTTTCATATATCAATATAAAAATTAAATTGTTTATTGTCATGTTACATTTTCAAGAAGATTATGAAAATATCAAAGGATGAACGAGCTGATATCAGAAATATGCCAATAGGAATGTCCAAAAAGGTGTACAAGGAGATGGTCAAATAAATGGACATAATTGCATCGCATGAGTAGTCATCTCAGCAACAACGTGCTTCAAATGTAATATGTAATCATTGAATTTTTCAATTAGGTACAATAAATAAACAATTTAACATTAAATATTAGTTTTCAAGTATTTTCTTTCATAAAATAAAATAAAATGGAACCTATTCAGCACATAAAATAGGACGAATAGAAGAAAATAATAGATATCTATGTTTGTGAGTAATTGTTACTTCCTTATAACAACTTAACTAGATTTCATTTTTGTATATTTTAAGTTTTTTTACAACAATCATCATTGAATGTCTTCAAACAGGTGCTAACATACAAACAAGAACCATAAGATGAATTGATTGACATTTGGATAAATATGGGTTGTTAGTATATGTTGGCATATCAGATATTAACTGTGGAATTTGTAAGCATCTGTCTTGTTTTACTTAGCTCCGTCTATAATTAACAGAATAAAAAAAATATTTTATATTAAACATATTATTTGTTGTGGGGTATAAAACTTGCAGGAAACAAAGTATGGAACTGTGCCAACAAATGAATTGTTGAAATATGGCATGAAATTTGGCCAACAAATTCTTGTTATGGTACATTTCTTTTCGATTTACATTGATGTATATTATTTAATATTTCAATTTTCATTATTCTTGCCAATGTATATACACTCATTACTGTTTATTTTTTTGTTTGTAGATGGAAGTTGAAGAATAAGAAAACAATCAACATTGTGAACAAAACATTCCTCAAAATAACCCAAGTCATGGAAGTAACTCGAGCAGTGATAACAGTTATAACGAAGAATGAAGATCAATATGTTTGGATATCAAAGCAAGGCACTGTATTTTTTGAAATATTTGTCTATGAAATCAGACATTTTATTTAATGTAATGGACATAGTGTCCCAATTGAAAGACAAAGGGATATCAATAACTGTCCCATTTTGTATGACAAAAAGTGTCTTATATATATATATAATACGTTTTAATTTATTCTATTGTGTTATCCATTGCCCCTGTGAAATGTTACACCACTAATTAAATATATGGATGATTAAATATTATAATGAAGAGATGTGAAATCTAATGATATGATATAACAAATTAATCCAAAAATCACATTCAAATGCACTAATAAAATTTTAATTGATATGAATACTATTATAAGATATGTGTCGACTTTTGATGAATAATGAATTTTAAAAAATCACAATAATTGCACTGTCACAGGTCGATGTTTCTAAAAAATACAAAATGAACACCGGTGTGTGTTATTTACTGTGCACTGGTGCATTTGTATGATAATGTGCACCAGTGCGTTTCCTATGGGCACCGCACAAATACCAATACCAATTAGAACACCCGGTGTGCTTTAGTCACTACGCACCAGTGCATTTGTATGATATTGCGCACCGGTGCATTTCTACGACCTATGGGCACCACAAAAATACCAATACCAATTAGAACCCCCGGTGTGCTTTATCGACAACTACCACCTGGGCAGTCTGATAGGCATTTCATTCACCGGTATGGTTTTCCTTTAACATGACGATGCGTTTTTATAACTTGACGACCCGATGTGTTGTATCACCTACAGGGCCCGTTGCAATTTTACACCTTAATGGTCCGGTGCATGCACCTTCCACCGGCCCGGTGCAACTGTCTGTCTGACACGCACCAGGTCATTGCTAAACACCCTTGGGCATCCGAAATTTGTTTTCAGACCCAATGCTTGGTAGCTTTACAGTACTGGTGCGTTCACGGTACAATGCACCGGTGCATTGACACCTAATTCACACACTGTTATGCAGGTAAATCCTCTCTGTAGACAGAAACGATCCCTCTAGCCCTAGAGTTGGTCTAGAAACAAAGGGACATGCTAAAGTGTTGCTTCCTAATTATTGAATGAACAAAGGACATGGTAGATCGACCTACCTGGAATCCAACGTTGTCGTTTTTGCTGTAGTAGTGGTGGCCTCTCACTCCTGCCTCGGCAAGTCACAATCCGTTCGCCATTACGCTTGGATACTTGCACATAGAACAAGAAACAAGAACAACATACAAGCTAACAAAATTTCATTCATAACTATTAACAAATCAAAGAGGGCTAAACATATTGCGTTAAAAAAGAATCGTAACACAATAGTGGAACCAAACAGTAGTCATGTATATAAATGAATAGAAGGAAGAGTTACAACCAATGCTTTGGCGTCGCAGTCTCCTCCAACGGGGTTCAGGCGAAGCGCGTCTCAAATGCTCCTCATGGAATTCGGACGGGACGAAGGCATGGACTCAAGCTCTCTCAAAAGTCATGGACTCAAGCTTCCTCAACGTAATTCCTTATTATTCTATCTTCTCTAGTTATTCCGCTATATTATGTCTAATTCTTCAAGTTCAGCTAGCTTGTTCTAAGAGAGATAGCTTCTTTTATAGAGGAAAAGGAGGAGGTTAGGATCCCTACAAAGGTGGGAGGGAGGCTTATCCTTTAGGGAGTTACCATAAGAGGTGGAAACTATAAACCTAAAGGAGGCATTCCATGGTTTATCAGTTCAACCACTCCCAATGACTCATTCTCAAGGTGGTTAGAGTGGAATCTCCGCCTCTATTTTTAAAAATCATTCCATAAACAGCTTGGCACGGGTGGCAAAATGGGACAAAGTGCCAGCTGGTGCGAGCCCAGTGTTAATTTTCCTCTTTGGCGCAAGGGCATAACTGACTACCTGTGCCAAGGCAAAAACAAGGGTTTTTAAGTCTCTTCTCAGGGACTTGTCAACAGAAGGAATTTTACTCCCATGTAAAGGGACTCAATGATGGTCTTTGAAAGGGATGACACTGTGTATTGATCATGGGAATGACCCTCCAATGGGCGAGATGGGGATTGTAGGGACAGTGACAAAATGATGTGTAACAGATGACCCCTAAAGCATGAGGTCCGAGGGAGAGGGAGGGGCGAAATTATTTATGAGAATGTGCTCGAACCAAACACTGTTGTCGGAAAACCTACAATTACGAATACAACTGATATCTCTGATACATGAACATATGGTATCGGCGCAGCCATCCATAATAGATTATATATAAAAACTGTGATCCGAGGTATGGACGTAGTCATCCAGCAATAAGGATAAATAAATAGACTCAGGTATGGTTGCAGCCATCCAATCAAAAAAGTCATGCAATAATTCATGATACTCCACCAAAATCCGCAACCTAGAATTTATCAGAAAAAATACAGGGTCTTGTGCTCCATGTCGACTCGAAAAAGTACAAATTCAAGCATGCGAATATATGAGCTGAAGTTGAACATGAAATAAAATGACCTGATTACCAACCAATGATGAAAGTCGTTAACAGGCACGAGAGAAACCACCAATAACGACAATGGCTCTCAAGGTACAAACGATACAATCCATGGAATGTGAACAGTGATCTAGTGTCAAACATCCATAGAATAACTTGATCGAAGGCCAATGATGTGGACCTTGCGTTGAATGTGAAAAACCTGCCATTAAGGCATGCAGGCTCCAAGGTACTAGAATAGAGTCTCTAGATTAAATTATTGGATAATGTGCTGAAGTCGATAGGAAGTGACCTGATCAAAGGTGGGCCATAATGTTTCCCACATCATCGATAGGAGACAAAGGAACATGATAGTAGTGAAATAGGACCAACAGAGAATCAGAGGGAGGTTAACAACTGCAGAGGCAAACTTCTCTTGAACATATCAGAACCACGACACTGGATTTGGAAGTATTTTACATCAAAGGATCTGAGGTCATAACGACGTGGCAAAGAGCAGATGAGAGGTCAAAAGAGATTACCCAAACACATGGAGGCAAAAATTACTGCCAACATAACTAAAACTTGGTTCCATTTTCCCCCACCATTTTTGGCGACTACCCCAATTATTTTTTAAAACAAGCTTGAAGGGGATAGCATATGCTTGTGCTGTAATTTTGTGCTTCGGAAAAATCCAACCTAGTACATTTTATGAGCCTTAGGAAGGAGGAACTCGAGTAACGTCATAGCAACGAAATTTGATGTCATCAGGGTTTAACGAGTCTGACAAAGGGAGAACTCGGCATCTTTTCATGTTTAGAGAGTTTGAAAAGAAGGCAGAAAAGAAAACTCCATCATGGCCCTTTTTGTAAATAGTCTCTCAGATCCGAAAAGGTAGAAAACAATATCTAAAAGAACCTCTTAGTCGCGATAGGCTAAGGTATTCATTTTTTGTAAATAATCTATCCCAGCCCGAAAAAGGGTAAACGTATATTGGGTAGATATCGCTTTGTAGCCATTTAACAAATTTGAAACGACAAGAGTATCAGAAATCTTTTCAATTTTAGAGAGTCATAAACGAGCTGAAAGATGACTACAGTCACTAGTACATTTGTTCAAATTTCCTACACTTTAGTTCCGACACTTTTGACCAAATGTCGCAAATTTCCCCAATTTTTATTAGTTTTTCAAATCCCGCCCACAACTGTCGCTATACCGACGTTTGGAGACAAGTGTCGGTATTGTGACACTTAGAGGTAAGTGTCGGTCTTGCGACGTTTTTGTGTTTTTACCGAGTCCGAAAAGTATAAAATTTAACTCGTTACTTCATCACTATGTCCTGAAAAACCTGTTGTTGCATAAGAGACACATGTAAAACCCATTTTTCAAAAATAATATAATAAAATAATCGAAAAACATGTCTTAAGACCTAATTAGGGTTGTAAAAAGTTATAAAATGTCAAAAATGGTAAAAATAATTACTTTTCACTTTTACCTCTTGTGGAGCAAATAGTTACCCATTTTATTGTGTGATTTTACGGGGACGATAGCGGAAAATCCAGCAGACCAATCTCAAATCCGTGAGTTCTAGGTAAGATCTGAGATCTCTCTCTTCATTTTGAGTCATTTCCTACTACCTGCAACTTCCAATTTTGAATGTTGGGGGAGGAAATATGAAACTTAGGGCACGGTGGTTGGTGCGGGTTTTAGGCACGGAGTCGCGCCAACCACCCAATTTTTTACACTAGGGCGCACCCATTGGTGCGACTGTTTGGGAAACAGTCGCACCAATGGCGCAAACCCTTTTTTTGTGCAAAATTCTAGTCACAAACCCCAATCATTCACAAATACAATCTTCAAAAAGGCTAATACCATTCATATGAATGTGTTTACAAGTAAAAAGCGGCAAAATGGTGATAGAATGGAAAGAACGAGAACACAACGAAGAAGACGAGCTTTCCATGGAAAATGAGAGATGCATGGAAGCTCGCAGGGATTGTGGACTGAAGATGTTCTTCTTAACACCGTGTCTCTATGCTCAACCAGAGCTGTTACAATATTTGATCAGCATATGGGATGAGGACCAAGAAAAGTTCATCCTTCGAGATCAGGAACTTGAGATTGATGTTTATGACGTCTACTTTATCATAGGATTGTCGTGGAGGGGAGCAGCATCGATCCTAACCAGCACCTGGCCTTGCATGGAGAGTATATCCATGGTGATGGACAGAGTATGTCGAGGGGCACGGAAGGGAACAGGGAGTGGGAAAGTTGATATCCAAACTATCCCAGACCTAGCACTAAAAGTAGTGCTACATACCATTACATGAGTTGCGGGATCGCAAGAACCACACGAAGCAACAAAAACACAGTTGCTTCTTGCTGTAGACTTCTTGTCACCGACCATCTACAACTGGGCAGAGGTCGTGACAATAAACATGAAACGCCAGCTAACAAATTTCAAGAAGACCAAATTGAAGAAATTATGTTATGGGTCTATCCTGGTATCATTCTTCCTGGAACGACTACCAATTTTTCAACATCAGGAGGTCATAGTCCTGACACCACCAACGAGAGAACCATGGATGGCCCGATGGGCAGCTCTGATGCCAAGGGAAGGGAGCGGTCAACAGATGTCTTGGAGACCGAAGTTCTTTGATTGGCTCCATCGATTGTTGATCATCATGGAGGACTGGCCCTACTCTGGTACAGATTTTGCTGGTGATCTAGACCTCCCACTCCCGAAGGGAGAGGATTGGGATGAATATTTTGGTAAGAATCATTTTTTATTTTCATGAGTATTATGAACTTTTTTGTCTATGTATGTTCGGACTTTAAATCTATGTATTTGCAAATGTCGGCCCAGAGAGACCCGCGGGCATGTCTCCGATAGTGAGGCAAATTCCTTGTGATTTCGAACCCAATGGTGAGGGAAGTGAGGAAGAGGAGCTTGTGTGCAACCTAGAGGGGATCACACATGGAGTCCTGGGTTATGCACAATTTGACGGTGTTCCTCGCACCTACCAGAGACATACCGTCGGGGTGCCAAGCCGTATTCACCACTTGCTAAGGCGGCTTGTATGGGCAGTGACATGCTATCATGAGCATCATGCCGATTAGACGCCTAGGATTTATACCTGCATTCTTTAGAGACATGGGGTCTCAGGATGTAACATAAACACACATATTTTTTTAATGTATGATGCACACTGATGAAAACACGTGATATATATATATATATATATATATATATATATATATATATATATATAGTTATAGTTATAGTTATAGTTATAGTTATAGTTATTTTCCTATATGGATATTTTTCACATGATGAAGATTTTACAAATTACGCAAATGTCTATATAATACAATGTTAGCAACTGTATCAGTTAATGCATTCATTCGTCTAGGAATATGTTGATATGTGATAAAATCAAAATGTCTTTCCAACAAATGAATACGTAAATACAATCTCAAAATGTATGGGTTTCTAACTGAATAATGACCATTGATTTGCAAAACAACAATCTGTGAATCTAGATTTACAAGCAATGTGTGTATGTCAAGATTGATTGCCTCGGTTAATAGTTCAAGGACAGCACTATATTCAGCGACATTGTTTGTATTTCGTCCTAAACAAATACCTTTGATACGGATTTATGCAGGAACGCAATAGAATATAGAAATAACCATGAACATAAGATGCATCGGAAATAATGCTTCATTTCATTAATATCAAATAACAGAAATATGCTTAAAGGCATAATGTAAATAAACTAGCTAGGGTGTTGGTAGCGAATCTCTGAGAAGAGATGTGATGGCTACAGACCTCTGAACTATGTTACAATGAGGCTCGAGGGCCTATTTATTGTTGAGAAACAATGTAGAATCCGAAATGTCCAAAAACCTAACCGTAGGAGATGAGGCGCCAAAACTGTGGGT
Organism: Pinus albicaulis; assembly: GCA_034641835.2. Lineage (NCBI taxonomy): Eukaryota > Viridiplantae > Streptophyta > Pinopsida > Pinales > Pinaceae > Pinus > Pinus albicaulis. Next base: position 610,097,652 of record CM076583.1, read on the forward strand.
GCCCGTTTGGGTAAATTGGTGGTTCAACTTCCCGGGGGCGTAACTTTGGCACCCGATCTCCGTTTGACGCGCTCAATAGCTAGTTAGAAAGATCTATCTGAGGAGTACAACTTTTGAATGAGCAACATCAATCCATGGACCCATGTTGCTCTCCGTTTTCCCAAAAAACGTCGTTTAGGGCCTCAAAACAGCTCCGGAAGTTCAGGACCCAAAAAACTGCTAAAAATAGTAAGTTTTGTTGCAACTTGAAAATTGAAAGAACTGATGGTGGGGGTTCAAATGGAATAGGTGGGTGGCCACCAATATCCACCTGGATCATTAAGGCCCCGAAACAGCTCCGGGAGTGGAGGACCCGAAAACCTGCTAAAAATAGTAAGTTGTGTTGTATGTGAAGAGCTGCAAGAATTGATGGTGCTAGTCCAAATGGAGTAGGTGGGTGGCCACCGATATATACCTGGATCATTCCTCCCTCCTTAGGAAGCAATGGTCCCCATTGCGTTGAGATCCTCAATGAGATGAGGCAAATTCTGTTGAACTGAGTATTAGATGTGTTGAAGATGTCAAGGACCTGCGGGTGGACATGTTGGATGCATTTAGTAAATTTGGTTTCTTTATCAGCCTCAAATAGTACATGTTTGGATTATGTATGTGTAGTTGCAGGATGTATGGCAACATCAGGCGGTGGTGCATTGGGAATCAGATCAATGGAGTGCTTGTCCTGACAGTGTAGAGGAACCTCTATGAGTGAGGGGAAAACTTCCTCATATTCCTCCATGACTTTGTCCATCTGCTGCAGCCGTGCAAGGGAGCCCTGTTTCGAGGTTGTGGCCACAATACTTTTCTTTCCCTGTGAGTGAGTTGTAAGGAAAATGAATTTCCTGGTTTGGGAAACAATCTTACTGCGTTGTTTTGCAGTAGTCAAAGAGATGACAGGAGGCGGTACTACCTCCGGTATCTTGTACAAGTTATTTCCCAAAGTAATAATAACAGCACGAGGCCTAGACTCATACACAGCATGTCGCCTCCACAAGTATGGTTGGCCCAATAATACATCAGCTACATCAAGAGGAGCAACATCACACAATACCTCATCCGTGAATAGCTTGATACTGTATGGAAGGCGACACTGCTGGCGGATGCGAAGATCTCTCCCTGGGTGGAGCCACCCAATGGTATACGGCTGCGAGTGTGCTATGGTTGGTAGGCCGAGCCGCTTCACGACCTCTGCTGAAATGAGGTTCTTTTGGCTTCCGCTATCGACGAGAAACTGCAACGGAGAACCCTTCACCCACATCTGCGACTGGAAGAGGCGCTCCCCCTCCTCTGGATCCTCTGGACCCTCCTTCTGGATCTTGGTGGTGGCAACAATGGCACTGGGATCCGCATCAATGATCTGCCTCCCTTTGTCATTGCCTTTGTCTAGTTCTAACTCAAGATCAGAAAATGCATCTGATTCAAGTGCGTTTAGTTCGGCCACTAAAGACTATTTGGCCCGACACTCATTTGTGCTGTGAGTGGGGCTGTTATGAAATTCACACCACTTCCCTATGTCCTTCTTTGGATTTGTGGTGTTTTTCTCAGTCACATTGCTTTGGCCTTGCCCCTTGTTCTTCGGTTCGGGGGCACCTTTCGGATTTGCAGATCCAAAGTCTCTCGCTTCTTTTGCTTAAATTTCTGCTCGACCTTGGTGGCATAGCGATATGTCGTGCCAAGTGATGTAATGTCGAGGAACTCCATTTCCTCCTAAATGTGTTTGTGTAGACAACTGCGGTACTTGAGCACCAAATGTCTCTTTGAATCTTTAATACCCAACTTTGTGCACAGGGTATGGAACAAATTCGTCAGTTCGTGCACATCTTGATCCTTTTGTTGCCGCAGCGTGGTCCATTAGATGTATTTGTCCTCATAGCTCCCCACGGGGTAATATTGTTCCTCATGTTGTCTCGAACGAATTACAAGTGGTGTGGCCGAGAACAGAGAGGGTTCCCCTTCGCCCTCTTGCTCACGGTAGGTTTCCCACCAGTCTTTGACATGGGGGGCAGCTTTGAGGAGTGCAAAAATAATCTTTTCTCGGTCAGAGAAGTCATGGACCGAGAAATACCCTTTCAACAAATTTAACCATCTGTCTACAGCGTCTGCATCTATTTTTCCTTCAAATATAGGAATGTCAAAGTTTACCTGTACCTTGAAGGGAGTGGCGCCTCCAGAGTGGCTGTTGGATGCAGATGCGCCATATGTGGGCATTCGTTGAAGGATTTGAGCAAATTTATCCATCATCACGTTCCTTTGTTTCTCGAGAGCCTCCTCGAGCAGTATTTTGATAGGATCTCCTGCTCCCTCGTCTTTCTTTTCTTCCGCCATGGGAGGTCGTCGGGGTTTGCGAGGCTGATCTTGCAAGGGTTCAACCGGATCGAGCCCTAACTCCTTATACCCTGACCGCGTTGGGGACATGCAAAGAAAAACAAAGAAAGAGCAGACCCGCTCTGATACCACTGATCCGGATTTATGTAGGAACGCAACAGAATATAGAAATAACCATGAACATAGAGATGCAGCGGAAATAATGCTTCATTTCATTAATATCAAATAACAGAAATATGCTTACAGGCATAATGTAAATAAACTAGCTAGGGTGCTGGTAGCGAATCTATGAGAAGAGATGTGATGGCTACAGACCTCTGAACTATGTTACAATGAGGCTCGAGGGCCTATTTATTGTTTAGAAACAATGTAGAATCCGAAACGTCCAAAAACCTAACCGTAGGAGATGAGGCGCCAAAACTGTGGGTGCCCGTTTGGGTAAATTGGTGGTTCAACTTCCCGGGGGCGTAACTTTGGCACCCGATCTCCGTTTGATGCGCTCAATAGCTAGTTATAAATATCTATCCGAGGAGTACAACTTTTGAACGAAAACAGCTCCGGAAGTTCAGGACCCAAAAAACGTCGTTTAGGGCCTCAAAATAGCTCCGGAAGTTCAGGACCCAAAAAACTGCTAAAAATAGTAAGTTTTGTTGCAACTTGAAAATTGAAAGAACTAATGGTGGGGGTTCAGATGGAATAGGTGGGTGGCCACCAATATCCACTTGGATAATTAAGGCCCCGAAACGGCTCCGGGAGTGGAGGACCCGAAAACTTGCTAAAAATAGTAAGTTGTGTTGTATGTGAAGAGCTGCAAGAATTGATGGCGCTAATCCAAATGGAGTAGGTGGGTGGCCACCGATATCCACCTGGATCAACCTTGTAGTTCTATCAACTCACTAGCAGGATCATAGATTACCTAGGCTACCGAAGACAAGTTCCTGGTACTACAGGAAGCACCATCCGCGAAACCGACATAAGGGGTAATAGACATCTGCATAAATAAGAAAGACCCAAATAAGCATGAAAATGCTTGCAAAGCACACCAAATAAAAACATGTACAAAAATTAAAAAAGACACCTATGTAGACAAATCATGCACGAATGACTCACGCATAATATTTTTGAGATACAACACATTTCTGGGTTGTTCTAATGGATGACCTTCGTAATCAATGAGCTCATAGGCCTCATTCTGCAATACACATTTAACAATGTAAGGCCCATGCCACATGGGTTGAAATTTACCTGCCTCCAGCTTATCATGAGCTTGGTCATACAGGAGGAAGAGATCTCCTTTAACGAAAGAACGAGGGGAAAATAATTGGTCAAAATGAGCTTTGACCCACTTTTTCTGTGCTTCGATAACCAGAGCAGCAAAGCGGCGGGTTTCATCTAACCTTTCGAGATAAAGGAGATGCTCTTCTTCGGGTGAAGTATTTGGCAGTAATTCAATAGCCAACTTGAGCGAAGGTATTTCACATTCAATTGGAAGAGTAGTTTCTAGACCATAAATCGACTGAAAAGGGGTGAATTCGGTTGCACTCTTAACGGAGGTTCGGTATGCCCAAAGAGCTGAAAATAACATGAGATGCCAATTGTATTTATGGATCCCAATCATATGTTCAAGCATGGTAACAAGAAATTTGTTCACAGCTTCAACCTGGCCATTGGCCTGAGGATAGTACGACGTTGAGCTATCATGATGCAGACCCAACTTAGAAGTCAACTCGGCCACCATGTAATGTCGAAAATGGGAACCATGATCGGTCACGATGGCTTGAGGGACACCAAACCTAGCAATGATATGATTGAATATGAAGTGAGCATCTTTCTTACCATCAGCGGCAAGTGTAGACATTGCTTCGGCCCATTTGGTGAATTAGTCCACGGCTACGATAATATAAGCATGCCCCCCGGCCGAGTGAGGGTTACACGTCATAAAATCAATGCCCCACTTCACAAAGGGACCAACGATAATGACAGGGTGAAGAGGAATAGGCGGCACACACATCTTGCGTTGATAAACTTGGAAATCATGACATTTACGAACCCCGATAATGCAGTCTTTGAAGACAGAAGACCAGAAATAACCAGCATGAAAAAAATTTCATGCAGTGGCATAACCAGACATGTGACCGCCACAGGCGCCACTGTGACAATCATTGAGGACTTTCTCAGCTTCCTCGAGGGTCAAACATCGACGGAGAATGGAATCCACTCCGACACGATAGAGAGTATCTCCGACTATACAATAAGGTTGTGATTGATGACAGATGCGTCAGCGGGTATCCTTCGTCAACTCAGATCTGAAAGTAGAATTCTAGAGATAAATGATGATATCACCGTACCATGGATCGAGGGTGCTAATCAAGAAAAATGTATCGTTTGGAATATATTCCTCAGAACGAGATGCAGGAGAGTCTGAAGGGAGGGAACAAATCAAATCAGCAAAGACTAATGACTTCTTCGACTTGGAAGCAGTAAATTCCAAATCGAACTCTTGGAGGATGACAATCCACTTCGATTATTTTCCCCCCTGCAATTGTCGAGAAAATATATAGTTCATGGGCTTGCAATAGGATATCACAGTCACTGTACGCAAAAGAATATAATGACAAAAACGTTGAACAGCTTGAACTACAGTTAACGCTAACTTCTCGATGTGTGCATAGTGCATCTCGGGGTCGAGAAGGTTATGAGACAAGTAATAAATAACATTCTCATTACTGCCATCATCATCTTGTACCAAAACCATGGCAATCATACTGAAGGCAGCGGCTAAAAAAAGGAAAAATCACGATGATAGTTAGGAGGACGCAACAGAGGAGCGTTGACAAGCAACATCTTCAGGGCCTCAAAAGACTTTTGAGCTATCTCATCCCAACAGAATGGGACACCCTGCTTTAATAATCGCGTGTATCCTCTAGCCACTTCTGCATATTTAGGTATAAAACGGCGTAGAAAATTAGCCTTACCTTGCAAACTCTGCAACTGATGTAATGAGGAGGGAGAGGGGAGATTGATAATAGCCTCAACCTTGAGTGGATCGAGGAAAATTCTGTCTTTGGATACGATAAACCCTAAGATTCTACCAGAATCAACGTAGAAGACGCACTTGTGTGGATTAAGCTGAATATTGTAACGTCGACAACGAAGAAAAATCTGACGAAGATGGTCAGGATGGTCCATGCGCTTCGCTGAATGAGCGGGAAGGTCATCCAGATAAGGCTGAACGATGTGTTGAATATCTTGAAAAGCATCACTCGTTGAAACGTAGCCCCAGCATTATTTAAGCCAAAAGGGAGCTTCTTATATGCAAAAGTACCCCAAGGATAGATAAAGGCAGTATTATGTTGATCAGTCAAAAGAATGTTAATATGATTGTAACCAGAAAAACTATCCATTAAGGAAAATATCTCACTCCCGGCACAGTCATCAATGATATGATCGATAAAGGGAGTGGGATCATTATCCTTAGGACAAGCTCGATTAATATCACGATAATCAACACAGACTCGAATAGTTCCTTGTTTCTTATCTACAAGAACAATATTAGATACCCATTTTGTCAAAGGAATCAGATAAATAAAACCTTCTCTAAGAAGTTTTTCAACTTCAACCTTAATGGCGGCAGCTTTTCTAGGGTGCACCGGACGAAGACGCTGGCGAATAGGTTTCGAACCGAGATAAGTAGGAATTTCATGCACCACTATACTAGGATCAATGTCGATCATTTCTTCGTGGGACCATGCAAATACATCACGAAACTCGCTAAAAAGGCTATTATAAACATGGACTTCATCATAAGAACAGGTAACCCCAATATGGATGTTCTCGATGATTCTTGGTTTAACGAAAATTTCAATAGGCATCGTTTGTGCAATGTTACTCAAGTTACCTTCCGTAAAGATTTCATGTGTCAAAACAGGCAATTGAAGTGGAGGAGAAGGAACCTGAGTTGCAAAATGCTCGAGACAAGTATACATGGCCCCGAGGCCAGGCATAAACGACGAACAATGATGATCATCATTCCATGGCAGATCCTCAAGAGACATGGTTTCCACGATGGCCTCATCAGAAGGAAACACCTCTTTCAACAAATCAGGCGAATCTAAATCACCAAGCTAGGGGGATTGAGATTAAATGTTAAGAGTCATGCACAAAGGAGCACAATCAGAGGAGCACTTGTAAACGTATTCAGCATTGGGCCTTTCAATTTCAAGAGGACCAGTAACAAGCGGAGGAGGAGGACCATTAGCGATCTTCTTCCCCGTGGCCTGATGAGATCCAGTATAATATTTCGACTGAGTAGCAATAGAAACGGCGGCAGAACCATTCATCATGAACACTTGAGAGCCAAATGGGGCAGAAGGTTGAGGTTGCTCTACCATCTGAGTCTGCTGAGATGGAAAAGGTTCTTTAAGAACACCCGGAGTTCCCTGGGTGACTTTGAGAAATCGTCTCATTTCAGATCGTCAAGGACAGTCCTTGGTGAATTTCTCTTCATCACAAATCAAACAAGGGTACTTTAGTTTGCGTTGAGAACCATCGGTAACACGAGGTTTCTAAGAATATTGTTTCGGGGTATCGGTTTTGGCTTTACCCTTACCCTTCTTTTTACCTTTAGAATTATTATCCGCAGGATTAGCCTGAACGGCATTAACTTCTTCGGGTTTACTACAATTCAAAGTAGACTGAGAAGCAACATTATTGGAAAAGCGGACTTCGGCTTCTTAGTGTTTGAAAATGAATACTTTTGAGAAGCCTGAGACACAGAACCAATAATACCATCGACGAATGGAGTCGCTAGTGGTTTACAAGTGCCAGGTCGAGGAGCATCAGGAAGATATCATATAATGCGCCAGACTGAGAGTACACAATATCTAGGTACTGGGCGTAATCAATGGCTTGTTCCTCGGTTACACATGCCCCCATAGCGATGTCTTTAGTAATCTGATTGACAAAGGAGGTGGTGAACCAATGAGTTAGAAGCTGATCAGGGATTTCAAATTTGATCATGCGACAACGACGCCGCCACTCATGAATATGATCCGAGATATGAGTAACTCGGTATTGTTTCAATGAAGTGAGGAGGTTCACCCCAATCTCATAAGGGACTGGTAACTGAAAATGCATAAGGAACGCCATGGCTAAAGAATTGAAATCTTGGAAGACGCCACGAGATAGCTCAATGTACCACTTTGCAGTGGCACTATTAAGAGTTCGTTGGAAAAGACGGAGTCTAATAGAATCATCAACCCAAGAGTTAGAGGAACACCACAAATGGTAATTCATAACATGTGCTTGGGGGTCTTCACCAGACTTTCCCTCAAATTTAGGACAATCACCAGGAATCTTGGTTGGAACCGGAGGCCAATATGGGTTATGAAGAATGGGATCGTTCGTCAACTTTGACACATCAGGTAATTTCAACATAGCAAGAAACGGTAATTGAGTGTTAAAAGTCATCGGAGGTCTTTGATAAGGACCTGCATGAACATTCCACCTAGTCCGAGCAAGATTCTATCCCCGTACGTTCTGTCCCGGAGGATTCGAATCATAGGGATTAGAAGCAGAATAAGTCGGTTGATACTGGGGTTGAGGACCAGGATATTGAGTCGGAGTAGACCACTGAGGTCCTTGCTTAGCAGCGTATGGAGTCTATTGTGGATTGTAAGCATGGTTTTGAGTTTGATGATAGACATGTTTATTTTGAGGGTAAGGAATTTGAGGCACACTATATACCGGTTGATATGAACCTTGAGGGTAGTAAGCGCCTTGCGGTTGAGTAGGTGGACCTAGATGAGCAGGTTGAGCAGGTTGTTGTGCGAGTAATCCTGGCTGACTATAAACAAGTAAAACGAGTTGTTGAAATGATGCAACCGAGTGAGGAGCAAGTTGAATCAGTTTCTTAGGGCCACCGGGTTGGCCTTTTGGGAAAGGTTGGCCCAATGGTTGCGATGGACTAGGTTGTCCCTGATAACCAGGTTGACCTGAAGAAATACCGTAGGGTTGTCCTGGTTCCACAACATTCGGGCCATATTGAGCATGTGGCTGCAATTGTGGTGCAACAGGTTGTCCTTGTGATGGGTATATTTGCCCCCAGGAGCATAAGATAGTCCTGGTTGATTCGGAGGTTGACCAAAATACCATAGGGTTGTCCATATTGGACTGAAGGTTGCCCTTGTAAAGGTTGGCCTTGTGGACCATATGGTTGTCCCTGTGGACCAGAGGTAGAGCCTTCCTGAGCTAAAGGTTGTCCCACAGGGGGTTGTCCTTGCAATCCAAAGGATTGCACAGGCAAGGTAGGTCTAAAATGAGAAACGGTCTAATAACGATCAGTAGGAGACAAATAGACTGGATTACCATGTTCATCATAATGAAGCGGATATGAATAAACAGGGTTACCAACAGCATCATAATGATGAAAAAGAGGCTTACCAGGAGCCTTAGGCTGTTGGGAACCCTGAGAACTCTGCTGCTGAACAGCCAATATATATTCTTCAAAAGTAAGACCGCCAAGAATCACAGGGGTAGTGGAAACAGCACTAGAAGTAGGCGTGGCCTCTGTCGAAGGATCATAACGTCGGTGAATATCCAACGTCTGCTCATCAAACGCATAGGTAAAAACCATAGGCCCGTGAGTGTGAAAAGATCTTGACGACTGATGGGTAACAAAAGGTGTGGATGAAGCCACACAGGGAGTCAGTCGAACTGGAACAGATGTAACAGTAACCGACGAACTAGGTGTCAAAGGCGATAGTCCTAATGAAGGTAATAACGAACTCTAAGGAGGAGTTATTGTACTAGATTTCACAATGGAGGCAACATGAGACATAATTTGACTCAAGGACCAATAGCCAGGCGGAAGTGACACTGATGGTGGAGAAGACTGAGTAGAAACATGAGGGACATCTTCTGGAAAAAGCTGATATTCTCCTGTAGAAACAGACATTCCTTCACTACCAACAGGACTATATGAGTCCATGTCTGACTCCGCCGTAAGATCTTCAAAAAGACTATGGGGACTAGGAGGCACAATAGTAGTAAAAAATGGTGAGCCCGACATAAGAGGAGGAAAATCTCCCTCTTCCCCAAAACTAGACCAAGCACTAGAAGGAGGCCAAATGAACTCAACTGGCTCTTCAGGAGGAGATCGAGTAGCAAGAGGCAGGATAGACGGAAAAATAGGTTGAGAGGACTCGACAGACCTAGTGGACTGAGGAGTTTCAAAAGAAACGTCCAGGAAAGAACTACCACTAGGAGGCAGTGAGGGCGACGAAACTGTTGGTTCCGCCACTATGACCATATATCAAAACAGAAAGGAAAAAAGAGAACCAATCAAGGACTCAAAGATCAAAACTAAGGAAAAACAACAGGCCAAGTAACAAAAATTTAATGGGCATGTGATCGTAGGTGATTAATTTTATGACACTGAAACCATATTTTTTTGTTTCATTTTTAAAGAGTCGAGAAACAGGCCAAAGATGACTCTAGTCGCTTTCAATTTTAAACGAGCGTGAAAGGACAAGTGATCGACGATCTCTTCTCTTTTTAAAAAGTCATGAAAAGATCAAAATGACTACTCTAGAATACTAAGCAAGAGGGTATACCAGGTTTCCGTGAACTGCCATATACACCTTGGTGATCAAATGAAACAAAAATGACCAAGGACTTGACGTACGTGCAGGTAGTCTCCCTGAATGCTGTGTTTGGTGTATCACGGTTACAAGGTGGCAGACTCAGCTTCCTATGGATAAAAGGATTGCATCCTAGAAGGGTCTCCCTTTATATACTCGACGGTACGGAGAGAACAAGTCCGTACTAGCGCTGTCTAAAGCCATATGGTGAATGACAACTACTAGGTTTTAAGACGCCGGAACATGTCTCTAGCCTAGACCACTAAAATGTTTCGTTAGGTTTCAAGGCTTCCTTAGGTTAATTAAATAAATTTTAAAGTTGATCTTGGATTATGTTTCAGTTTTAAGGTCCTATCGATTTCGGATCTCAAAAATTCCTAAATGCAAGCTATATGCAAATGAACATCATTTCTGATTCAAGGAATGCTAGTTATGAGAAGTATAGAGATCTTTCAAACAAAATAAAACAATGAGACTATGTGAAGAAATCCACCAATGCATCTAACAGAATATAACGAAAATTAAACTCTTTCCTAGATAATCAGATGCTAGTTATGCAAAAGAGTATTTCACTTTTATCTCAAAGAAAGAATGAAAAATATGTTTTTTTTTTTCAATGAAAAGAAGTACATGATGCACTAATTACATGAAAAATGAAAACAAACACTAGCTTAAATGTTGCGTAGGAATCAAAATTGAAAGACTCAATAAAATGTGAAACAAACACAAGAAATCACTCAAATTAATGTCACAATCTTTCAAACCAAGAGACAATTTTCAAAATTATCCAAAACAAGCAATGTAATCCATGCTTGGAGCAATAAGGCGAAGAACTAATCGAGAAAACAAAATGACTCTACAACCAAAGAAAACACTCAAAAGATCAAGAAAACTAAGTTCAATCAATCCATAAATGAGACTGACAACAATCAAACCGAATTGATTTTTAAATAGGAGGCTCAGTGCACGAGGACACCTAGAAACCCGAAGGCCTCAGCTGACACTGATAAGAAGATGGACAAACAACTAAGAAAATAAAGCCGACATCAATCAAAACAATACCAAAGGAATAATTACACATAAAAAATAACCCAGAAGCAAGGAAAATTGACCAAAAGACTCATCAAGGAGGTCAAACCAATTCCTACAGGGGTTGGCGCGATTGTAAGGCTGTAATCCGCGCCATACAGGGGTTGGCATGACTGCAAAAAGAGTAACCTGCACCAATTGGCGCGAATGTTCAGAGGAAAAATGCCAAGCCAGGTAACTATTGGAAAAGAGGAAAAACCAAAACCTAATGAGCAGAGGTCAATCTTGACACTCTGGAGCTGAAAAGAGGATGGAAACTAAGAAAGAAAACCATAAATGGCAGATAACTAAATCAATAATTGAAACTGACCCAACAAAATGAAATGAAAAATTCGCACTGATCCCCAGCGGAGTCGCCAAATTGTTATGCAGGTAAATCCTCTTTACAGACAGAGACAATCCCTCTAGCCCTAGAGTGCGTCTAGAAACAAAGGGACATGCTAAAGTGTTGCTTCCTAATTATTGAATGAACAAAAGACATGGTAGATCGACCTACCTGGAATCCAAAGTTGTCGTTGTTGTTGTAGTAGTGGTGGCCTCTCGCTTCTACCTCGGCAAGTCACAATCTGTTTTCCATTAAGCTTGGATACCTGCACATAGAACAAGAAACAAGAACAACATACAAGATAACAACATTTCATTCATAACTATTAACCAGTCAAAGAGGGCTAAACATATTGCGTTAAAAAAGCATCATAACACAACAGTGGAACCAAAGAGTAGTCATATATATAAATGAATAGAAGGAAGAGTTACAACCAATGCTTTGACGTCGTAGTCTCCTCTAGCAGGGTTCAGGTGAAGCACGTCTCAGATGCTCGTCAGGGAATTCATATGGGATGAAGGCATGGGCCCAAGCTCTCTTAGAAGTCATGGACTCAAGCTTCCTCAACGTAATTCCTTATTATTCTATCTTCTCTAGTTATTCTACTATAGTATGTCTAATTCTCCAAGTTTAGCTAGCTTGTTCTAAGAGAGATAGCTTCTTTCATAGAGGAAAAGGAGGAGGTTAGGATCCCTACAAAGGTGGGAGGGAGGCCTATCCTTTAGGGATTTCCCATAAGAGGTGGAAACTATAAACGTAAAGGAGGTAGTCTGTGGTTTATCAGTTCAACCACTCCCAATGACTCATCCTCGAGGTGGTTGGAGTGGAATCTCTGCCTCTATTATTAAAAAACATTTCATAAACATCTTGGCGCAGGTGGTAAACTGGGACAGAGCACCAGCTGGCGGGGGCCCAGTGTTAATTTTCCTCTTTGGCGCGAGGGCATAATTGACTACCCGCGCCAAGGCAAAAACAAGGGTTTTTAAGTCTCTGCTCAGGGAATTGTCAACAGAAGGAATGTCACTCCCATGTAAAGGGACTCAATGATGGTCTTTGCAAGGCATGACACTTCTTATTGATCATGGGAATGACCCTCCAATGGGCGAGATGGGGATTGCAGGGACAGTGACAAAATGATGTGTAACACACACTGATGAGAAAAACATCTGTAACAACATCTTGCCGCCCATTTTTTTTAATTGTGTTGAAATTTCGTTAGAAGCTCTGCCTAAACCTCCATTACTAAAATCAGATGTTGTATCAAATGTGTTTTTGACAATTTTGGCCAAGTTTATAACACTAAAAACCTCCTTTATAACCTCCTCTAGAGGGTCTTTTCCTTGTAGTGTTATTAGATTCATCAAATAGGCATACTTGTCAAGTAAATTCCTGAAAGGAAAAATGTGTTCAAGAGTATCTTTGCAATGAGGTTTTAAGAACAATTTATAGTTATCAATGTATAATTCCATCCATTTTAACCATATTTCTCCATGGTTTGGGATACTTGTTGCTGAGGCGATAGCATATGCTGATATGGTGAATTCAATACCTGCTATGCTAGCCTTGTCTCTCCTAAAGCTGGTGGAAAAAAGGCTTGTCAATTTAGCATGACATCCTACCTCCTGGTTTCTCTCACAAAACCTCAAACAACCATTGTTTTCAAAAGATCTTTTAACATAATGAGAATAATTGATCTCCTGCAAGTTGGATGGCTCAAACCTAGAATTATGACCTCCCGTATGGACCCTCTTCTCACCCTCCATGATGTTTTTCAACAAGGAAAACCCTAGCTTGATGTAGTGGAAAGGGAAGGTGACAAATTAGGAAAATAGAGGATAGTGGTACAGTGGTTTTAGGGACAGAAATGGGGTGGAGGGGAGTTAGGGAAAAATCCCTAAAAATTTGGGGAGGTAGGGTGATGATTTGGCTACAAGATGCAAGTGAAATGTTTGGAAATGGGAATGACAAATGTGCCCAAAAGTTAAAAAACACAAATTTGTCCTAGTTTCCCTACATAAACGTAGTGAAAACTAAGGTTTGAGTGAAAATGATAGCTATGAGATGTATGAGTGATATTTAATGATTTCATAAGGCATATGGATGATGTATGAAGGTTTGTAGATGATGAAATTAGGGTTTTACAAACTGAAGCAAGCAAACATGAAAGAAACCAAAAACGTAGTGGAGAAAACCTAAATGAGGAAATCCACCATTGCTGAAGAAGTTCACTTTGAATGAGGTATGAGGAGAATTAAATTATTGGTTTAGAGGTCTATGAACCTTGAGAATATCTTATTTTACCCTTGCATGTTTGTTTTGGAGCTTGGAATCAAAATCATAGCACCCTTTCCAAAAGCGTAGCACAGCTACCAAAAGCATAGCGCAGCTGCCAGAAGCGTAGCATAGAGTAGTTGGATTAGTTTCTTGCTGGTTGTCTTCAATATTTGATCATTTGTGGAGTGTTGTGAGTATGAGAGGGGATCTATATTGAAAATAAAATGATGAAATGAACTCCAAAGCTCCATTTCTTTTATAACTCACAAATTTTCTTTTTTGTCCTTTAGTGAAATCATAAATACTTTTTGAAAAACTTTTGATCAAGTAGCATACTTCTTGAGAAAAGAAAAATTGCCTTTACTTTATTTCCTATCTTTTCTAACTCCTAATGAAGGTGATTTGTATGGTGAAGATGACTCTTGTTTTCCTTCTTTCATGACATGATTGGACATTATAATGGTGAAACAAAGTAAGCCTAGACAATGACCCAGATGGACGCATGTTGGCTGATATATGACCCTACGTGATAATGAATGTTATGACCTTGAATTTGGAAAATGACCATGAATGAGTGAAGGGAGTAGCATTCAAACCTAGAAAACATTCAATGAACAAAATTTCATTTGAGAATTGGTCCAAAACATGAAATTTTGACCAAGGACCACTACCAAGTAAACCTAAAAGAGTGTATTTAATCACTGAGCACGTAGACACTAACATTGGCTCCAGCTAGGGATGGTAGCTCCTTTAGGAGGTGTAAAGAAAACCGTAGATCAGGTAGCCTCATCCATTGGGAAATGGAGTCAAAACTGGAAACTGAAATGACTAACTAAAATTAAAAATGACTTTGACTTGAAAATTGACTTGACTTTTTGAAATTTTCAAAATAAAAACAATAGTTGATCATAGAATTCTCATGGCCTTCTCCTCGGGCTTCAAACTTCTACAACAACTTCCTTATTATTTGGCAGCATATAAAAGTGATATTTACAATGAAAGTGAACCTTTTTCTTCAAGATAAAGTAAGGTAATGTTTTAGGAACCTACCATTCATCGGTCCTCCCAGAATTTCCTGCCCATCAATATTTTCTAACAAAAATGCCTTATTTCCCCTGAGTGTTTTAATCTTGTATGGACCTTTCCATAGGTTATCAAACTTACCATGCTTGAATTTGTCTTAATTTCGGGCATCCCATTGAAGAACAACATATCATAATTTGAAATCATCATATTTGGTTTTCTTCTAATAGATACTCTTGATTTCCTCCTGAAGTTTTGAAGTGCGATTGAAAACTTCTTCCCTTGACTGTTGTAAATGAATCATTTGATTGATTCTTCGTTGGATGTCATTTGGCTCAATGTCGATATGTTGAAAATTTTTCATCACCGGCACTGCTAAAGAAGTGTGAAACATTGTGTCGACACCATACACTAGCTGAAAGGGTGACATGCTGATTGATATTTTTGTGCTAACTTTGTCTGCTACCAGTGCCCTAGCTCGCTTGTTTGATCATGTCTCTATTGTAACACAGTTCAGGGGCTGGTAGCTGACATATCTCTTCTCAGAGATAAGCATTGCCAGTACCCTAGTTTTTCATTTCCATTATGTATCATTGTAACACAGTTCAGAGGCCTGTAGCCACCACATCTCTTCTCAGAGATACGCCTACCAGTGCCCTAGCTATTCATTTCAGTTATTTGTTTTATTAATAAAATGAAGCATTATTTCCGCTGCATCTCTATGCTTATGGTTATATGTGTATTATGTTGCGTTCCTGCATAAAATCCAGATAAGTGGTATCATAGCGGTCTGCTCTTCCTCTGGTTTTCTTTTCATGTCCCCAACGCAGCCAAGGTATAAGGAGTTCAACCTCGCAACCCCGGCGACCCCCCATGGTGGAAGGAAAGAAAGACAAGGGAGCAGGAGATCCTATCAAAGTCTTACTCAAGTAGGCCATTGAGAAACAGAGGAACGCGATGATGGATATCTTTGCCCAGATCCTTCAATGGCTACCCACCGGCGGCATATCTACATCCAGCGCGTCCACCAATAAGTACGCGACATCCTGGAAAAATCCAACACCAAGTTCAGCATAATTTGCCCCCGCCCCCATGGAGGAACTTAACGCAATGGAGACCAATGCTTCCTAAGGAGGGAGGAATGATCCAAGTGGATATCGGTGGCCTCCCACCTATTCCACTTGGACCCATGGCATCAATTCTTTCAGTTTTTCAGCTTCAACACAACTTACTATTTTTGGCAGGTTTTTGGGTCCTGCACACCCGGAGCCATTTTGGGGACTTAATGATCCAGTTGGATATTAGTGGCCACCCACCGAGTCCATTTGAACCCCCACCATCATTTATTTCAGTTTTTAAGTTTCAACACAACTTACTATTTATAGCAGTTTTTCGGGTCATGAACTTCCGAAGCCGTTTTGAGGCCCTAACCGACGCTTTTTGGGAAAACGATGAGCAACATGGGTCAATTTTTCTCACTCAAAAGTTGTATTCCTCGAATAGATATTTCTAACGAGCTATTGAGCACATAAAATGGAGATCGGATTCCAAAGTTACGTCCCCAGGAAGTTGAAACACCAACTTACCCAAACGGGACCCACAATTTTGGCGCTTCATCTCCTAGGGTTAGGTTTTTGGACGTTTCAGATTTTAAATTGTTTCTCAACAATAAATAGGCCTTCAATCCTTATTGTAACATATTTTAGGGGGTTGGAAGCCAACACATCTCTTCTCAAAGATAAGCGTTACCAGTGCCCTAGCTCACCACATCTCCATCATGTCTCATTGTAAGAAAGTTCAGGGGGTTGGTAACCGACACATCTCTTCTCAAGGATAAGCACTACCAGTGGCCTAGCTCGCTTGTTTGGTCATGTCTGTATTGTAACACAGTTCAGGGGCTGGTAACCGACACATCTCTTCTCAAAGATAAGCGTTGTAAGTATCCTAGTTGTTCATTTCCATTATGTATCATTGTAACACAATTCAGAGGCATGTAGCCGCCACAACTCTTCTCAGAGATATGCCTACCAGTGCCCTAGCTGTTCATTTCAGTCATTTGTTTTATTAATAAAATGAAGCATTATTTCCGCTGCATCTCTGTGCTTATGGTTATATGTGTATTATGTTGTGTTCCTACATAAAATCTGGATCAGTGGTATCAGAGCGGTATGCTCTTTCTATGTTTTTCTTTTCATGTCCCCAACACGGCCAAGGTATAAGGAGTTCAACCTCGCAACCTTGAAGACCCCCCATGGCGGAAGGAAAGAAAGACAAGGGAGCAGGAGAACCTATCAAAATCTTACTCGAGGAGGCCCTCAAGAAACAGAGGAACGTGATGATGGATATATTTGCCCAGATCCTTCAATGGCTGCCCACCGGCAGCACATCTACATCTAGCACGTCCAACAACAAGTCCACTACATCCTAGACAAATCCAACACCAAGTTCAGCAGAATTTGTGCTCCCCCCCCCCCATGGAGGAACTTAAACGCAAAGGAGACCATTGCTTCCTAAGGAGGGAGGAATGATCTAGGTAGATATTAGTGGCCTCCCACCTATTCCATTTGGACCCGCAACATCAATTCTTTCAGTTTTTCAGCTTCAGCACAACTTACTATTTTTAGCATGTTTTTGGGTTCTGCACACCCAGAGCCGTTTTGGGGACTTAATGATCCAGGTGGATATTGGTGGCCACCCACTGAGTCCATTCAAAACCCCACCATCAGTTATTTCAGTTTTTAAGTTTCAACACAACTTACTATTTATAGCAGTTTTTCAGGTCCTGAACTTCTGGAGTTGTTTTGAGGCCCTAAAAGACGGTTTTTGGGAAAACGGGGAGCAACATGGGTCAATGTTTCTCACTCAAAATTTGTATTCCTCGGATAGATATTTCTAACGAGCTATTGAGCGCATCAAATGGAGATCGGATGCCAAAGTTACGTCCCCGGGAAGTTGAAACACCAACTTACCCAAACAGGACCCACAGTTTTGGCGCTTCATCTCCTAGGGTTAGGTTTTTGGACATTTCGGATTTTATTTTGTTTCTCAACAATAAATAGGCCTTCGAGCCTCATTGTAACACAGTTCAAGGGGCTGGGAGCCGACACATCTCTTCTCAGAGATAAGCGTTACCAGTGCCCTAGCTCGCCACATCTCCATCATGTCTCATTGTAAGAAAGTTCAGGTGGTTGGTAGCCGACACATGTCTTCTCGGGGATAAGTGCTACTAATGCCCTAGCTTTCTTGTCTGATCATGTATGTATTGTAACACAATTCAGGGGCTGGTAGCCGACACTTCTCTTCTCAGAGATAATCGTTGCCAATACCCTAGTTTTTCATTTCCATTATGTATCATTGTAACACAGTTCAGAGGCCTGTAGCCACCACATCTCTTCTTAGAGATACGCCTACCAGTGCCCTAGCTGTTCATTTCAGTCGTTTGTTTTATTAATAAAATGAAGCATTATTTCCACCGCATCTCTGTACTTATGGTTATATGTGTATTATGTTGTGTTCCGACATAAAATCTGGATCAGTGGTATCATAGCTGTCTGCTCTTTCTATGTTTTTCTTTTCATGTCCCCAACGCGGCAAGGTATAAGGAGTTCAACCTCGCAACCCCGACAACCCCCCATGGCGGAAGGAAAGAAAGACAAGGGAGCAGGAGATCCTATCAAAATCTTGCTTGAGGAGGCCCTCGAGAAACAGAGGAACGCGATGATGGATATCTTTTCCCAGATCCTTCAATGGCTGCCCACTGGCGGCACATCTACATCCAGCACGTCCACCAATAGGTCTGCAACATCCTGGAAAAATCCAACACCAAGTTCAATGTAATTTGTTTCCCCCCCCCCCCCCCCATGGAGGAACTTAATGCAATGGAGATCATTGCTTCCTAAGGAGGGAGGAATGATTCAAGTGGATATTGGTGGCCTCCCACCTATTCCATTTGGACCTATGCTCATCAATTCTTTCAGTTTTTCAGCTTCAACACAACTTACTATTTTTAGCAAGTTTTTGGGTCCTGCACACCCGGAGCCGTTTTGGGGACTTAATGATCCAAGTAGATATTGGTGGCCACCCACTGAGTCCATTTGAACCCCCGCCATTAGTTATTTCAGTTTTTAAGTTTCAACACAACTTACTATTTATAGCAATTTTTTTGGGTCCTGAACTTTCGGAGTCGTTTTGAGGCCCTAAACGATGCTTTTTGGGAAAATGGGGAGCAACATGGATCAATGTTGCTCACTCAAAAGTTGTAGTCCTCGGATAGATATTTATAACGAGCTATTGAGCGCATCAAACGGAGATCGGATGCCAAAGTTACGTCCCTGGG
Organism: Pinus albicaulis; assembly: GCA_034641835.2. Classification (NCBI taxonomy): domain Eukaryota; kingdom Viridiplantae; phylum Streptophyta; class Pinopsida; order Pinales; family Pinaceae; genus Pinus; species Pinus albicaulis. The sequence continues at coordinate 610,116,700 of CM076583.1, forward strand.
AATTTGAAACACCAACTTACCCAAACAGGACCCACAGTTTTGGCGCTTCATCTCCTAGGGTTAGGTTTTTGGAAGTTTTGGATTTTACATTATTTATCAACAATAAGTAGGCCTTCGAGCCTCATTGTAACACAGTTCAGGGGGCTGGGAGTCGACACATCTCTTCTCAAAGATAAGCGCTACCAGTGCCCTAGCTCACCACATCTCCATCATGTCTCATTGTAAGAAAGTTCAGGGGGTTGGTAGCCGAGACATCTCTTCTCAGGGATAAGCGCTATCAGTGCCCTAGCTCGCTTGTCTGATCATGTCTATATTGTAACACAATTCAAGGGCTGGTATCTGACACATCTCTTCTCAGAGATAAGCATTGCCAGTACCCTAGTTGTTCATTTCCATTATGTATCATTGTAACACAGTTCAGAGGCATGTAGCTGCCACATCTCTTCTCAGAGATACGCCAACCATTGCCCTAGATATTCATTTTAGTCATTTGTTTTATTAATAAAATGAAGCATTATTTCCGCTGCATCTCTGTTCTTATGGTTATATGTATATTATGTTGTGTTCCTGCATAAAATTCGGATCATGGGGAAAAATCCATAAAAAATTGGGGAGCTAAGGTGATGATTTTTCTCCAAGATTCAAGTGAAATGTTTTGAAATGGGCATGAGAAAGGTTGCCAAAAGTTAAAAACACAAATTTTTCATAGTTTCCCTACATAAACGTAGTGAAAACTAGGGTTTGATTGAAAATGCTAGTTATGAGAGGTATGTTTGATATGTAATGATTTTATAAGGCATATGGTTGATGTATGAAGGTTTTTATATGATTAAATTAGGGTTTTCCCAACTAAAGCAACCAAACATGAAAGAAACCAAAAACGTAGTGGAGAAAACCTAAATGAGGGAATCCACCTTTTGTGAAGAAATTCACTTTCAATGAGTTATGAGGAGCATTCACTTACTGGTTTGGAGGTCTTTGAACCTTGAGAAAAGTTCATTTGACCCTTGGATAGTTGTTTTGGAACTTGGAAGCAAAATCATGGCACCCTTTCTAGAAGCGTAGCACGACTACCAGAAGCGTACCACAGAGCAGTTGGATTAGTTTCTTGCTAGTTTTCTTCACTCTTTGATGGCTGTGGATTTTTGTGATTATGCGAGGGTAGATATATTGAAATTAAAATGATGCAATGAAATCCAAAGCTCCATTTCTTTTATAACTCACAAATTTGGTTTTTTGTCCTTGAGTGAAATCATAAACACTTTTTGAAAATTTTCATTTTTTGAAAAACTTTTGATCAAGTAGCATACTTCTTGAGAAAAGACAAATTTCCTATACTTTATTTCCTATCTTAACTCCTAATGAAGGTGATTTGTATGGTGAAGATGACTCTTGTTTGCCTTCTTTCATGACATGATTAGACACTATAACGGAAAAACAAAGTAAACCTAGACAATGACCTAGATGGAGGCATGATGACTAATCTATGACCCTAGGTGATGATGAATGTCATGACCTTGAATTTGGATAGTGACCATGAAAGAGTGAAGGGAGTAGCATTCAGACCTAGACAACATTCAATGAACAAAATTTTATTTGAGAATTGGTTTGAAAACATGAAATTTTGACCAAGGACCACTACCAAGTAAACCTAAAAGAGTTTATTTGATCATTGAATATTTAGACACTAACACCTAGTATGAAATGTATTCTTTTAAATGTATTCTTCTTTAATGAAAACCTGATGATATATTGATCTCAAGTCAATATTTGAGAACGTTGATGCTCCCTTCAACTGATCAAACAAATCATCGATCCTCCTTAATGGATACATGTTCTTGATCGTCACCTTGTTTAGATGACTATAATTAATGCATAATATGATAGTACCATCCTAATTCTTTACAAAAAATACGGGTGCGCCCAAGGTGACACACTAGGCCTTATGTACCCCTTATCAATCATTTCCTTAAGCTACAACTTCAATTTCACCAATTACTAAGTGTTCATCCTATAAGGTTCCTTTGATGTTGGTTCTTCTCCTGGTACCAAGTCAATAGAGAAATCCACTTCCATATGAGGAAGTAACTTTGGAATCTCTACAAGAAACACATCCTAAAACTACTGCAAAAAAAGGTACTTATTTGTGAATTCTTCATCCTCGACATATTTCCCTTTTCCAATAGAGATTTTACTGCAAATAACAAACATATTTTACTGTAGCTATGCTTTTCTTACATATTTGTGACCATTATTACTGATGTAGGCTTCTTCTTTCCCTACAAAATTCTTATTTCCCCATCATCATCCAAGCTCTCAATAGCCTTGTCATAGAAATCCACTTTAGTCCTATGAATGAATAGTCAATCCATGCCCAAAATCATATTGTATGAACCCAGATGAAGCACATTTAGATGTGTTGATGTAGGAATATCATTAAGCTCAAATGCGGAAGATCTGACTAACTCTATTCTTGGTCCCTATAGCCAACTGCACCAATCGAGATTCTCAATGCACTTCTTTACTCAAACAATACTTATCGTGTTAGTATGAAATTTCTTGGAAGGTGTACCAAAAACATCTCACTTAAGTCACGGGTGACTAGTGACCCTAACAACAATTGTGGCTTCTTATATTTCAAATCCAACAAATATGTGAGAATAAGATAGATGTATTTGATCTAAAAGAACAATAAAAAAAAATGGATGTGTTGTACTAACCCAATCTTGGAAAAGTTTTGAAAGAAAAATATTTTATTAATGACACCTGGCGAAGGAGATTTAAAAAATTTCCAAAGTCCCCCTCAATGGGATGGGTCCTTAGAAGTCCTCGTCGCTTCAGTATTCAGATCTTTCTCTCTCAAATGTGTGAAAACCCAAACAATGTAGAACCTAAAAATGGGAGCTCGAATGGCATGCGGTGATAATAGTGACGATGATAATCATCACTTTGAGAAATGAATGAAAAAATCTATTGTTTATATCAAGGCATTGGGTTGATCACGAAAATGGAGAATAATAAAATAGTATTGACCAAAATCTACATCTAACTGCTTGTAATACTTTCTTATATTTTTGGATAGGGAAAAGATATTTAAAATGGTTAAATATATGTATTTAGAAATAATCAACAAACAAAATGATTAATTAATTATTTCGTGAATAATAAGAAATGTGTGAAATGAAGTAATTATTAAATAATTATTTAATATTATTCCAAGGATGGTGTTAAGGAAAAATAAACAAATTATGATTTATTTAATTATTCTCAGGTGATTTAGTCAAATGTGACAAGGAATAATTATCAAAAAATGATTTAGTAATTATTCTTAGAGAAAAATAAATAAATAATGGTTTATGTAATTATTCTCATGGGTTTTAATTGAAAATAACTTAATAAAAGTGGTTTTTTAAATTATTTATTATATTGAAAGTGATTTTACTATGGTAAAATTAAACTCACATAGTGTAGTTTAATCCACCTAGTTAGGAATGGCTAGGTGATCATTTTTTGGTGATAACATATTTCCCCTCAACGTACGAGCATTAGTAGTAAATTGGATAACCAAAATACGTTGTAAGTTACACTTCCGCAAGACACCAAAGGGGAGTCAAAAAGAGAGATAAATGACTGAAGCAATGCGAGGAAGGACAAAAATGGAGGGGGAAAACCCGCTAAACTGACATAATTCTCCTTTTATTTGTGAGTACATAATCTCAAATGAATTGGGGGAGGCATACCCATAACCACCGAGAAAGTTGAGTACAAAGAATAATGACGAGCCCAACAATGTGGGACTGAGCTACAAAGTACATAATACATGATCTATTGGAAGCAATGGGCCATGAAATAATACAATGAATCTCATATACATATTTTTCATAGAAAAACATAGGTTAGGACTGAATACAAGAATATCTGAGTACATGAGACATAATGTCCCTCAAGATGACATGGGGAGGGGGAACCACAACCAAAGAAGACATGTTGAATAGGACGTTCTCTGAAGACCTGGATGGATCATCTAAAGGAGACATGCATGAACACTATAAACTTTGAAATGGGAACAATAAACTCAAAACGAGAACTATAGCCAAAAAACTCCAAAAAAACATAAAAAAACAACCTAAAAACAAAAAACATTGATGTTGGAATACTGGAATGTTGGAAAACCTTAAAATTTGGACAATTTTTCAACCATAACATTATGAAAAAAAATTGACTAAAAAAACTTTAAAAATGAACACCTGAATGAAAGAATCAGTATCTAAGGAGTAGTTTCATTTTTAAATGATAAAAATGTGATGACTTTAAAATCTTAGCCTAACACATTGCAAAAAAAAACTAAAATGAAACCCTCAAATTGACACACAATATAGGCAAACTCAAGCCATTGAAATGAAAACTTAAATATCAACGATGAAATTGACACATTGTGCGAGTGGACTCAATCTTTTACAAACAAAACTTTAAAATCAACAATCAAAATGACACATAATGAGATGATATTGCTATCCGAGGATCGACACAGAACCTATAGGAAAAAATTAAATAAAACAAAATAACAAATAAATATATAAAAATTAAAAATATAAAAGAAAACAAAAATTAAAACATTGAAAATCCGAAACACACACACACACACACAAAGTCTTAAAAATAATAATAAGTAAATAAATTTCATGGGGCCTTGAATAGACGGTGATTGGGTGGGCTATTTACGCACTCCTTGATGTGAAGTCACCGGTTCAATTCCTCGCCCCGACTGGGGTGATTTATTTGGACATGATGATGAAGATGTAGTACTACTCCGCTTACAAAAAAATAATAATAAGTAAATAAAAATATATATTAAAACAAAAATAAATTAAATAACATGAAAATAAAACAAAAATATATATTGAGAAAAATAAAAACAAAAAGAAAGAAACAAAAAAAATAATAAGAAATAGATAACATTTATGCTTAGTTGATTTAGTATCATGCATTAGTCATTTTCTCTCTATATTAATATGCTTGGATGTTTCCCTAACTGAAACTAGCTACGCACTTCTACCGAAGTTGTAATGATCAAGCATTAGTCATTTTCTATCTATATTAATACGCCTGGATGTTTGCCTAATTGGATCTATCTACGCACTTCTACCGAAGTTATTATAACATAAAAATAAATAAATAAATTATAAAACATTGTGAAAAACACAAATATAACAACATGGCAAAACAGATACAAATATAAAAATATATATGACATTGGCCAAAAAAAAAACAAATCGAACATAAAAAAATTACCAAAAAATCAAAATTAACTTTAAAAAAAAGGATATTAATTACATTTGATATGAGGATTAACATGACTGAACCATGAGCTAATGATGGTGAAGGCAAAAACCCTTAGGGTTTCAGGTTTTGGACTTGTAAGGTTTCAGCTTGACGCGACGCAGGCTGAGGTGACTGGTGTACGTCTGTGTCAGGGCTGAAGCAACAGCTGGACAGGTCTCTTCGTTGTCCGAGGCGGCCGATCCATGGCCTGATTCTGTCTTTTTGTCTGGTTTTCAGAATGGGGATTAGGGTTAGTTTCCATTACAATCCTTCGTGACGGAGTTCATGTTCTAAGGTTTGTGGAGTGGAGCGGGTTTTTCGCTTTTTTCGTTTCGGCATAAGAGGTGGTGGCTGTGTTAAGTCCCTATATTAATAGTGTAGTCCCTTATTATGTTAGTTTAGCCCCAATTATTGTTATTGTTGTACCCCTGTAACCCCCATATTTTTATTATTGTGCCCTTACATTATTATTGTTAGGTCGGCTAGGATTACATTATGGCCCCACTAGGATTATATTGTGGCCCCATGGACTCCTATATATAGAAGGAGGTTTTGTTCATTTGTATCATCCAAGAATTGTTCATTTATGTAATGTATTGGAGGTTTCCCACTCGAAGTGGCTCATTTCTAAGGCGTTTATATCTCTTTTCTTCTCCTTTTGGAGCTGGTTACACAACATTTGGTATCAGAGCTTTGGATTCTAGGGTTTCGCTGTTCCAAACAGGTCATCGTGGAATTTTCGCTATAACTTTTTTTCTACGAAGATTCAAAAGCTGAAATTTTTAGGGTGCGAAGCTGAAATCTTGAGGAAGTTTGTATAAAAATTTCAGAGCTTGGTTCACAATATTTTCGGAGATATGATCTGTGGAAGTTAGGTCTTGTTTCAGGCTCCTAAACAGGTCATCGTGGAATTTGCGCTATAACTTTTTTTCTACGAAGGTTCAGAATCTGAAATTCGTATGGTGCAAAGCTGAAATCTTGAGGAAATTTTTCAAAAAATTTCAGAGCTTGGTTCGCAATATTTTTGGAGATATGATCTGTGGAAGGTAGTGCTTTTTCAGGCTCTTGAATTTCATCGCAAAGAGGTGATCGTGGGAAAATTTCAATAACTCTCTCTCTGGGCATCAGATTGGAGTGCTGTAAAAATTGGTTGCAAGTGCACAAACTGTAGTTTCTTGTCTATCAATTTCAGAAACAAAGAACGAAACAGTGACACGTGGGAAGTCGTACAAGTTCTCTCTACTGAACCAGTCCAAAATTGGGTCATTGTGGGAGATTTGAAATAAATTTGTCTTGAAGAATCCAAATCAGATTAGACCTATGGCATTTGAAAGACACTTCAAAAGGCTACTATAGAAGTGAATTTTAGATATTGAAGATTCTAAATTACAGAGATAATTCAATTTCAATATAGAGCTCCTCAAAAGCAAGTAAAAGGTGTGTATTGTTTTTCCCGAATTGCATAAATCTTGTTTGAAAAATCAGTTTGAAGTGATTCCAAGGGCCTATTGAGCATATATTTCAGTATTTCATTCTAAAATTCCTCCTAAAAATAATTAAACACCCATTAAGCCCTCAGAAATCTATACTATGATGCATGAAGTGGAAGAATTGCAGTATGAGATATCAAAATTACGGTACCAAGTGCAACAAATTTCGATCTTACGAAGAGCAACCGAAGCTGACATAGATGGTTTAAAACAAGAAATGGAGGCTAAGTTGGATGGTTTGAAGGATAAAATAATAGCTAATATGGATGATAAATTAGTGGAAGATGACATCGAGCATCAACAGCAAGTTCTCCAACTCTCAAAGGATAACCTAACTTTGGTGCAGAATCTAATGAAACAACAGGAATATAAACATCACATCGAAAGAAGTTCTGAAGCGGTCACAAAAACAAGAACTCGACAAGTACGATCAATTTCAGAGTATCTCAGCAAGTGGAAGAACTTTCCTGTAAAATATTCCACATGGGAGGATGAGAATTTTATACAGAAGTATCAAGAAATAATCAAGCGTTGAGGACAACACTTGTTTGAAGGAGAGGGGCATGTTAAGTCCCTATATTAATAGTGTAGTCCCTTATTATGTTAGTGTAGCCCCAATTATTGTTATTGTTGTACCCCTGTAACCCCCATATTTTTATTATTGTGCCCTTACATTATTATTGTTAGGTCGGTTAGGATTACATTATGGCCCCACTAGGATTATATTGTGGCCCCATGGACTCCTATATATAGAAGGAGGTTTTGTTCATTTGTATCATCCAAGAATTGTTCATTTATGTAATGTATTGGAGGTTGTCCCCTCGAAGTGGCTCATTTCTAAGGCGTTTATATCTCTTTTCTTCTCCTTTTGGAGCTGGTTACACAACAGGCTGTCACAGCTATGGGGTTTTACCGTGAGCTCGTAGACGTGGAGCCAGCGCCAGAAGACCTTTTAACCTGCTGGGGATATGAAGTCTCTGAGAAAAATCTGGAGCTATACTTCCCTAACAGTTCTGAGTATACCCAAGCTATCGATGAAACGACGGGAGTTGGTGGTTATATGAATGGAGTGGCTTTGCTTGAAGAAACGCTCCAGAATACATGGAGAGGCTGCTGGAGGAGTGGGATTACATCGGGTCAGGCACAAGCTCAAAACCCTTTTTGTGGAGGGAAGCCGAGTCAGGATCACAAGGAACTTCTGCATTTTCCATTTTCTCGACACTCAGGTACCCTGGTTAACCCTCCTCTTACTGGTGGTCTTGAAGATGTTGTGGGAAGTTACAATTTTCATGGTGGGGTGGGACTTAAAGCCCTAGGGGAAGGTAGCTAGAGCGGTAGAGCCTCTTTAGGCAGAGGGACCCGGGAAGAGACTCCAAGGTTCAGGAACCCTGTCTTGAGTCAAGGCTATCTCTCTTCACGTCTGTCGTTACCAATTGCTTCACATGAGCTAGAGTTTGTTCAAGGGTTAGAAGAGATTTTATCTAGAAATCTTAAGGCAGAAGCACTTGTTCACAGCAAATCAAGGGTGTCTTCTAATGAAGTTGTATTCGGGAAGCCGAGAGGGTTTGAAGAAGATAATCAAGAGCTAGGGTTGAGTCAAGAAGAGGCACTTGAAACAATGGGGGAGGAGTTGGTGGTGAAGGAAGGCAATATGGATCCTGTCGAAAGGCGACCTAGGTCGCCTGAGGCCGCCAAAACTGATGCCCTAGTTATTCAAGATCTGGTTGAGTGTGAAGGAAAGAAGTAAGTTGGGGGTGGAAAAAGGAAGAAAAACAAGCCTGTCAGAAAGAAAGAGGAGCGCCCTCGCTGCGCACTTGGTTTGGGTATTCGCATAGACGAGGCAATGGATGCTTTTGAAACAATGTTGGTTGGTAGAGTCCGTGGGAGAAAATTCTCAATGGACTACATTACAGACTGGGTTCAATCGGAGTGGACAGAAGCCCCCGGGAAGCTAAATGAGATCAAAATCTTGGACAGAGGCTCGTTTAGTATCTGATTTAACCAAAAGGGACATGCTGAGTGGGTGATGGAGAGGAACTGGTGTTTTGGGAAGCGATCGATCATGTTCAGAAGATGGAATCCTTTGTTTGATGCTCAGAAAGAGAAGATGGAAAAATCACCTGTGTGGGTTAAGCTGCCAGGCCTTCCCATCCCTTTCTGGACTGATTCGGCTTTCATTTCTATTGGAAATACTCTGGGAAAATTCCTAGACATTGATAGGTCCTATCTACAAACTAGGGACTAGAGTGTGGCCCGTATTTTGGTCAGTCTCAACCCTAGAGAAGGTCTGGCAAATGCAATGACCTTGACTTATATGGAGTTGGAGTTTCTGCAGACTCTAGACTATGAAAATCTTCCTTTCAGATGCCATAGATGTCATAAACATGGACACTTGACAAGGGATTGTCCTCTGGGTCACCGTCATCGTCGAAGGCAAATGAAGAACTTTATTATTCAGGAGGAATCTCGTCATCAATAAAAGGATAAGGACAAGGAACCAGAGCAGAGGAATGAAGGCTTGGGGGCAGACATAGAGAAGAAGGTGACTAAGAAGCAGGATCGGGTTTAGAATGCCTCTCCTGGGAAATCATCCTCTCTGGTGCCCTCCCTGGTACCCCCTTCTGTTACTGGAATTGATGTGGCGTCTTAGGCGGGTATGCCTCTTACTTCTTCCTCCTCTCATTGTACATCCATTTTTTTTCTCAGTCAAATAGTGATGAACCTGGTCCTTTCAGGCAGATGTCGCATGATCTTTTTGACTTAAACATGTTTCAAACATCAGTTGACAGTATCATTTTGTCAGTCCCACCTCCATTCGGGTCTTGCGTTTCTTCTGGGGAGGAGGTTTCTTTAACTTCCCCTTCTCGTGTTTATGTTCCTTACGCCCCTCCTTATAACCTTAGACCCTTGGCTAATAGACTGGGAAAGGGGGTTGTTGTAGGGGGTCTAGCGATGGATTCGGTGTTGGTTGGTCCGAGGAAGTTAAGGGGCAGAAAATCAAACCTATCTAAATCCCAACTGAAAGTTTTTTTTGATATAGATGACGGGAAGCAGCTGTCTATACCTGGGGTGCTTGGAGCAGAGCGGCCACCCCCTCAGGGTCTCTGATGATTATTATGTCCTATAACTATAGGGGCGTAGCTAGCCATGCCAAAAAGATAGCCTTAAGGGATTTCGTTTTCTCTTTACAGTCGGATGTAATTATACTTCAAGAAACGCTGGGGGAAGGGGAAGCAATAAAAGAGAGTCTGTCAAAAAAAAATTCCAGAATGGGATTTTAATGCACTGGATGTGAATGGTCACTCTGGGGGGTGGTCACGGGATATAACTCTAGAAAACTTAAAGAGATTTCCTCTTGGGGATCTGAAAGCGCCCTGGCGATGGAACTTTACTCTAACAAAATTTGTTTACCCCTCCTCCTTCTAAATGTTTATGGGTCGTGTTTGGAGTGAGAGAGATTCTGGAACCTCTTCTTCTCGAAATCCTTCCTTTCTCATCCAAACCTCATTATTGGAGGAGACCTCAACTTTTCAATAGGTGAGACAGAATCTTGGGGCACCTCAACAAGAGCGGACCCTCTCTCTGATTATTTTATGAACAAGTTGGTTGTTTCTCATCTGGTGGATGCCTCCTCACTCAAGTTAAGGCCTACCTGGAGAAACCGAAGAGTGGGAGAAGACTGGGTGGGGAAAAAAAATAGATCGTTTCCTACTGAATGAAGACCCGGTGGAGAAGCTATCAGTTTTCCGACACTGGGTAGGGGAGGGGGGACACTCGGACCACTTTCCTGTATTTTTAGAAGTAAAAGGTGATTATAAGAAACCTGGAACTCCGTTTAAGTTCAATTCCTCATGGCTAAAGGAAGAATCCTACAATGCTTTGTTTCATGACACATGGAGGAAGGATTGTTGCAGGGAAGTTGAAAGCAGAAGTCATCTGTTTAAGGAAAATTTAAAGAGAATGAATCTTGCAACAAAAGAGTGGGCTCTCCAAAAGAAATTAAAAGAGGATGAGACTCTTAAAAGTGTGAATTCAGAACTGGATTTTCTTGAAAGCCCAGAGAGGAATGGATATGCATCTCTGGACTCCCAGGATAGAGTCAAAGAACTGGAATCCATTCGGAGAAATATTCTCCAGCTCAGAGAGGAAATTTGGCGTTTAAAAATCCGTGCAATCTAGCTGCAAGCAGGGGACGAAAACACCAAGTTCTTTTAGAACTACGCCAAAGGTAGGAAAAGCTCTAATACTATATAGGAGTTACAGAAAGCGAATGGGGAGATGGCTCGATCGTTTGAAGACCTAGCCTCTCTCAGGGTAAATCACTTTAAAAATATTTTTAAAGAACCTGAGGAAGCCTCCATTGTAGAGGTAATCAAAGTGGCACAATTTTTTCCCAAATATATTGAGAAGGAAGGGAACGCTTCCATCATGGATCCTGTTTCTAGGGAGGAGGTTGAAGACATCCTCAAATCAATGCAGAAGGATAAAATTCCAGGGCCGGATGGCTGGACGATGGAATTTTTTCATCATTTATTTGATTCCTTGGGAAATGAACTAGTAGCAGTGGTGGAAGAATCTAGGTGCACAGGGACCATTTTCCAACCTTTCAACCCTACTTTCTTAGCCCTTATTCCTGAGACTGATCTGTCGGTTTCCTTTGATGACTTCAAGCCTATTTCATTATGTACCTGTGTCTATAAAGTTATTGCATAACTCATAGCTTCAAGGCTAAAACTGTTTCTGTCCAAGAATATATCGGCCGAACAATTTGGTTTCTTAGATGGAAGACAGATCCATGAGGCAGTAGGAGTGGCTCAAGAAACCCTCCACAGTCTAAAATTAAGAGGGAAGAAAGGTGCTATAGTAAAAATTGATTTGTCGAAGGCCTGTGACAGACTTATTTGGATGTATCTCGGGCTCTTATTAACTCATCTTGGCTTCAGCTATGAATTTGTGAGGTGGGTGATGGGTTGCATCACTTCGTCTTCCATTGCAATTCTGGTTAATGGGGTTGCTTCTGTGTTTTTCAACCCAGAGAGAGGGCTCCATTAAGGTTGTCCTCTCTCCCCTTTACTCTTTTTATTGGCAGCTGAAGGCATCAGTCTTATGATTCATGAGGCTAAGAGACAAGGGAATCTGAAAGGAATTGAAGTGGCGGTAAACCTTTGGGTCACCCATCTACTCTTTGTGGATGATATCATATTTTTTAGTAATGGTAGTACTGAGGACTGTAGGGCCCTTAAAAAGATCTTGGATATCTTCCTGAAAGCCATGGGCCTCTATATTAATGTGCAAAAATCGACTCTAATAGTAGTGGGTTTGACTAGGGAGGAAGTGGTAATGGTGGAAGGTTATTTACAGTTTGAAGTCAAGTCATTGTAGGACAAGTTTAAATACTTGGGTTTCTTCTTAAAGCCAGATAAGTACCGAATTCAGGACTAGAAATGGCTCCTTGCAAAAATCGAAACAAACTGAAACATTGGAGCTTTAAATGATTGTCTAGAGTTGGGAGGTTAGTCCTTATAAAATAAGTGTTGATGGCAATCCTTGTGTACTGGGTTAGCCTAACCTGGGTACCCAAAGGTACACTGGCTTCTCTTGAAAATATTTGTAGCAGATTCCTGTGGGCAAGATCGAAGGCTGAACATGTGACCCCCTGGATAGCCTGGGATAAAATTGCAAGGCCTAAAGAATGGGGAGGGTGGGGGGTTAAAAATCTCTTCCTTTTCTCCCAGTCAATCGCTGCAAAGCTCGCCTGGAGACTCATTTCAGAAGAGAACCTCTGGACCTCTGTTACTAAAAGGAAATATATTGATCCAGTCCCAATGCTTGAATGGTTAACATTGCCTCAAAAATCTTCCAAAAATGCTTCTATGGTTTGGAAGGTAGTGGTAGCCTCTGTTAGAATTATTGATCAGGGATTGGCATGGAATGTGGGGGATGGAACTTTAGTCAGGCTGGGGCATGATCCCTGGGTAGGCTGTACGCAGAGGTATGCTCTTTCTCAGGACCTGGTTGCTTTCTTAAATAACAGGGGTTTTCTCAGTTTAAATCATGTGATTGATCGAAGGAACACTTCCATTTGGAGACAAGGATGGTTGACTGGAAGGGACCTCCATTTGGAAAACCGGTGGCTGGAAGAGTGGGAAAGCTTTAGGATGGACCTCCAAAATTCTTCAGTACGGATCACTGACACTAGTGATGAACTCAGATGGGTATTTGCACAAAATGGGGTTTATTCACCAAAGATGGGTTATAAGTGGTTGATGGGCCAAAATGGGTAGGAGGACCCGACCTGATGGGCCAAACCACTATGGAAACTAAAAGGACCACCCAATGCCAAACTCTTTTTCTGGTGTATCCTTCAGAAGAGAGTTCCTACTTGGGATTTCCTACAAAGAAGAGGGAAGATTGGTCATGGCCGGGGCTCTCTATGCAAAGCAAGCGAGGAATCGGAGCAGCATTTTTTTCTTACTTTCCCTTACAATGTAAGCCTTTGGACTGAATCGATAAGGGTTCTCAAATTTCCTTTTTCTTGGGAAGGTCAGGAGGTGCAGGAAGCTTGGTACAGGTGGTGGCACGAAGCTCCCAATGACAGAGTGAGATCCTTTCCTCTTCTGATTTCCTGGGAGACTTGGATTTCTAGGAATCGGGTGATCTTCAAAGACTCGGTTTTCCCTATTGGTAGATTGCAAGGTAGATTTTGTAATGAAGCCTTTAAACCGAAATTTTCAGCAGGAAGTTATCAAAGAAGGTGTACCGTGGGCATTTTTTGACGGAGCCTCAGACTTAAATGGGAGGTGGGGGGCGGGATTGGTTATACATCTTTCACCTGGCAAAGCCATCAAAGCTTCTATTGGCCTTGGTCAAGGGACTAACAACTTTGCTGAACTGAAAGCTCTTCACCTTCTCCTCTATTGGTTATCCTTTAGGAATGTGCGAATGGTCCAGATTTTTGGGGACTCTATGAATATTGTAAAATGGTTCAATGGGACTCAAATCTGCAGAAATTATCTTTTTCTTTCTTTACTTAATGAAATTTTTATATACAATTTTATTTTATGTTTTTACATATTTTTAACGTTATTTTTTTTATTTTGCAAAAAAAAAAAAAAAAAAATTCATTACAAAAAAAGCATTGCAAAGAAAACAAAAAAACATATGTTTGAAAAAACCTTAAAAAACTAATATCCTCGGAGGTAAAGCACTAAGAGACATAAGACAACTTGAAAATTTGTTAAAGAATCAGCATTTAAAAAAAAAATGTGTATACCTAGGACATAAGAACATTTAAAGTGTCAAAAAAATCTTTAAAAAAATAAATGTTGATGTTTTTCAAAATATGCATGAAAATCATCATTTAAAAAAATATATTGACACTTAATACAATATAAAATTTAAAGTGTCAAAAATAAGCACTCTAAAAAAAGGGGTTGATGTTGCATCAACACTTTTTAAAATCAACATGAAAATCATTAGCATTAAAAAAATAAAAATAAAACTTGATACATAGGAAAATTTAAAGTGTCAAAAATATGTTCCCAAAAAACAAAGTGTATTCTAGATGAGCACTTTTCAAAATTAGATTATTTTTTTTCTACCTCAAAAAAGCGGGTACATGTTTCCGTTCTTGTTTCAAAGTTTACATTGTTCATGTTGTGGGTGCTGCAAGAGGTTGGAATCGATCCCATCAAATCTACGGAACTGCATCTAAGGTTGGATAATAATCTAAGGTCATTTGGGCATGTGGGGGCTACCTAAAGGGCCACCCCCTCATGAGATCTGGAATATATCACACACACCCATGAATCACTAGTATAATCTATTGGATCACCAAACCATCAAGTTTACAATTCTCAATCATGTGATAATGAGTTGGGGTCGAGCACGTGAGAAACAACAAGGTCAAAGGGAAATGATGATTCCCTTTGCTTGATCTGAGGCACCGAATAATGATGAAATATGGAACCAAGGTACAACGCCCTCTAGATCTTTCTTACAGAATGAATGTGCTGAAGTATATAGAAGAGGGCCCCCCAAAGCTAAGGCAAAAAGAAGGAATCCTCAATTAAGGCACGAGGGATCATAGTAGAGTGACGGATGGACCGACACCATGGATAATAATGGAGGTATATGAACTAAGAGGCGAACTGACGACTTCCCTTGTCAGAGCATAAAATTCACGGTTGACCTAGCATCAACTGACTTGATTCCACAAAAGATGGTCAAATACTTAGACATAAACTTTTTCATGACAGACAATATAGTTGGAGGCCAATAGTAGCAACACGAGGTGAATGTGATGCAAATATGGATGAAATATTGTAACATGACATAATGAGACTCAAAATAGACTCCATAAATGCAAGGGTGACTCATCTCGGATGCTTTGAACAAGGGTGACTTGATGATGTTGCCGCACAGAATAGGCCCAGTAGGACCATAAAAACATGAGTAAATAAGGGTTACCCATGACGAAAATCAACACATGAGATTACAAGTGCTAAGGAAAAGTGGTACCGAAGTACAAGCGGATCATATGAAGGAATACGGTTTGAATTGGAGGCAAAGTGAAACTTCGTGGAAAAAATGGCTTCCGAGTGAAGTGTCAAATTACCAAAAATAAATAAATACCCATTATAGAACTCAATGAGAGCTGGTGAGTGCTTGTTGTTGAGAATAGTGAGCTACTGGGACCCAGACCAGGAGGCATTCGTGGTACAAGGCCATAGTATTGAGTTGACGATCCATGACATATATTTTCTGATAGGACTGCCCCTGTTGGGGATGGTATGGGAGATACATCAAGTGCTCCCTTGTGGGAGACAAATAGGTGAATTTTTGGATCTTATTGTGTCTTGGGTGTTCATGCGAAGGGCACGACCATTCAGAGCCATGACATAGAGAGGTTGGCAACACAAGCTACAACCACAGGAATGGTACAGATATTGGGTAGTCATGTCTTTCATCACATCAATGGAGGGTAGATGATGCTAGTAGAGAGTGTGTTGGTAGGGACCTACTATGGGTGGGCCCAAATGATGTTTTTTTCGTTGAAATTGCAGTTTACCTTATGCAGTCAACGTACCAATGATAATTGTTGACTTGGGATTGTTGTATGCTCATTATTCTTTGAGAAGATACCTACCATCTGTCCACATGTACAAATTCGTGATGGGGGCCCCTTAGGAGCCCAGGATGCGCCGCTGGGGGTAGCTACTGCGACAAGGTGGAGGAGGGGGAGTCAGTTGAGCGTTCTGAGCTACGTTTTCTAGACATTGGTACCAAATTCCATTATATGTAGATGACTATATGTATAGTGGCATGAACTATTAGGGTGATCTTGATTTTCCCCTACCGTCAAGACGAGCATGGGGTCTAGATGGTAAGTGAAAGTTACTATATCTTTTGGTTGCATTTAAATTTTATAAAGTATGTATATGTGGTATTGATTTCCAAAAGTGTATGATGCAGATATAGCACCGATGAAACCGACGGGATATACAGCTCGATCCGTTGTGCATGGGGCTATAGATCAGTGTGGATCGACATCACAACAAAGGCCAGACAATGGTGCACTGCTAGAGGACCTCCATCGTATATTCGGCGTGTTATTGACCAGGGTGACTGAGCGTGGATCACATGAGTTAGAAGATCGGTATACGAATGAGTGTAATGGCCTTCCCTCGAAGTGGGGAGATTTCACGTGGCGCATAGTGATGGTCGTTCAAGAAGTTCGAGATTTACGACTTGGTGGTATCGAGCCATTGGCTTGGGAGCCTCCAGATGATAGTGACTAGGGATAGGGACATATGGTTCCCATTTTTTGGTTATGTAATATGCTATGGGCATGTCAGATGTATTTAGAGTAGTTGACTCCAAACACTTATATGTTTTTATATGATGATACATAATATGGTTATGCTTTTTTTGTGGTGATTGTTGTTCGCCATTTGTTTATGTTTATGGTTGCCTTCTTGTATGTGATAAATTACAATCAAGAATGTTATTTGCAATGGAATCTACATAGTGATTTTGGGCTCTAAGAACATGACTGAATGTAATGAATTCAAATTCATGTACCAAAATATTCACTCATAGTTATTTTCTATAAAGGAAATGATTATGCACATGATAAACTCCATTCAATTGCATGACCAGTAGCAGGGAATCTAGATGAACATGGAGATGAAGGATGTGACAATCAAGGGCATCGACTAAAAAACCTATCACAACATCTTGATTATTTGTGAAAGATCCAATGCATACACCGTTGGAATGAACTAATGAATTTAGAGGGGTGAAAATGGCCCAAGCTGCCGAGGCAAGATTCCTAGAGAAGCGACTCACAGAATTGGAAAAATTGATATGAGGTGTGGATGATGGATCCATATGAAAGACTTAAGGAGACAATGAATGGGTGAGACAATGACGAGAGACAATGTCGACATTGAGACAATAGAAATCATCATCGATGAAGAGGTAGTAAGGGGATTGATGTCAAGTATGTCGTCGAGCATCATGGTTAATATGGGAGACAAATTCCTGGGTTCACAAAGAGGTGGAGTCCACAACAAATTGATCATGGGTTTGTTCTGAAAGGAAATATACACAATGGTGCATATCGTCCCAAGGATAATCAGGGGTGGTCATAGCTTCCATGATGTCTTCATCTGAATGAAATATGGGCAGACGGGAGGAAGAGAGACCACTTGATGTGGAAGAACTACCTAAAGCATCGTCATGAGAGACAAGGTTCACATGCTCATCAACAACAGAAGGGGATGAATAACTAGTAGATGGAATCTCTACCGATGTTGAGACTTGGGTATTTAACAAAGAAGGTTCAAGAAAATCATGATAAGGAACTCCAGAAGACTCCCAGACGACAATCCTATGGATGAAAATAGGTAGAGAATAGGAGAAATGTTATATGTCATATTGACATCGGCAGGAGGGATCACAATGTGTGCTTCTTGTTCTGACTGAATAATGGTGCCAAAATCTGTGAGTAGAGAAGTGGTGGATTTGCTAAGAGGGACCTCTATTTCGCGAAGTGCCTAACGGGTATCACGAAAATATTTGAGACCAGGACATTGGTGATAATAGTGGCCAAAATTATCACAAAAAGCACAAGGTTGATTCATGCATAACGATTTGTTTTTTCTGGCTAACTCACGTAAGGTAACATGGACCTACAGGATGTTAGAGCCAGGAAACATATCATTGACCACCTCTTTGAGATGAGGGATTTCATAATAATTATTGGTGGAATTCCCTACAACATCCCACAAAGTGCACAAAGGTGTCGACTTTGGAGGCTTAGGAGGAGTTGGAGATGTTTGGGGTGCTTTGTATTTATTTCCATTTTTTTGGGCTTTGCCCCCCTCACTAGAAGCTTTCACAATAGGTCTATCAGCTTGTTGAGGTTGCTATGGAACTGAAAAAATAAAAATTAAAAAATTAAAAAAATTAAAAATTAAAAATTAAAAATAAAAATTAAAAATAAATAAAAATAAAAAATAAATAAAAATAAAAATAAAAAAATGGCATAATCGGTTGTACCAGGATCAAAGTTGTGTAATTTTAAAGGTGATCAGGTGGAGTGTTTGCGGGAGGATCAATGTACCAAACTGGGACCTCTAGAGTAATGTTGGGTAAATTCAATGTAGCCATGAAAGGGACAGAAAAAATTTCTAGCAGGGGAAATAAGAAAGGTATTTGAACCAAAGGATAATGGCCTGGTGGAACTAATCCTGGATGGTTAAGTCCTGAAGGAATTTTTCCTGGTTGGAATGGATTAGGAGAGACACTAGCAAAAGGAGGTGGTCCTTGAGGAATTATACATGTATTTTGGGTTGAGTTGGGGACAACAGGTTGCATAGGCGTTGTTTGTTATATGGGGGTACACACACCACTTGTGAGCAACCCGTGACACTTGCAGCATGCAAACACTGGACGATATGGGCTCAAAATGGGTAGGTGGTAGATTATAGTAGGCACCAAGCAAAGCAGAATCTTTATAGACTCTTGGTGATACACTGGTGAGGGACAAGAGATTTGTATCATCAGTCATGGATAAAATGTTAGTTTGAGGAGAAGTTTGTGCCTTAGGATCATAGTAAGTCAGTTGATTGATGATAATGATCTTTCCTTTGTGGGGAAAGAACATCTTACAGAAAGCCGCATATGTGAAAACTAGCATTTCATATGTGTAGCTACAACCCAGAAGGATGTTGTAATCCAATGGGGCATTAATGACTTCTATATCAATGGAGACAATCTTGTCGGAAATAGTGACAGGACATTTGCAAACTAATCCAAGGGGCTAAGATGGATGACTATCCCATGCACAGAGATTGATGGTGGATGGGGGCAGGTATCGTGATTTAAGTTATTTCCAAACACTAGCATCCATCACACAAGTGGAGGTGCCCTCATCAATGATACATCGCTTAACAATGGTGTTTCTTATTAAGACTAGTATTACAAAAGCAACGGATGAAGGAAGTGGGGGATGTTATGATTTTTCAACGTCAAAGATGATTATATGATCATCTGAAGGATCCACAACGCCCAAGGAATTTAGAAGAAAGTTATGTTGGGATGGGCACAACTGGAGGAATTCCAGTGTTGACATGGAAGTAGGAGACTGCGCCTAGTCATCTACTATGTTGTAGGTATGGGTGGCTTTGGCTAAAGAATCATTTCAACGTAATGGTCCTTTGGGGATATTGGTAATAACCTTTGCCTTAGGCTAAGGGATCTGTAAGGTAAAATTTGATGATGGAATAGACTCAGTGGAAACTTTTGGTTGGGACTCAGTCATAGACTTAGCAGGTGGCTTTTCATACTGGTGTGATCGAGTATGAAGGTTGACTTGTTCTATGTTGACATCTTCATAATTCATCATGAGAATATGATAATCGTTGGGACCATATTATGGAGGTTGAGGCGTTTCCTGACCTTGTGTGGGTTGGGCATTTATGTATCCTCGGTGAGGAAATGGGTTGGTAAGCAGTGTGGGCTGAGATAAAGTAGCGGCCTGAGGAAGTTGAGCCATGGGTTGTTTTCCTCTATAATTTCCTGCTTGGGCTTCCCTTACTTAACACATCTAAGCTAAAAGGGGACGATCATGAGTATAATGTCCATATACATTGCAACATGCACAAGGATTATTTGTACAAAGGACCTTGTTCTGCTTGGGTTGTCTACCTTATTGTTGGGTTGCAGGATTAGGACCCTGGGGTGTATTAGGTGGAGGACCCTGGTTACACTAATTACCTTGGGATTTTTTATTCCCATTACATTTTCCCTTATTATTCTTCTTGGTTTTGGGGGGATTGGTCGTTCTCTGTTGATCATACACTTGACCTTAAGGAAGAGGTGGTTGTTGTGGCAGAGGTTGAGGAGGCATGGGAGGCTGAGGCACTTGTTCCGAGGAGATGGAGTGTTAGGTAGTGTATCATGAACATATGGAGGAGGGGAAACATTTGAATAAACAAGCTGAGTAACAATTGGTCCTGACATCCACTGATGCTATTGTGTAAATGCATATGGAGTGCTTTGACCTGGATAAGGGTTTCCTGGTGGAGGGGGGTAATTGTAGGAGGTATTGGTCCCCCTAGGGTTGACCATAACTCATCTGAAGGAGAGCATATGGTTGCTGATAAGGGTGTAAAATAGATCCAACGATACCATTGGAAACATGAGATGCTCCCAATGCATTAACAGCACCAGGCCGAGGCAAATCATGGAGAACGGTATAAATATAACCTGATTGGGCATGTATCAAGTCATATTTCAATGTCATTTGGAGAGCATCTTCCTCTGTCTGAGGGAATTCTGACACGGCATATTTTCCTATGGGGGCCAAAAGCGATCTAAGGAACCAATCCATATAGACATGGTCCTCAAAAGCAGGAACCCTACATGAGCTTCTCCTTCTGCGCCATTCTTAAACATTGTCAGAAAGGTGGGTGGTAGATGTTTTACGGAATGAAGTCAAGAGTTTGGTCCTAGTGTCATAACGGAGAGGTAACAAGAAATATGGTAATAAATATTTGGCGAGAGTCGCAAAAGTGCAATGGGTGGCGTGAGGTTGGTTGACATACCACTTAGTCGCAGCGCGAGTAAGAATGTGTTGGAATAAATGAAGACAAATGGATTCATCGATAATGGAATTAGAGGAACACCATATGTGAAATGAGCAACATGATTAGTGGGGTATTCTCCAAGATTTCCCTCAAACTTGGAAATTTCTGAAGGAAGTTTAGTATGCATAACTGGCCAACTTGGGTCATGTAGAAGGGGATCGTTGTTAAGTTAATTAAAATTTGGGAGATCCAAACCAACCATAAAGGGTATCAATGGAATAGGAGTGACCATACCAGTTGAGGTTCCACTAGTGGTATTACCCGGGGTAGGACCCGAGGTACCACCTTGGTTTCCCGCACCTACATTGGTGGCGATATGAGGTTGAGAAGACGTCGAATCAAAGGAATCAGTAGACACGGGGTCAAAAGGACTTTATGAAGGAATGGGAGGATGAACTCACACCCGACGAGGAGGAGTACTACGGCCTAACAGGAACTGAGGATGAAGACCTCAAATTCATTGTGACCAATGCCTAGGTGGCACAATGATGTCAATATAAAGATAACACTAAAGTACTAAAGGGTGATAGGAAAAATAGAGTAACAAACAACAAGAAAACACCTAGTGTAGTGGTTCCAAGTGTAAAAAAAGTATACAATGATGCTACTCTAATATAAGAAAAATCATCCTATCAAATAAAAATACCTCTAGCCTAAAGGTGATCTATTTCCTCAAACAATCCTAATCTACTATTTTAGATGGTCTTTCAAAGAACTTCATACTTGACAGATAATCATCCCCGTAAGCAGAGATGTACAGAGAAAATTAGGGTAGAGAACCAACTACTTCCCATAGCCATTCCTATAAGGTGTTTTCCTAAGATTGGTCACTGTGGTTACCTTCATCCCATGGAGGTAGTCAATTATTGAACTTCTTGGTGATCATAAAATGCACGAAATTCCCTACCACCAGTTGGGTAGCCCTGAGAAGAACCGCTCGCAAAATTTCCTAACCTAACCCCCTATGAATTGGGTTTCTGGCGCACTCTAGCTTTGACCATGGGATGGTGAAGGATTTTAAGCTCCCTAAAAACTCAACTTTTATGTCTCAATGTAAATGATTGATGGGTGTTATTGGAAACCTATCCCACTAAACCCATACCTAACTACACAGGTTGTTTGGCCTTGATACCAAAGTGGGATTAATCTATGTGTGTTATATTATTAAGTGTGGTGTTTAAAGTCTTGACTTGGCAGTGTTAACCAAGTTTGCATTCTCTTAGAGTGTGTATGTGTGTGAAAAAAAAGTGTTTAGTGGATGATTAAATTGAACATGTTTTGTGTTGCCATATGTTGTTGAAACAAAATGTTGAAATACTATAAATAATGTTGAAATATGATAGAAAAATAAACAAAAAATCAAGCACAAACCCCACACAAAGAAGGCTCTCAAATAGAAAGACAAAAAGAGGTAAACAAGCTACTCAAAACACATGAAAAGGGCCTACAAGGTATAATGTCAATGGGGCTGGGATCTAAGGCTCTATGCTACTGAAAATGGTGCAAAAAAAAACAAAAAACAGAGGTGAGTTCTATTGCAAAGGATAGGAAAGAAGCTCAACATTAAACCAAGGATACTCAAGGGGATCCTAAGGGGAGAGGAAAGAACAAACTCAAAATGGAGTTATAATGGAAAAATAACCTATCCAAAATGACTAAAATAAAGTGGATCAACTGATCAAACCATAAGCTAAAAATATTGAAAACCCTAGACTCCTCCTCAGCTAATCCCTTCCTAAAAATGTGGAGGATTACTAAAAACCCTAGGGGGGGTTTTCTTCCTAAAAGGGACAAACTAAGAGTATCTAGGCCTAAGGATGACTGAAACATAAGCGATACATCTCTGACCCAATACATAGACATCACTCCCGCGGTGTTGGAAATCCCCCTGAAAAAATTTCTGAATTTTTTTCAAAACACAGGTACTCACTTGTAAGGGTTGAAAACATTGTTTTTGGGCCAAAAAGTGTGTTATGGAGCTCAAAGCATAGTTATGGGGCTGAAAAGTGTGTTTTTCTCCCTGTGACTGTTCGTCGTTAGATCTCGCCAGATGTTGTCGTCTCCTACTCGGCTAGTGCTTGCGACCTTTGGAAAACACCAAAAAAACACCAGTAACCGTAAATTTGACAAAATAATGGAGATAAGGCTATAAATAGCAAAAAGAAACTAAAAATAGTTGCAGAAAACCTTGAAAATTCTGAAGAAAAAGTCACATAGGAAACTGAATTGTTACACCACTGGAGTTGGCATTTGTTAGTATGAAATTTCTTGGAAGGTGTGCCAAAAGGATCTCACTTAATTCTTAGGTGACTAGTGACCCTAAACACAATTTTGGCTACTTATACTTTATATATACAACAAATATCTGAGAAAAATATAGATATATTCAATCTAAAAGAACAAACGTTAAAAATGAATCCGATGTAATAACCCAATCTTGGAAAATATTTGAAAGAAAAATATTTTATTAATGACACCTGGTGAAGGAGATTTACAAAGAGTCATCAGTCCCCCTCAAGGGGATGGGTCCTTTGATGTCCTTGTCGCTTTAGTATTCAAATCTTCCTCTCTCAAATGTGTGAAAACCCAAACAAGATAAAACTAAAAAATGGGAGCTCGAATGACATGTGACAATAATAGTGACAATGATAATGATCATGGTGAGAAATGAATGAAAAACCCTCTTATTTATAGCAAAGTATTGGGTTGATATCGAAAATGGAGAATAATAAAATATTATTGACCAAAATCTAGATCTAACCGCTTGGAATAGTTTATTATATTTTTGGAGAGGGAAAATATATTTAAAATTGTTAAATATCTTTATTTATAAATAATTAACAAATAAAATTATTTATTGATTATTTCACGAATAATAAGAATGTTGTGAAATGAAATAATAATTTAATAATTATTCCAAGGATGGTGTTAAGGAAAAATAAATAAATTATGATTTATTTAATTATTTCTAGGTGATTTAGTCAAATGTGACAAGGAATAATTATCAAACAATGATTTAATTATTATTCCTAGAGAAAATTAAATAAATAATATTTTATTTAATTATTCTCACGGTTTTTAATCGAAAATAACTTAATAAAAGTGGTTTATTAAATTATTTCTTATAGTGAAAGTCATTTTGCTATGGTAAAATTAAACTCACGTGTGTATTTCGAAGCACCTAGTTAAGAATGGCTAGGTCGTCATTTTTTGGTGATAACATATCCACTAGGTCAAGACTGATATAACTATGGTTACATCTAGGGTCAATCAAAATAGAAAAAAATTGATCACAAAGCTTACCTTCCATCTTGATAATAGATGCTCGATGACCAGCCTACCTATTATCAACTGTTGCATAAATCCGATGAATATTATGAAAAACTTCTCCAAATTTTTGTGCCTCTTGAGAACTATAAATTTGAGGTCTTCAACCCTGATATTGTGGAAAATATATCCTATGATGATATCCTACCATCTCCATTGTCCTACTCCTTAAGATGAGACCCATGTCCTCTATAAACTTCACTAAACTTCTTGTACAACACTGCATTCTCCTTATCACCTGCGTCTGAAAGTATTCCTTGATTCTTATCCCACTTTCCTTTATTTATCTCATTCCCTTTCCAATCCTACTTAGACTTGGATTTGTGGTTCGACTGCTTGTTGGGATGGGGTCCCCTATGGGTAACTTGTTGTATAATTTTGGATTAATTTTGGTTAAGTTTTTATTAGTATGCAGTGCACGCAGATTTCGAGGGGAATTGGGGTGGGTCAAAGTCCCTTAATCGATGTAATGGGTAAAAATGGAAACCATGAGTCTCAAACCATAGTTTGAGATCATGGTATGTATGCATCAAATACCTATAAATATTTAAGAGTCGAGTCGAGTAATATATGAACGAATGATAAGGAGATCGATAGATGTTTGGTTTTTTATTTAAGTTTTGGGTAAGTCTTTCTGGGTAAAAAGGCTCTTGCTGGCTATGTGCCCGAAGACCTAGTCCTAAGCTATGTGCATGGACTATGTTGTTGTGTGCACAGACGGAAAGAGATTGTACTCAATTAAATATCCATTAATAAAGAAGAAGTTTTGGTGAATTCTGTTATGTTATGATTTATGTGTTTATGCACAATTGTGTGATTGAATTGTCGATATATTATTGTTATCATTGAATGCACATCTAATCTAATATTGTATGGAAACCGTGATTGAAGATAGATCTATTTTTGGTACAAATGTTATTGTTGTTCTATAAAATTGTATAAGCTTAGGTATCTATATCCGTGAAAATATGTCGTGGAGTAAGGATTATTTCTATGAATGAAAAAGGATTAAGTTTTGTATATTATTGTTTGTGCACGCATGAATGTTTACAATTTAAGGATTTTCTGCAATTAGGTTTGTTTAACGAAAGTTGACCTTCATTGGGTTAAGAAAGCTCTTGCGCAGGATTGCAAGTATCAGATATGTTGAATAAGGCTAATATCCACATCATACGCTCCCTTAGGGTGCGGAAAAATAGTTCCACCACCCCCCCATACTGCTTCGGGTGAGACCTTGGTCTGCACAAGTAGATCATTGCCAAAAGGGCCAATAGTTAAAGGGTTTTTTGGTTGCATTGAACACTCCAAACCTGGGTCAAGACCCCTCAAGCCAACAAATGGTTCTGTTACCGGAACCAGGATCATTTTTTAGGGAGATTGATGTTGTGGCATCCGACAAAGAACGAACTGCAATATTGACTTGATAAGAAGGTGCGTGAATTTGTAATCCAAGAGAACAAAAACCCTAAGTTATTTTTTGAATATTGGGAACAAAGGTATATTTTTACAGAGCTCCACCAAATCTTCTTTGCTTCCTTTGCAACGGAGTTTCAAGAATGTTTTTCTCGACTTGTTGAGTTTCCGACTTGCGCAAAGGACGATGCAATCACCAAGTGGACCCCTAAACTAGTTCAACAACTCGAGAAATATAGCAACAAGATTACCTGTGCAGTAGATTATTGGATTGCTAGCGTTTTGGGTGGGTTTGTGACTAAATTTTCAATTGATACTTTTGTAACGTATTCTAAAGTTGAAAGGATATTTTTCAAGGGCCCTAGAGGTAAGTTTTTGCGCTCACTGAAATTATGGATTAAAATGTTTTTATGTGAAAAGGGTACTCTATGCAACCACATTGAGTGAATGTCCTGAAGAGGTCCATCTAGTTCTACGTGCAGAGGTCCGAGTAGTTCTACGCGTAGTGAAAAAACTTATAGAGCAAACCTAGAAGAAGATTTTATCTATAATCCTCTCAAGGGTAAATCTGACAACAACGAGGAATCTGAATCAAGTAGCTTCAGTGACTCTACGTGCACAGAAGAAAAAAATTTGATTATAGTTCAGATCCCATCCACTCCTCTCCCAAATTTGTCTCACAGTTCATCCACTCCACCACCCCCTCCAACATCAAGAGTCGATATGGCTACTTCCATAAAGCTATAAAATTTAAAGGGTGTTGTAAATGAATATGTTGACCAATTTGGGTTTGTCACAGATGCTGTGTGGATGGTGCAGCAGATAAATAATGATAATGTTAAGAAAGCACAACTTGTTATTGCATTCCAAGAGCGCGCATTGGACTGGTACATGAGGTATATGGCCACAAACACTCATGCGACAATTTTGATGAACCCTTTATGCAACAATTTTGAAGTGAAAATACTTGACTCTTTTCCTTCCACACATTCATTTCCAATCTCTTCATAACATGAATATTAGAATAAGAAATAGATAATTTATCCAAAATCAATTTCAGCCATATGTAACGTATCACAAAAATTCAACTTAATACATCTTTGTCTTTTCCTTAGAGTCTTTCCTTTGCCTTAGATACTTTCCTTTGCATCACAAAAATTTAGCTCTATCAATAATTTCAAATTATTACAATTTCTTCAATGTATCCATGTTGTCTTCTTTTCCTTGTTGTAAGCTTATACCTTCGCTGATCCCTGTGTTTTTTAGCACTTCTTTTAACTGTGTTTCTAATATTCTATTTCAAAACTGTGTAGCATAAACGCTGCTTCAAAAATACAATATCATGCCTTTATACAACAGCTTCAGTCCCTAGTTCCGCTGAGTATGTTACAGAGATGTATGGTTACCACAATCTACACCAAGTGTTATATTTTCCAAAGGAATTCTGCCAATAAATTTAAAAAAAAATTACCACATGTACCGAGTACCTTCTTATCCATTCTCTGATAACATGAATATCCACATAACCACAGACCCGTTATGAAATTTGAAATTAGTTCTGGAATATACCGTGTCCATTCACAAATCGCACATGATCCCAAGGCTTCTGACTTCTAATCAGGCGATTTGCGATTTTCTATTGTGTGTTCGGGTCCCACCGACTTCCACTGTGCCATCGCAATTTATCCATCGTATTTTCCCATCGCACTTGCTCATATCGTAGCATTGTCACTGCTTGTGATCTTGCGACTTGCAATTTGTGGGCTCAGGTCCCACCGAGCATGCCATGTCATCTGCGGCACGTCATCTATTTCCATGTCATATGTGCCACATCATATATGCCATGTCATCTATGACACGTCATCTATTACCACATCATCTATGCCACGTCATTTGTGCCACATCATCTCTCGCATTTAGCTATCGCATTTTCCCATAGCACATGCTCATATCACAACTTTGTTATCGATTTTCGATTTTGCGGTTCTACGATTCTGCGATTTTGCGATTCTGTGATTCTGCGATTTGCAATTTTTTGATTCTGCGATTTTACGATTTTATTTCCTGGAGCGATTTGCAATTTGTGATTTTCTCACAAGTCTGCACAGAGTGAAGGGGAATTCATCATATATTCGTTGGCAATCTTCCAATGCTCCCATGCACCCACTAACATTTCTCCAAAGCCAATGATAACGCTAATGTTTCTCCTTTGCTTCTTTAGTGATCTTGATCTGCTCCTTTGCCATCAATGACAATATTTCCAATTTTCTCCCCCTTTGGCATTGATGGCAACACATCCTCCCCCTTTCATTATTATAAAGATGCTTCATAGACAAAAATATACAAGAATATATATAAACAAACACGCTCCATTGAAATAATATAAGAACAATGAAGATGTTTCGTGTGATATATAAAATCTGCTCCACATATACTTCAGACTCTATTAATATTGCAAGAGCGCATAAGAAAGGACAAGATCATGGGCAAGCTTGCAGCTACCAGTAATAATATCCATGATTATGGTCTTCAATCTGATGATACCAATATGTCTTTTGAAAAATAAATCCACCTTTACTGCCCTTAATGGTGATGTGAACAATAAGTCTCGAAAATCCTCACAACTTGTTGTAAGATTAGACAATCTTTCAATCTATGAGGCCCAACAACATTAATATTAAACATTGACATATTCATGACAAACTGTTAATGCTAGATACATTCAATGCATTGTATTGTACAATCTCACTACTGCAAGAAGATAAAGTGATGCAAACTTCACTCCTTATTCTTACGGTTGTAAGTGAGAATGGTTTAATTTCCAAGCTAAGAGAGAGAGTCGAAGCTCTAATTACAACCAAGAAAATCCAATGTTGGTAAATATGTTGAAGAGTAGGTATGTCACTATAGATTATATTGTGATTCCATTACAGATTCGAGGATATGTTTGCACAGAACTTGGTTCATAGGCTAGTTTCTCATAATTTCATTGCAAAAAATTCTCAAATTCAACCATATACCTTTGTTGCATAACCTTTAGGCGTAACACATGCTTAAGAAAGAATAATGGTTAGGGCTTGAAATATCTGATATCTGAGGTATGAAAATATGGCCTTGGATGCATATGAGCTCAGTTATTACCACAACAAAACCATTAAAACCAACTATTGCATGTAATTACAAGAAAATTTTCATTATGAGTGGTTGGAGAACCACAGACTGCGTACCATGAGATAATATGAACCATGCAGTATTTCACTCTAGCTCGCACAGACTGCCATTGTTAAGACAACCGTCATAATCTCTATTATTCGCATTGTACTCTCCACTATTCTCTACAATAACCAACAACATAAAAAATCTGACTCTGGCATCATTAACAGCAACAAAGCTTTATGGATGATTTTTATAAATAGGCCTTGAAGATATATCAACAATGACTTGAAGAGGGGTGCAATTATATCCAAGAATAAATGTTGCTTCATCAAGAAATACGCTTCTTCAGTGTTGTGCAATGTATCCCGTCTTCGGTGTTGCGCAATGTATCTCGTCTTTGGGGCCAATCCGATCTCCATATTCCTCCATCAATATATTTATTACTAGCATTCATCTCTTGGGATTCATACAAACTCCACCATCCTGCTGCAACAATCCATCTCAATTATTTCTTGGTTCGAATTCCTTGCCACATGCATGTTTATTCAACTTACAATGCTTCCAAATGGGTGACCTTTCGACTTTTTCCACATATATCACACTCTATCTTCCTATTTGTATGCTTCTCTAAGGCAACCATTTCTCTACAAAAATACGTTGTCCATTTTTCTGCTGCAATTCTTCTTGTGTGCTATTTTCACACATAATCCTATGCACATATCCAATCAAGCATCCATCTTGACTTATAGTTTTCACCATGTTTAGCTAGGAACCACCATTAAACCAAGATCCACTTGCCCTAGAACGAGGCGGCGTTGTTTCTGCGACATATGCACCCTGTAGATTACAAAAGGATATAGATAATGTGGAATTCTATGACAAATCAGTTAGTTAATTGTATGACAGAATAATTGAAATCCTGGCATGTGAAACCGTTTATCTTTGTGCTATGAGAGTCCATATAATTCTCTGCCATAGTGCCTCCTGATTCTTCTTGCAGGTAGAATCGAAAAGAGGCATTATCACAATAAGCTCGAAGGTTATTCATACTTAAAAGAATAGGAGTGAGAATGCCCATCATGTATAAGAAAAATATTCATGTTCACAAAAATCCACTATTGCTTCAACGCTCAATATAATACATCAATAAATATAAGATAATGATCCATAATAATTGTTTCGATAATTATATCCATGTATTCCTACATAACCAGTATACTGCCCAATGCATAATAATATCACTGCCACAACCACTGTGTTATTCCTCCATACGTTATATCAGGGATATTCCAACCACTGCACCATTCTATACCACTGCACTTTTAGTCGTTGATACCATAACGCTTTGACGCCAATAATGTTGCTCCAAGAACAACCCTGCTCCAAAAATAACGCTGCTCCAATAACGCATTGATGTATTTCTGCTATACCAGTACCATAATGCATACCATAAGACTCTGGTACCATAACACTCTGATACCATAACGCTCTGATTCCAATAATTCTTAGAATTATACTAATAGGAAGACTCCTCCAAATACCAATTGATGAATATTTGTAACGATATAATGATAATGAAAATTTTTCTTATTCATCCTTCTTATTTTTTTTGTTTCATTATTAACACTTGCAGTGAGACACACAGTGTGATCATCCTCTGTGGATCTTTCCAGTTCCATGGCTCGAAACATAATTTTTGTGATTTTAACCATCATTGGTTAGTGTGTTGTTGTCCTCTTAGCTTCCACGTTCATGGTTGATGTTCCCTCTACCACCATGGATGTTTGTTTCCTTCTCTTCTTACATCAACCTGTTGGCTGTTGTATGCTTAAGGTTCCTTTGTTCCTCTATAGTTCTCTGCTAGAGGAGTTGTCATTTCCCATCATGAAATTTTGGCTGTTCAAATTCCAAGGAGCTCTTCTTTGACAACTATGATGCAGAAATTTTATGGGTTTATCTCCCACTGGGATGTTGCTTCTTGTCTAGAATTGGATGGATGACTGCATTGATTCTTAGAGAAGCTCCCCCTGAAACTATGATGGATTCACTATGTCATTGAAGTAAGAGGCTCCTCCTTTTTATTATTCTTCCATACTTTATTGGGATTCCTCATAATTTCTTCATTTCTTTTTTAATTCATAGTTTGGTCGAATTTGATTTGGTTCCATCATTTGTCTGTAGTTCTTTATTGTATATGGAATTTTGTAGTATTTAGCCTTATGGCCAAAGTTATTATACTCATAAAATCTTGTTTTGCCTCGGTACAATTGAACTAATGTGTGGCCCTTTGTGCCCTTTTTTGAATATCGTTTACATTTAACAAGTTTATGCCCAAATTCATTTCATAAATGACAGTAGCCATAGAAATGATTTTTGTACCTGGTAAAATATTGTCCTTTCCATTTGCTTGCCTGAGGGAGTCTTTGCATTTGCTGCATATTTTGTTCGTTAAACTTGATTTTCTTTGTCTTACATTGTGCTGCAACGTGTCCAGGTTTATGGCAAGAAGAAAATGTGATATTTTTCACGAGAGCAAAGAACCTCCTTTGAGATATTCCAAATTTGTTCAATTTATCTCAGGAACAAATGAGCTTTTTGCAAATAGCCATTTCTTCCTCTCATTCTTTGTCTCTTGATGTTGCTGCTTGTTTTTGTTTATTTCTTTAAAAATCATGTTCTTGCTAGCTTCTACTTCTGTAGGTATCTTTTGAGTTGCTTCATTATCCTCTTTAATGTCTGCCTTTTCTAAGTTCTTCATGGAGGCAACCTCCTCTTCTAGCTACTTATAAAACCTGCTCTTTTCATCTAGCTATCTTCTAGGTAAAAAAATCTCAGACTCTAGTCTTTCATATTATGTATATTTCTCTTTTAATTGGTTATTAATCATCGCTCATAATTTCCTTGCTTCTTCAAGTTGTGCCTTCAGGCCAACAATTTATTCCTTATGCTCATATTCTCTCTCATCACATATTTGCACTGGTTTCTTCAGAACTTTGTTTTCATTCTTCAATCTTTGTATTTCAGTCAAGTTTGGCTTGTTCTTCAACTGTATTTTCTTCATGGAAATGATGTCCATTCACACTAACATCGACCTCATTTGACTGAAATTTTTCATTTTGAAAGAGGTTTTTCTTCTTCTTGTTTATCTTCTTCTTAACAATGTAGCCACTCATGTCTCCTTCATGCATGAGATGCAATCTATTCCAGATTTCTTTTGCAAAAGTTAAATCCATTACTATATCAAGGTCCTTGTTATGAATATTGTTATACATTAAGAATTTTTCCTTAGAATTCCACTATTGTTCTTGCAAAGAGGGAGAGTCTTTGCAGTAACCATCGCATACAATTTTCCATATTTCGGGTCCATAAGCCATTAAATTTGTTTTAGCCTTATCTCTCCATTCATGAAATTTTGATGAACTCAACACAAGTACACTTTGATAGTCCATGACTCGACTAGACAAACCTTCAAGCTGTTAGACTTATACAGAAGGAACAAGTCTGGAAAGCTCCTACTCCCTATTACATCTGATTTTTTGTAGGCTCCAACCTACATGAGGCTTCTACCTTGAATTTCTACAAGCTACAACTTGCAAGGAAGCTCCAACTCCCATACGTTTATGCAGGTTACAACCCACAGGAGGCTCCTACCTCAACCAGTTCCAACTGAACATTTATCAATCTACAACTTGAAAAGAGACCACAATCCCCTCACTCAACATGAAAGCAATATGATGATTAACCTGGTTATCAACTTCGTATTCCTCCATCCTTACTTCTGCCTCTTATCCCTTCAAAACTGCTTCTTATCAGCTCCATATGTGCATAGAATATCAATCATCTCTCTCACATTCTCAAGCTCTCTAACCTCACAAATGCACACCAAAATGACACCCTTTTAGAGATAATTTGATGGTTGTTTCTATTCTATATTGGATATGAAGTGAACAAAATTTAATCTTTTCCTTACACACATTCGTTTCCAATATCTTCATATCATGAATATTAGAATAAGAAACAGATAATTTATCCAATATCAATTTCAGCCATATGTAACATATCACAAAAATTTAGCTTTATACATCTTTGTCTTTTCCTTGGAGTCTTGCCTTTGCCTTAGAGATTTTCCTTTGCATCACAAAAATTTATCTCAATCACTAATTTCACATTATTACAATTTCTTCAATGTATCAATAATTTCACATTATTTCACATTAGCACTTCTTATAACTGTGTTTCTAATGTTCTGTTTCAAAACTGTGTAGCATAAACACTGCTTCATAAATACAATGTCGCTTCTTTAGACAACAGCTTCAGTCCCTGGTTCTGTTGATATGTCACAAATATGTATGGTTACCATAGTCTGCACCAAGTGTTAGATTTTCCAAAGGAACTCTGCCAATAAATTTAAACAAACTTTACCATAGGTACCGAGTACCTTCTTGTCCATTCTCCGATAACATAAATACCTGCATAACCCCATACCTGTTATGAAATTTGAATTTAGTTCTGGAATATACGCGTCCATTCATGAATCATACATTTACCCAAGGCTTCTGACTTCTAATCAGTCGATTTTCGATTTTTGATTGTGTGTTCGGGTCCCACCGGCTTCCGTTACGCCATTGCAATTTATCCATCTCATTTTCCCATTGCACTTGCTCATATTGTAACGTTGTCACCACTTGCAATCTTGCAACTTGCGATTTTGCAATTTGTGGGTTCGAATCCAACCAAGCGTGCCATGTCATATGTGCCATGTCATCTATTTCCATGTCATCTAGCGCCATGTCATCTAGCGCCACGTCATCTAGCACCATGTCATCTATTTCCACGTCATCTAGCGCCACGTCATCTGTCACCACATTAGTTGTGCCATGTCATCTATTTCCACGTCATCTCTTGCATTTCACTATCGCTTTTTCCCATAGCATGTGCTCATATCACAACTTTGTTACCAATTTGCGATTTCAGATTCTGCGATTTTGTGATTCAGTGTTTCTATGATTCTGTGATTCTGTGATTTGCGATTCTGTGATTTGCGATTTTGTGATTTTGCGATTTTCTTTCCTGCAGCGATTTGCAATTTGAGATTTTCTTGCAAATCTACACAGAGTAAAGGGGAATTCATCATCTATTCGCTTGCAATCTTCCACTGCACCCATGCAACTACAAACGTTGCTCCAAAGCCAATGATAATGCTAATGCTGCTCCTTTAATGCTTCTTTGTTGATCCTGATCTGCTCCTTTGCCATCAATGACAATATTTCCAACAAATTGATGAGCTTAAAATTGCACTGAAGGAGCAGTTCAAAAAGCCAAAATCATATGCTCAATGCATGACTGAATTAAAGGTGATCTACCAAGAAATGAATGAATTTGTATGGGAGGCGGATCAATGGTTGAAGCGCACCATCAGCGATGGATGATTTAATATTGATGAAATGCAACACAAAGAATGGTTCATTTCCATGTTGCTGTTGCATCTTTGCCAGTCCTTAAACCATGAGAAGATTGCGATACAAACTGAAGTTGTATAGATCACAATGAAGTTAGAAGCCTCGCTTGTACCGGTTGTGCAAGTTGGGGCTCAGCAGATTCAAAACCAGTTAGCTACACTACACTTAGAAATACAAAGTCTGCGAAAGGAGAAAGAGAAGGATGTATGCACAGGAGTATGGTGCATACGTTATAAATTTGAAGGACATCACAAGGATCGGTGTCCTATTTACAATAATTATCTAGCAGCTAGAGGTACAAGTCCTCTTAAGAGTGCGACATGGCCAAGTGGATTTCCAACATTATGGTGTGCGATTTGTCAAGTGGTTAGTTTGCACACGACAAGCTTCTTCCCTCGGATTGATAAATATGTTCTTGAGCTCAAGCAACTTTATTGCGACTTTTTCCGATCCGTGGGACATGATGAGAAGAATTTTCGCAAATTTGATCTAATGATTGATCAGGAATCCACCTATAGGATGCAGGCTAAGGGTCGAGGACCAAATTCACCTGCATATTTATATGACCGCAATGGATTCCCAAGCAGAGAATGAGAAAGAGGAGGAGGAGGAGCTGGTCGCAGAAGAGGCCAAGTCATCTTCTATAACTACAGGGATGTTGGTCATTACACGCACAATTGTCCCAACCCAACACAAAAATCTTGCAAGTATTGTAGAAAATTTGACCATGTTATTGAGGATTGTCCTGCATTAATTGAAATAATGTCGGAGAAGAAGCCACATACCCCTACTCAAAATATCCATATGGTGAGAGCCGAGTTGTGCGATGAAGAACCTAGTGTGAACATCATATCTAGGAGTAGCGCAACGAATGGTGAGGACAAAGGAAATATGCCTACTATGGATATATGGATCTGGAAGGCACCTGAAAAGAAAGAAGGGCTTAACTTACAAAAGGAAAAGGAGACCTTTGTATAAGCTAAGAAATATTTCATAGAATCAGATACCTCGACATCTAATGTGTCGGCAAGCCGGTGGATGTGGTCGAAGGAAATGAGGCTACTGAGCTGAAACCCTTCCTGCAAGCCCATATTAAGTTGTTGCGCAACAAGAAGGTAGTTGATAACCTCCAAATTTTTATTGACAATTGTGCAGAGAAGGAACAAACTCGGTTGGAGCAAAAGGTTGTCAACAAAATGTATAAGAATAAATGAAGAAACGGTCGGGAAATGTGCTTTATTGCTCAGATAGGTGAGTATGAAATGGATCAAGTTATTTTGGATTTAGGTTTTGATACGAACGTCTTACCAAAATAGACTTGGAAAATAATGGGAGAACCTAATTTGGAGTGGTCCACTATTCAGCTGCGTATGGAAAATCAGCAGAAGATTATCCCACTGGGAAGACTCTCACAGGTTATAGTGGATATTGAAGGAGTTAGGGTGCTCGCTGACTTTGAAGTTATTCATATTGTTGATGATACCGACCCATATCCCGTGTTGTTGGGTTTGGATTGGGCTATTTATATGGATGAAATCATCAACCTCAAGCGCAAAAGTATGGTGTTTAAAAGTAATGGCACTAGGGTTGTGGTTCCTATGGACCCTCCTGAAGGATAAATATACACTAAGTCAGAGCGTGCTGACGATGACATCGATCATGTCTATAAATTTACTACGCAAGATGAATATTGGATCAATCCCACAACGAAAAGTCGGCTTAATTGGGAGAAGGATAGTTCATGCTTTTTAGATTCAATTGAGGGGCTGGAAAATTGGCAGAACCATTTGCATGAAGTATCTGCGCTACATTGAAATCGGGTAACCAAATCCCTATGGTGCATCTCTTTAGAGGTAAGATAATTACCTTATTATGATGGCATGGGTAGTGCTAAATTGTTTTTGGAAGAACTTGAAAAGACTATTCTAGAAGCATAGTGGGCCCATGCGCTTGATATAGTTTTGCGCTCAACCCCAGTACGTTGGTGGGAGATGCACAAGGAAAAACTTTTCCGACTGGAAAGAGTGTACCCACGTGATGTGTCTGTGATTTGAGCGTCCCATTACCCGAAGAGAAGAAATGTATTCAGGCGAATATGATCTACGCAAACACCTGGCTACATGGACCGAAGCATGGGGAGAAGAGCTGAAGCCGGAGTGGATGCATATGTTTGTCCACACTTTAGGAAAGGTGCCCATGGACTGGTACTTAGAAACTAAGCTGCGATGAGGCACTACTGAATTGACTGCGCTAACAGAAAGATTCATCCTAACCTTCAATTTTGAAAGTGGATTCGAATGCCTGGATGAGGCATTACAAGATATTCAGGAAGTTATCTTTGACACAACAAAGATGTCAATAGGAAAATCCTTGCCAGCATGGGATGCGAAAATGAGGGATATAGTTGATTTTCGGAATATGACATGGAATATAGTGAAGAGGACCCAAGGAATGTCAATATTCCTGAGTCTGAAGGACAACGTGCCATTGATGGGCCTAAGGTTAAATTACATGATGTAATTGAGCCAATAAAGTCTAGGAAATCCAATATTAGCACATAGGAACAACTCAAATTAGCAAAGATATGAGACTATTAGGATGATGATGCGGTGGGAAAAATCGTTGAACTACTGACTAAATATTAGGAGCTATTTCCTACAATGTTTTTTGAGTTGAAAGGGATTGTAGGAGATCTTGGGGTGATGAAGGTTACACTGAAACCATATGCTAGACATGTGAAGCAGCGCTCGTAGGATGAATCCCAAATATAAGTATAAGGTCAAAGAGGAGTTGGAGAAAATGGTCGCTACAGTGATCATTGAACCAGTGGAAAAATCAAATTGGGTAAGCCCTATGGTGGTCCAATAAAAGAAGACTAAAGGAGAAATTAGGCTTTGCGTGGATCTACGCAAGTTGAATGATTATTTTGTGAAAGGCCCCTTCCCAACTCCATTCTCTGATGAAGTACTGGATAACGTGAGAGGATAGGAGGCCTACTCATTTACTGATGGATTTTCTGGATACCACCAAATAAGGTTCGCGTCGGAAGACAGAAGAAAAACAACTTTTGCGACGAAATGGGGATCATTCCAATACACCGTCATGCCATTCGATCTGAAGAATGCACCAACCATATTCTTGTGCATAGTAGTTGCTGCATTCGAGGAATACATACATAAATTATTAGAAGTGTACTTTTATGACTCGACTGTATTTGGCTTATTAAAGAAGCATGTTTCTAGCCTAAGCCTGATGTTGGATGCTTGTCGAAGTATCAGATCTCAATGAATCTGAAGAAGTGTATATTCTATGTCCCTTTTGGGATTTTGCTAGGTAATATTGTCTGTGAGCAGGGATTTATGATGGATACAGCTAAAATCAATGTTATTGTTAACCTGGAGTCTCCAGCAAACATAAAGCAGTTGCACTCAATTCTGGGGCATACTGGCTATTACAGGAAATTTATTCAAGGCTACGTGTTGATTACTGTGTCGATGGACAAATTGTTGAAGAAAGATGCCTCTTTTTGCTGGGACGAAGATTTCCAAAAGATTTTAGAGTTACTAAAGGAGAAAATGGTGATTGTGCCCATATTATTATTTCTGGATTGGACAAAGGAATTCCATCTGCACATCGATGCATCATGCATCGCACTAGGGGTTTTATTAGCACATCCAGGAGATGGAAATATTGATCACCCTATTTCATTTGCAAGTTTAAATTTGTCAAGTGAGGAGCGCAATTACTTGACAATAGAGAGAGAAGGGTTAGCTATGGTCTACGCACTGCAGAAGTTCCGTCACTATTTTCTAGGAGTTCATTTCAAGATGTTTACTGATCACTCAGCTTTGAAGTACCTGGTCAACAAGCTTGTGTTGGGGGGGAAGGTTTTTCGATGGCTCTTATTGTTTCGGGAATATGACTTTGAAGTAATTTTGAAGCCAGGGAGACTGAATGCTGGGCCAGATCATTTTTCATGCATTAAAAGTGGAGTAGAACCTACTAACTTAGAAGAATGTTTTCCAGATGCACAACTATTTGCCATTAAAGTAGTAGAGGATCACTTTGCAGATACCATTCATTTTCTGACCACTGGAAGTGCGCCCTCGAAGTATACAGTTAAACAAAAGAAAGAGATCATTATGCATGCAGCAAACTTTACCTTGATTGACGTCTAACTATATAATATGGGAGCTGGTGAAGTATTGAGGAGATATGTGTTGTAGTTCGAAAGACATGGCATATTAGTATAAGCTCATGGAGGGATTGTTGAAGGTCACTATGCAGGTAAAGAAACTGTGCGGAAAATATTACGGGCAGGCTTATGTTGGCCCATAGTGCACAATGACACAAATGAATATTGTCGCACTTGTGATGTGTGTCAAAGAACGGGGAGACTTTCGTGTAGACTTTGGGTGCAGCTCGATAAATGATATCTGTGTGTGCCAGCTGCTCACCCTGGTGCATGATAACTACTTGTGGCTAGGAGAGCCAATCCCCATTGATGAAGCCTTGATCCATCGGATAACAAGCTTGCCTTACAAGGGGAAGACCCTGCGACGTCCTTTAGAGGAAAGAGCCAAGAGAAGAAGGTTGTTGAAAATGTTAAGGAGAAGTATCAGGTATCCTGCAACACTCGGGGGTTCGTCATTAGTGAGAGAAAAGACCCTGCAGTCCAGTTTGCCACATTGATCCTTGCTTGCAAGATGATGAGGAAATGCGGTGCCAGGAAATTTCTAGCACCAGTGATCACAATGGCTTGGAAATGTGAGAAAGGCGTGCAGTACAACTGGTCCAAGTACCTTTGCACAAATATTTTGGAGAAATTCCATGAGGTACAGGCGGAAGGAAAAAAAAATTATTATGCTTGGTTTTTGTTTCCACTGCTTGCGCTGATTAGTTGGAGGACACTGACACAAGCCCAGTTCCAATATATTGAGCCCTACCTTTGTGAATATGCACGTTATGCAACTTTACGGAACTCCAAGCTACCTTCCAGGATCACTAAAAAACAATAAAAATAATAATAAAAATAAAATAAAAATTGGGGTACTTTTTGATGCAAAATTGTTCCAAGCGGTGTAGTCCAAGGCACGACTGTCAACAGCATTATAAGATTAATACAAGCACATCGTGAATTTCAAAGCCACATTTCACAACATACACATCCGTGCAAAGAGGGACGTGGAAGGCGTATGGTACAAGTTGCCTTACATGGTCACGGAGGATGACCTTGTGCATCTCATAATGAAATGGCCCCCCTTATGGCTCGAAGCAAGCACCACTCATGGTGCATCATCCTCAGCCCCTCTGAAAACTCCTACAAACCCATGCACACCCAAGTATTAGCAGGTGGATACAAAATAGAAGGATCAGGACACACCTAAGGAGACAAAGCTGATCACTACAGGTGAAACAATAAACCTACGCAGTGATGCGAAGATGGAAGAGAAGGATGGAGACACTAACGATGCCTCGACAGACACGCAATGAGGAACCAAATGTGGACCTCAAACCACCCTGGGTTCGCACACCAAATGTAAGGCTTCTAATAAGACAGGGACGGATTCATTGACACTGACTGAGGAGAACTTTGACAAGATCAGATATACACTCCAGGCTGTGACTAAAGATGTATGGACCAAGGTGGAAGCTCAGTATAAATCCACCCTTGATGAAATGTAGTAGGGGTTCCAGCAGCTCAAAATTCAAGAAATTTCCATACAAGTGAGTGCGGGACAAGTGAGCAAGCTAACCATTCGACACCCATCTAGCTCTGAAAGCATAATATTCCAGGTTTCAGGTTTCCTACTTTAAAGTACCAGTTCAGATACGTGCACAGTCATTCTTGAAGGTTCTGAGGTCTAAATTGACTTGGCAGTGTTCTCCAGCAACGAGTTGCATGCCATACAAACAATTATCACATATGAGATACTGTATTGCGAATATAAGGCTTTACAGGACACCACAGTAGTGCAGCACCAAGCCACCTCAATACTTAAAGGGCATCAAGTCGTGAAAGATGCGTGGGGTGCCGCTGAAAGCTAGCACACCCACTTGGAGACTTTGATTGATCAACTATGTTTGGGCCTCCCCGAAATCATAGTACTCCCCACTACGACAGCCATTGTCAAGCTGGAAGATTTGGTTGCTGCGCTCAAGGCTTTCCGATCAGAAATTGCCACTATCCAAGCAGAATTTGAGCAGAAGATCGTCGAGGTTTTCTCATAGTGCACCAAGGTTGTTCAGGAGTCTATTTCTAGCATCAGAGTTGTTGTGGATGCTTGTTGCCAATTGTTAGAGGACGCAATGGGAATTTAGACCTCTATCCAAGATGAACCTATCGCACAGTAGTTGAAGATGTACCTGCGGGAAAAAGAGCAGCAATTTAATGAGATTCGGGTTGTTGTGCCAACTTTGGTACCTGCCCAACGATTGGCCTGCTTACAGGAACGCCGCATTATTCAAGAAGAGATTGACACACTGCACCGACAAGAGTAGTTTCTTGACAAACAGATGCAACCTTGGGCTGAGGAAGATTTGTAGTTGTCCCAAAGCATAGATGGTGCCCTCAGAAGCCTGCAACAGACCCAACGGAGTATAAGCTTGGGAACCGAGGGGCCAACTACAGAAAAACTGGTTGAGGAAGCACAACATGCTACAGCATAGAGCACCGAAGTTATTTAGCGACTACAGACATCCATTCAAGTGCTCAAGACCAAGATGAAGGAACCAGAACCAAAGTGACTCAGGATGAATCACTAGATTGTGTTGGGGGCCTATTGGGATGGGGTCCCCTATGGGTAAATTTTTGTATAATTTTGGGTTAATTTTGGTAAATTTTTTATTAGTACGCGATGCACACAGATGTCAAGGGGATTTTGGGTGGGTCAAAGTCCCTTAATCGATGTAATGGGTAAAAATGGAAACCATGAGTCTCAAACCATGGTTTGAGACCATGGTATGTGCGCATCAAAGACCTATAAATATGTAAGAGTTGAGTCAAGTAAGATATGAACGAATGATAAGAAGATCGATAGATGTTTGGTTTTTTATCTAAGTTTTGGGTAAGTCTGTCTGGGTAAAAAACCTCTTGCTAACTATGTGCTTGGACACCTAGTCCTAAGTTGTGTGCATGGACTCTGTTGCTACGTGCGCAGACGGAAAGAGATTGTATTGAATTGAAGATCCATTAATAAAGAAAGAGTTTTGGCAAATTTTGTTCTGTTATGATTTCCGTTTTTATCCATAATTCTATGATTCAATTTTCAATCTATTCATGTTATCATTGAATGTGCATATAATCTAGTATTTTATACAAATTGTGATTGAAGATAGATCTATTGTTGGTACAAGCATTATTGTTGTTCTATAAATTTGTATAATCATAAGTATCTATATCCACACAAATATGTCATGGACTAAGGATTATTTTTTTGAATGCACAAGGATTAAGTTCTGTCTATTTTTTCTGTGCATGCACATCTATTTACAGTTTAAGGGTTTTCTGCAATTAGTTTTTTTTTATGAAAGTTGACCTTGATTGGGTTAAAAAAGCTCTTTCACAGGTTTCAATTATTAGATATGTTGAATAAGGCTAACATCCACCTCATACGATCCCTCAGGGTGCGAAACTTTGTTTTAGCACCCCCCCCCCCCATACTGCTTCAGGTGAGACCTTGGTCTACGCAAGAATATCATTGCTAAAAGGGCCAGTAATTGGAGGGTTTGTTAGTTGTGCCGAACACTCTAAACCTAGGTTAGGACCCCTCAATCCAACACTGCTCATAACAATGCTTCAAGTTTCTGATGGATTCCTCTAATGGTCGAGTCTCATCAAGCTCAATATTGTATCTGAATGCTACTAGAAACCAACTGATGAACCTTTGAATATTTTATTTCTCCTCCTTGATATAAGGCACACGCCTCAATAGATCCATGAATCTTATAGTGTATTATTCATTGATGATAGAACCCATCTTCAGCTCATAGAACTGCTTTTCTCTATCATAGTAGTACCTCTCATACCAATACTTCTTCCTGAACAAGTCTCTCGAACTCATCCCGAAATAACTCCTCTTCTCTAATACCTCTAACATTCTTCACATCTTCCCACCAAATGTTTCCTTTCCCTTTGATACTAAAAGAAGCTAACTTGGCTTTCATGTTCTCTGAATAATCATGCAATCTGAAGAAAATTTTCATTCCCAACAACCATTCTTCCATATCTTGTTACTTCTTCATATCTTTATCAAAGGCAGGAGGCTTGGATTTCTTGAACTCCTCTAGAAAATGCTACTTCTCACTCCTCCTATGATGATGATGGTGATGATGATGATGATGTCTATATGAACTAGAACTAGAATAGAACCCATTATCACTACCCGTCCTTTCAGGTGTATCCAAGAATATGCCACCTCTTACTGTATCTTATTTATCCATCATGTGTCATGATAAGGACTTGTTGACATATGCTCCTTTATTTCTTTCTTCCTATCCATGATTGATCCTCAATGCTCTTTGTCTTTATAAATCTGATAGAATCTATAGTATCACTGCATTGACTTCAGATTTCTTTTCCTATGCTCTGAAAAGCCTTTCCTATGACTCAATTCATCTGTTATTGTCTTCCTTGCAACTCCTGATTTTTTCCTTCAAAATTCTCAGTGTGTCTGCTATGTCAAGAGAATACTTGTCTCCTTTCTACTCATCTAATATGTAAAGGGAATCCTTTCTATTTTCTCTTCACCTTTGATCTTCTTCTTCCTCCAAACACCCTATGTTAGATAAACCAAATAGAAACATAATCAAAATCATACCTTAACGAAGTTTAGGAAAGGTTATCTCATCTGCAAAAGTCAATCCAAATTAGCACAACATGATATCATAAACATATCAACATCTCAAAATCATCTCCACATCATCCACGATGGTGAAAAACTGTAACACTAACTATATACATGATAACTATAGACATTGATGGGGCACCATATTAGACATAAATTAAAGCCCATCCGACCATCCTTCAGCACATTAAACCTCTCTTTTTTCATTAGATGACATATTTTTAACTTTAATATGTTCATTAC
Organism: Pinus albicaulis; assembly: GCA_034641835.2. Lineage (NCBI taxonomy): Eukaryota > Viridiplantae > Streptophyta > Pinopsida > Pinales > Pinaceae > Pinus > Pinus albicaulis. The sequence continues at coordinate 610,160,112 of CM076583.1, forward strand.
AAAGTTTTAGAGATAATTTCATATTTGTGCCTAATATTATTTATTTTTGGAGAATATTGTGGGAATATTGGGAATACTATGAAGATTTGGAGGAGGTGATGCATCTATATTTGATCATGCCTTACAGTTTATTCAAAATTTTGCAAATTCTACTTTTCATGATATTGATGAAGGTAGTTTATGTGGAAGTTTTACTCTTACATTCTTGGAAAAAGCCAAAAGATGGTGTCAATCTCTTCTAGTTGCCTCTATTTACATTTGGGATCAATTTATTACAAAGTTTCTTTATGAATTTGATGGTTATGATTATGAATAGGTATGTGATGAAATTTAATATTTACGAAGATTTGAAAATGAATCTTTCATATATTTTATTTTTAGTTTTCGATTAATTTTCTTAAGATTCAAAGTTGAAGATAAACCTTCAGATATTGGATTGATGGAATGTTTTCAATATGTTTGTTCTCTTCCTTGCATTACTAATCCACATGAGAAAATTTCAAGCTTTGATGAATCTTCTTTAGCTTCTATTCACATGATCAAAAATTCCGATATGGAACTGCATACTAATCATGATGAAGTTACCTCTTCCATGTATGATAAATTTCCTCATTTGGTGCACACCTCTTATAGAATTCATGATGATAATGATACTCCCCTACATATTAATGAATTACAATCACAAATATTGTAAGTGTTGATATTGCAACAAGATGATGAGCTTAGTGAAAAGAGTCGCCTTCACTAAGTGGGCCCGTAGGCTATTTTTGGCGCAAGTTTATTTTTAGACTATGTCTATTTTTAGACATGTCGATCATATTCTATGAGTTGCAGGATGCTATTTGTGGATGGTTGGTCAAGTTGGAAAAATAGATGGACTTCTATTTTTAGACATATTGGGCAGAATCTATTTTTAGATTGCCAGTCTAAAAATAGATATGTCGAATATTATTATCTCTTAATAATATTTGGACTCTAAATATTATCTTATTCTCTTGGAGCACTTCAGTTAAGTGCACAGATGTGGCACAACAGCTGACAGAAGGAATTACGCTATTCCTGAGGGTTAAGTGGAGCTATTGCATGGAGACTTCAATTAGAACTCATGTGACAGAGTTTGGTGGAGTTATTGAGGTAGTTGGTGGAGTTGTGTTCAGTTTAACTCAGTTAGACACAGTTGAGCTAGTTGTATCTATTCTAACTGATTGATACACTAGTGAGAGTGGTGTGAATTAATTATTAATTAATTCACTAAATATTAACTCATTAATCAACTGAAGAATACATCAGTTAACTACAAAGGTAGGAACAATGAAGGAGTACCGTTGAAAAGGTAGGTGAAAGAGCAGTGTGACTATCAGTTGTGACTATAGTGTTGCATGATTTGCAACACACAGTGGTTGGAGATGCCAATGAGGATTGCATGAGAAATGCTAGACCAATTCAAGTTCATTTAGAGCCATTCTTTAGCAGTGATTTCACAGTAGAGGCAGGCTAGCAGGTGGCAGAGATTAGAGCATGTGATTTGCTAGATCGGACCTGATTAGTGTGTAGCAATTGGAGATTGTACTGAGATCTTGTGAGGAGCTTTGTATGATGATTGTTACATGATATCTATTTTATATAATATACAGATAGTTGGGGGTTTTCAGCTTTAAGCTTTCCCATAAATTACTATGTTCATATGTGTGAATGTTTATGGTTTTAATGTGCGCATGCAATTGATTTTATTTCCGCAATTAATGATCAATGGTAGAAGAGATTTTGTATTGTGCATGAAGTCAAATAGTGTGTGATCAGGAGAATATCGGATGTATATTACACGCTATATAAAATTTCTACATGTTATCAGAGCGATATTGATCATTGGAGCAATTGCAAAGCATTGAAGCGGTTGAGTTTTGTGTTGGTGGAATTCGAATTTGCAGCAGTGTTTTCTTGGTGTCGAAGTTGAGATGTCTTTCAACAGATTGCAATTGGAGTATGCCCTCGAGGGAAACTCGAATTATATTTCATGGAAGGACAGGATGGAGGCAGTGCTGGATGACAATGGGTGGAAGGAGTTCATAGATGCAGAAATTCCAAAACCTGCTTCTAGTGATGCTGCCTCACTTGACGCATGGCAAAAGAAGACAGCAAAGTGTTGAAGGATTCTGTTGGAAGGTGTGAAGGATCGCATAGTGTCTAGCCTTCATGGTAAATCTTCTCCATTCTTGATGTGGAAATATTTGATAGATTTATTCCAAAGAAAGAGCGACCAGAGGAAGTTGGCGCTCAAGGATAAACTCAGGAACATAAAAATGGAGAAAGGTGACAGTATACCCAAGTACCTCATGAATTTTTTCCAGTGCAGGGATGAGCTGGTAGGTGTGGGGGTTACTGTAGATGATGAGGACTTGGTGAGCTTGGCTCTCCTTGGGCTTCCGAAGAGTTGGAATTCCTATCATGACTCTGTTAATGGTCGGGAGAAATTGCTAGGATGGGAGCGACTTTGGTCGGATCTTGTGCAAGAGGAGATAAGGCGAGTACCAGGGACGGATCTTCATCGAAGAATGCAGATGAAGAAAATTATGCTTTGGCTACCAAAGCAAGGAAGGGGAAGAGCAAGAAGAATGCTTCTAAATCCGGTGCAAAAGGCAAGAAGCAGGACATGTCCAAGGTGAAGTGCTTTCACTATCACCAACACAGACATTACACCACTAATTGTCCATAGAAGAAGAAACATGAGCAGGCTGCTAGATCTGCAGCTGGAGAGGCCTTAGCCTCGCAGTTTGAGCTGTATTTTTCACTGATCGCATGCTTGGTCTCAAGTATGATGGGTTCAGTGTGGTTTCTTGACAGTGGTGTGTCTTTTTACATGACCAGAGACAAAGATTTGTTTACTGATCTGGATGAGAAAGATCTTGGAGTGCAAATCGAGATGGGCGATGATGGTAGATACAGTGCAACCGGTATCGATACCATTTCCTTTGAGAGGGAGTCTGGTAAACCCTTCGTATTGAAGGAAGTGATGCATGTTCCAGGATTGAAGAAGAATCTTATCTCTCGGTATGCATAAAGACAAGGGAAATGATGTTGTCTTTAGCGAGGGAAAGGCTTTTCCGCGCAGTAAGACAACTGTGAAACCTTGAGGATAGGGGTTCGAGTTAAGAACCTTTACCGGGCCAGTGGTGTAGATGGTCGCACAAAGAATGGCGGGGGGTGCAAGGCAGAAGGAGTGGTGAGCTGGGATGAGGGCGAGCTATGGCATAGGAGATTGGGCCATCTTCACCATGGTGCTTTGAAAATTTTGCAGCAGATTTCTACCGGGCTTCCCAAAGGTACACTTGCGTAGTCAGATCAGTGCAAGGGATGTATTTTGGGAAAATTTTTGAAAGCCACCTTTCACGAGAAGGATAGTCGCGCCACGATGATCCTTGAGAGAATTCACACAGACGTGTGTGGACCTTTCTCAGTAGCTTCGACAGCAAAGCACTGGTACTATGTGATATTTGTTGATGATTTTTCTTGGAAGTGTTGGATCTTCTTCATGCAGAAGAAGAGCAATACATACTCAAAGTTCTGTGAGTTCAAGGCACTGGTTGAGAAATAATCGGGGAATTAGGTGAAGGCTCTTAGGAGTGAAAATGGTGGTGAATTCATCTCTGGAGAATTCAAGGACTTTTGCAGCACAGAAGGAATTCAAAGAGAGCTCGTAGCGCCTCATAACCCACAGCAGAATGGGGTCGCGGAGCGAAAGAACAGAACGATCGTGGGTGCTGCACGGGCAATGTTGCATGATCAGGGCCTTCCCATACAATTGTGGGCCGAGGCATGCAACACTGTGGTTTATGTGTAAAACCGTTGTCCTCATAGAGTACTTGGCATGAGCACACCCGAAGAGGTGTTTTCTAGTAAGAAGCCTGATATTTCTCATTTGAAGATTTTTGGCTCACCTGTTTACATTCGCGCATCATGATGCCGTGGAACAGTTGGAGCCGACTGCGGAGGTTGGGATATTTGTGGGGTACACTGATACACCCCACAACCATCGTGTGTATTTTCCAGACAGTCGCAAGACTGTTGTGCGACGGGATATCAAATTTCAGGAGGAGAAAGCCATGAAGTGTTCGCTTGAGAGGGAGCCACACTTGCATGTAGATGAGGAGCTATTAGTTCCCAAGGATGAGCTTCAGGATGTGGATCAGCCACAAGAGGAAGTTCATGGAGTGGAAGAGACCACTGCGCAAGCACAACCATCGGTAGGCCAAGCGCACCAAGCGTGTTTATAACCGAATTAGGATGCGTAGAAGTGTCGTAGAGCACCTACATCACGTCACAGATGTGGACAACACCGACCCAGACATCGGATAATAGCTATTTTATGAGCAAGTGTGGTCATGATGCAGCTATCCTTTCGAGGAACAGAGGACCCCCCGTATGGGTAGATGCCATGATCGAAGAATATGATTCGATCGTCAGAAACAGTGCATGGGAGATTGTCCCAAGACCGGAGGGGAAATCAGTGGTGGGTTCGCGATGGATCTACAAAGTGAAGCAGGCGGCTGACGAGAGTGTGGAGAAGTACAAGCCAAGATTTGTTGCCCGAGGCTTCTCGCGTATTGAGGATCACGAGGAAACCGCACCGTCAAAAAGGTATTCTTCCATGGGGCATTTAGCCCTTGCTCTCTCAGCGCAGAAGGGGTGGCACATTCATCAGATGGATGTGAAGACTGTGTTCCTCAACAGAGTGATTGAGGAGGAGGTGTACATAGAGTAGCCTGAAGTTTTCGAGATCTTCAACAGCGAGTCGCATGTGTGCATGTTCAAAAGAGCGTTGTATGGGTTGAAACAAGCACCTCGTGCTTGGTACACACTGATAGACATTTATTTCACTGGACTTGGATTCTCCAAGAGTGAGGTGGATCCGAACCTATACCAGATTGTGGTGGAGGGTAAGTTTCTGATCATTGTACTTTATGTAGATGATTTGACTCTGACAGATGATGAACTGTTGATACACTCATGCAAGTATGATCTTGCAAAGGAGTTTGAGATGAAGGACTTGGGCCTTCTTCATTATTTCCTGAGATTGGAAATTTGGCAGCGCAGTGATGGATTGTTTGTGTCTCAAGGCAAGTACGCTCGGGAGATACTGGAGAAGTTCAACATGCAAGGCTACAAGCCTATCAACACTCCTCTTCCTAGTGGATGGAGGAAAGAGGATGCTACATTGGCAGAGGTAGTGGATGCCACTATTTACCGATAGTTGGTGGGGTTGCTTATGTATCTAGTCAATACACGACCTGACATATGCTATGTTGTTAACCAGCTTTCACAAGCTATGGTTAAGCCTACCAAGCTCTTTTGGAAGGCAGGTAAGCATGTATTGAGAAATATCAAAGGCACATCGGGATATGGATTATGGTACAGACAGTCGGATGAGGTGAAGCTGTGTGGCTTCACGGATGCAGATTGGGCAGGGAGCCCAACAGACAGAAAGAGCACATCTGGAGGAATTTTTAGTATCGGGTCGACAGCAGTTTCTTGGTACAGTAGGAAGCAGAGATCCATGGCACTCAGTTCAGCGGAGGCCGAGTACATGGCAGTGAGTTTGGCTGCATGCGAGGTTATATGGATGAGGAAGATCCTGGTCGAGTTGTTCGGATCACACTTAGATCCTACTGTGATATATTGTGATAATCAGAGTTGCATCAAACTCTCAGTTAATCCAGTATTTCATGATATATCTAAACACATTGACATCCGGTATCATCATATCAGAGACTGTGTGCAGCGGAAGATCATGTTACTTTCATACATTCCCACGGAGGATCAGGATGTTGATATCTTGACGAAGGCGCTCACCAGGAGCAAATTCAAATACCACAGGGGTAGGATCGGGGTGGCAAATAATCCCTATCTTGTTGAGAGGGAGTGTTGAGATTGCAACAAGATGATGAGCTTAGTGAAAGAGTCGCCTTCACTAAGTGGGCCCGCAGGCTATTTTTGGCGCAAGTCTATTTTTAGAATATGTCTATTTTTAGACATGTCGATCATATTCTATGAGTTGCAGGATGCTATTTGTGGATGGTTGGTCAAGTTGGAAAATAGATGGACTTCTATTTTTAGACATACTGGGCGGAATCTATTTTTAGATTGCCAGTCTAAAAATAGATATGTCGAATATTATTAGCTCTTAATAATATTTGGACTCTAAACATTATCTTATTCTCTTTGAGCACTTCAGTTAAGTGCACAGATGTGGCACAGGAGCTGACAGAAGGAATTATGCTATTCCTGAGGGTTAAGTGGAGCTATTGCATGGATACTTCAGTTAGAACTCATGTGACAGAGTTTGGTGGAGTTATTGAGGTAGTTGATGGAGTTGTGTTCAGTTTAACCGAGTTAAACATAGTTGAGCTAGTTGTATCTAGTCTAACTGATTGATACACTAGTGAGAGTGGTGTGAATTAATTATTAATTAATTCACTAATTATTAACTCGTTAATTAACTAAAGAATACATCAGTTAACTACAGTGCATGGACAGTTTCAGTGGAGACCAGTGAAGAGGTAGGTGAAAGAGCAGTGTGACTATCAGTTGTGATTATAGTGTTGCATGATTTGCAACACACAGTGGTTGGAGATGCCAATGAGGATTGCATGAGAAAGGCTGGACCAATTCGACTTCATTCAGAGCCATTCTTCAGCAGTGATTGCACAGTAGAGGCAGGCTAGCAGGTGGCAGATATTGGAGCATGTGATTTGCTAGATCGGACCTGATTAGTGTGTAGCAATTGGAGATTGTACTGAGAGCTTGTGAGGAGCTTTGTATGATTATTGTTCCATGATATCTATGACATATAATATACATATAGTTGGGGGTTTTCAACTTTAAGCTTTCCCATAAATTATTGTGTTCATATGTGTGAATGTTTATGGTTTTAATGTGCGCATGCAATTGATTTTATTTCTGCAATTAATGATCAATGGTAGAAGAGATTATGTATTGTGCATGAAGTCAAATAGTGTGTGATCAGGAGAATATCGGATGTATAACATATCAGTTATATAAATTTCTACAGTAAGATGTTGATAATCATCGGGAAGAAGATACCAGCAACAAAATTGAAGAAATAGCTGCCACCAAATTTGAAAATCAACCTTAAATAAAATCAGAAAATCAGTTAATAAATCGCAAGTACAAGCTGAGATTGAAGATTCCAACAATGTACGATTTGTTCAAAAAATTTTGAATTTTATCATGTTGATCAAATACAAAATTCAATTAATCCAAGCAACATTCTTCAAGAAAGAATAAGTAGACAAATGAATGATCAAGAATCTAAAATTTACAATGGAAAAAATACACAAGAATCTGCAAACAAAGATATTAGATATCATTTTTGGGATTCAAATGCATTAATTTAGTCTTTCATCTATGACCATTTCCATGAGAGGTAGTCATAACTGACTAATTTCTCATGATTTTTGAATAGTCCACTTAGCACTCATTACATCGGGTGATGCTCACAGGGGTGAAGAAGTGGGATTGAAACTAGTGAAATGAATCACATAAGCGTCAATCATCACTGTGGGGTAAGCGCACCCGAGCTGCAGGAGCCTGATGGGTGACCTCCTGTGAAGTCCCTGCCACTGGCAAGCCTTGGAAGTGATGACTGGGCGTTGTGTGATTCATTTCACTAGTTTCAATCCCACTTCTTCACCCCTGTGAGCATCACCCGATGCAATGAGTGCTAAGTGGAATATTCAAAAATCATGAGCAATTAGTCAGTTACGACTACCTCTCATGGAAATGGTCATAAATGAATGACTAAATTAACGCAGTTGAATCCCAAAAATGATATCTAATATAATGCACTGCGGAAACCCCTCATACTTAAAACAAAGATATTTTTGAGTTCATTGCTTCTAACTCTCATTTTCCCTTTATCTTGATATTTTTTCTAATAGTAATTCATCCCCTCTTTGCATTAATGTTTTTCCAGAAAACAGATAGGCTTATATAAATGAATTTATTATTAGTTTTTATTAAGATAGAGAGACAATTATTGATCATTCTTCCGACATTGATGAACACGTGCTCAATATTCTGTTTTATTTTGATACATCAGATGGGATTGAAGAGAATTATAGTGAATGTCGTGAAGTCATTTATGATGATTACTTTGACATTGAGGATGTTGGTTTATCTTACTCTCCATTAAATCATCATGATCAAATTCAAATCACATTTGAAAATGAAAAAAATCTAATTCATAAATTCTTCCAATGAATTTTCATTTTTAAACAATTAATATTTTTTGTGATTTCAACATTCAAGAATTCGTCCCAATTTATTATTCTTACGATGATCAAGTTCTCTCTCCTATTCATAGTCTTGAATCTTTCTCTCTTTCACAAGTTGATGTCGATGATCATTCTAATTGTATTATCTTGACTAGTTCTTGTGAGAGGGAAATTGTTTCAAGTCAGTCCCAACTATGTTGTAACATTAATTGTAACAATAGTGTAAATTATGAGTTCATTTCATTGTTTTTCCTTCATTTATTTTGTTTGATTTCATATTTGTTTTCTGTTTGCATTTTTAAATTGTTAGATGTCATTTGCTAGCATATTGAACAATTAAGTGTTGAAAATTTGAAATATGCATTGCTATAATGTGAAGAAGAATCTCAAGATTGAAATCATGACCATCAAGTGTTGTTAATATTCCAATTCCATTTGATGGTCATATATTATCATCTTGCTTTTCCTTCTAGAGTGCATCTTCAACATGAATCAACAATTGTGAGTGCATTGATCCAATATGACCAGCTATCTAACCCAATTGAAGATTTTCTGACATATGCACTAAGCCTCCATCCACACTTCACTGGTCCATTTCAAAGTTGTTTGGAAGCTTCATTTTCACAAAATATTGCTAATAGCTTGTATTATATACATAAAATTAATGGTCGTTCAACCCTTCTTTCATTTAACCTCTTTCATTCTCCATCAAATACTCATCCACATTTTAATGATCCCATAGCAATTTGGCTGGGGGAAAATTTTCAAGAGAAAGTGAGTGTAAATATGATGCTTTTTATATATATGTTAACAATAAGTGTACATATTGCATTCAAATTTATTTCTATTGGTTTAATTATAATCTCATTTTTTTACTAATGTTAATCCTGTACATACATGCAGGAAATAAAATCCTTGAATGGTTTCATTGGAAGTATTACTATACTTACTCATATGTTATCTCGGTGACTTAGTGTAGGAGTAGGATTAATTTTGTTTGTTAGTTCGTCTTTATTTTATCTTCTAGTTTAATTTGCATATTTTTAATAAACAAGTAATGGGCCCAATGTTTCCCATGTTATTCATTTTTGGCAAAAATTTGGTTAGAGCGCTTTGGATCATACACACGTGTGATACTCTTGATTATCCTTCTTCACAAAGTGTCATAATAAGGTTGAAATCACTTTTCTCAAACAAAAGCACGAATGATGAAATTTTAAAGAATCATTACAGCTGGGCATATCGATTTTCCAAATTCCGAGACATTTCTGTATGGTCACTTTTACCTCTTTTTCCCTCAATTTAAATGTGAAACAGATGCAAATCAATAGATCATTACTTAATGTTTAATTTAGATTAAATAAGTAGATTATTTTGAAAATATGCCAAATCAAAGATAATACATGGGAGAATGTCAAGATCTATAAGGTACTCTTACAATTATACTATTCTAGGTGTGCATAAACATGTTGATCTTCATTTGTTGTTAGTTTCTCCTTTTCATATTTTACTTCTTATTTTTGTTTTGCTTCTTTTGCAGGTCTTCATTGGCTTGATTTTGAGACTTGATTTTTATTGGAAATTTTAGTTAGCTTTACAAATAAGCAAGCAACTAACATATTTTAAGCCGCAAACATGTTCAAGGAAGTATTTTCTTTCTCACCAGAAATACTTCCGATTTCAGTTCTGTATTAATGCTTCTATTTATTTTTCTTTACAAATTCACGAGATAAGCCAATAATCGTTTAGGCAACTGAAATAAAACACTTAGTTCCTTCTTGTTCAAATTTTCTATGGGTCTACAAATTCTCGCATTTTAAATGTTAGAATAAAGAAAACCCATAAGTAAAGGAAAATTAGACAAAAAAATCTTGCAGTGAGTTGTAAAAGTGCTTTGATCCAACTTTTCCCATTCTAAATCTTATATTTGCCGAGTTGAGTTGAACCATTGCATCACTCTTGTTCAACTTGTTTCCACTTCAGTCACGTTCCTTTCTTCCAAAATGACTTAGAGCCTCTAATTGGTAAATCTTGGAAGCATGATCCTTTGCTTTTCATTTTTTCTAGATTATTTCCTTTGAAATTTTTTACCTTATGACTTATCATATTCTTGGGTATGTATTATATTGGAATTATTTTAAAATATTCCAAAATTTTCCTCCTCGATATTGGCGTGGCCTATTTTATTTCTCTGCCCGAATTCCTTGGTCTAGTAATATTAGGCTCTTTTTATCATAATTCTTATTTAAATACTTTACGAAAAATATTTTCCAAAGCCTCATTTTATATCGAAACCTCGGGATATCATATCATATATTCTTGTAGGCCTCTGGTCAATTCATCTATAACTAGTCAATCTGACCTATCACTATCCTCACATGGAGTCCTCTTTGATTATCTCTAAATCTTTATATTTTGTTCAACTTTGACTTCTATGTTATTGTGATGTTTGAGAGCTTGGATGAAGTTTTATTCATAATTTCATCGAAATTCCAAGCATTTATTCCTCAAAATGATTAAATGAATTTAAAGATATACATTTTTCATGGTGTATGCACATGGATCATCGTTGTGCTTTAATTAGACATATATTTTGAAATGTAAGGTTGGGCCTATTTTTACTCTTCACGACAATCTTCCCAGCTAATGAAAAGGTCATCACCTGTGGCTCGCTTACATTTTTGTCTTTGTCTCACGATTGGAAGTTAATTTCATCATCCCGATTATACTTTAGTGTGCATCTTCGTTTTATTTTCAAGGAACTCTTGAGAAGGCTCTATGGTCATGTAGGCAACTGGTAAGGAAAATCAGAACATACAAAGGTAATGGATCATGGTCAATTCATGTTTGAATTCAATTAAAGTTTGAATTATTTGGTGGTGCTTTTACTTTTTATATATCGATCCACACTTATCATATAAAGATTCAAGTCCTCTCCATATACTCATAATATTTACATAGGTTGGGACTTGTTCTTGATTTTTGAGAATTTATGAAAACCATGGAGTGGATATGAAATTTGAAAAACAAAGAGAAAAATTATTGCGACAATTCGTAGATGATCATATCTTCATTCTCATTTTTGACGGATGTTTTTCACTTCATATTCCTTGAACATGAGACATCATTTTTCTATATTTATTGCTTGCTTTAGTTTAGCTTTAATAAGTTATGATTTTGGTCTAATGAAAACTTCATAAAAGGCCATGTCTTCATGTCTTTAATTTCAATCACAAGAAGAGGTTATCGTTTGTTGGAGAAAATCGATACGCCTCAGGTAAAACTTTAAATGAAATTCTCCAATGGTAAGTTTCATATGCCCATTTTCATCCATTTTCCATTTCTCTTCATTTTGTTTCTATTTTTATTTTTAATTTATATCATTTTCCATTTCTCTTCATTTTTATTTTTGTTTTTATTTTTAATTTTGCTGATATAAAACTCTGTTTTGCAGGTATTCAAGAAATTTTTGCACCCCTACCAGCTTAGATTTGACACTCACTCTCTTTGTTGTTTTCTTCCGAATTTTGGAAGAACAGTAATGATTTTCTTCAAATCAGTGAAATTGGGGAGTCCCTGAACTTTGAATCTACTTCACATGCCTTGTTTTTTGTTTAGAATTAATCAAATATTCTCATGTAGACGTCGTTTTTTAAACCAGAAAAATTGCAGCAGGCAGAAACTTCTCATTTGAATTAATTTCACCTCACGACTGTTAATCACCTTACGGTTGAGAACCTAATTGCTTATAACTCTACAAGATAAAATTTATCAAAATCTCATCATAACACAAACACGCATGCTTGTCTTATTTTACTCTTTTGTTTAGACATTTTATAATTAGTCTAGTTGGGGTTGCTTTTTAAATTTGAGTTTTTCTTTTATTTTTCCCTTCCTTATTGTACATTTTTGGGTTTTTTTATTTCTTTATCTTGAGTTTGGATTTATTTTTCCTTTTCGCGATTGGTTATGATTTGGTTTTGGTGATACAACCAAGATTTATTTGAAATAATTTTTTTCTCACCCAATAATGGTTGACATTCATGGGAAATTTGTACTATATCTCTTTCAATGGGTTTCATCCACCTTTAAGGTATATCTTTATGGAATTCTAAAGCCATCTTTCCTTAAATATTTTCCATGGAGGAGCATGCATCATTTTTAAGTAATGTAGTTCATCTTTTCAAGGAAAGAACTGGCCCTGAGTTTAACTCAATGAATCTCTCCCATCCCTCCACATTACAAAAGCCTATGAATGTTAGTTGTGGGGAAAGATATGGAGTCAACATTATGGAAGTATTATATCCATTTTTTTAAGTCTCTTTTACGATGCCACCTATTTCACTCAAGTATATCATCAAATTAGCTCGCAAATGTGCTTATTAAAAGGGTGATTAAAAGTGGAAGCACGAGAAATACAAGTAAACATGTTGGGGCTATGGACGCTTGCTAGCAACGGAGCCATGATTATATGGAATTAAGGAAAACTTAGATGGGGTACTAACCAAGATTTCTGGTAGTGAAGCAATGCCAAAGACCATTCATATCAATGGATATATGCTTTATAAAAAAACTCCCTATCTGTACCTTCTTATATTACTCATACGAGGTAATATTAAAAATATTTCCCAATATTCATATTCATGCATTTAGACTCAGTGTGCTTCAAGTTCTTATCTTTTCAATCTTATATGTCTTCACTCACTAGAGTGGGACCCATGGGAAATATTTTATTGTTTGACGACTTAATAAAATTCCTCACTTTTAACCTTTGGGTAAAACGAAATTCATCATCTTTTAACCAGAGATAATTGGTTCTTCTCTATATGTCACCATTGTTGTGGTGAAATCACAACACCCCCATTTTAAACTTATAATTTCATAATAATAATGGGGACCGTTTTCGGAAATTGTGGCTAAATCACCCTTTAATATTTTGTTTTAGTTAATTGTCCGACAATTTTTCAATGTTTTTATTTTCTTTGTATTTCCATTGTGATTGCTTCATTGCATTCGATTTTTCAATAGTTTTCCATCGGTTCTCATTTCATCTCATTTAGATGCATGGTTTGCAAATGGTGCTTATCCGAAGTTTGTTGATTTTTACTACCATGGCTAAAAAATGTACAAAATGCATATTATTTTTATTAATTGTAAAAATTGATTTTGTATTAATGTTTAATTAAATTTTATGAATTTTTATTTTATTTTGATAACAGTTCTACAAAATCGTCATAGCTCAATTTGTAGAACAATTAAAATATATTAGGATTTAAAAACAAAGTAAAATTCCCAATTATTAGAACTCCCAAAATCTCAAAATTATTTATTATAAAATTGGTTATAGTTTTGGTGGTCCAAAATTACTTAATTAAAAGTGATTATAGTTTATACAAAAGAGAGAGGGACCCATTCCATGTGGCCCCCCTCTCCTCCTCTCACCTCACCATACCTCACTCTCTTACTCATTTCAGAGCTCATTATTTTGTAACTTCATTTTAAAAAGGCTCTTAAATGTTTCACCCCAAAATACATATCTCTGACACCTTCTTATATATGCCACTCCTTATCTCTCCTTCCTAACTTCGGGACATTATAGTCATAACATTTCAGATATCCCTTATAAATTACCCTTCCGAAACTTATCACTCTGAAATCATCATCACACTCGGCATTTCGGGACTTCATCTTTTCGAAACTTCTATTCGAATTCGTCTCAGAAATCAAACCTTCGAAACTCCTTATCCCTCCTTATCTCTCCATTTATACACCAAGGTGTACAAAATACACAACGGAAAACTATGAATAATCACACACACAACAATTAAAAATAGAGACAAGAATTAACGTGGTTCACCCAACCAATCTGGGCTACATCCACCAAACAGAGGTATCGGCAATCTTATTCATCAACAGGAGATTACAACAGAAGATTTGCACAACTGCACTTCCTCTTCCACACACCGCACACACATTTGCCTCTACAGGCTTACAATTTATAGATGTAGAGAAGAAACTGAATAATAAATTATGTCACAACAAAATAGGATAGAATATCTCCTCATCAAGATTTGATGCAATCAGTTTAGGAACAAATCCTATTGTTGGCATATCCATGAGATTTTAGCCAAATTAATATCCAAAAAATCTCAACAATCTCCACCTTGACAACAATTAGCCTGATACCTTGTTCCTATTTTATTTTCATTTTCTCTGCAAGCCAAGAGAAGCCAGACACCATCGTAGCTTCTCTAATAAAACTGGTTTCGTGAACATGTATGCACAGTTTTCCTTTGTATGCACTTTTTCAAGAGAGACTCCCCGTTCAGTGATACCATGTCTCACAAAATGGTACTTTATAGGTATATGCTTTGATTTACTATGATAGGCTAGATTTTTAGCCAAGTGAATTGCACTTTGACTATCACAAAATAACTTAATGTTGTCTTGCAACCTACCAAACTCACCAAACAATCCTTTCAACCAAACCCCTTCTTTGCAAGCATGTGAAGCAGTTATGTATTCTGCTTCTGTAGTGGATAAAGAAACAATGTTTTGTAGCTTTGACATCCAGCTAATAGCTCCACCTGCAAGAGTAAAGACATATCCTGAAGTTGACCTTCTCTTATCCAAATCACCTGCAAAATTGGAATCAACATATCCACAAACAAATTCACTACTTCTGTCATAAGTGATACAATAATCACTTGTGCCTCTCAAATACCGAAGCACCCATTTCGCTACTGCCCAGTGTTCTTTCCCTGGATTTTCCATATACCTACCAACCCCAACTGCATGTGAAATATCTAATCGTGTACAAACCATTACATACATCAAACTTCCTACTGAATTAGCCTATGGTATTTGAGACATATATTCCTTTTCTTAATTTGTGTTAGGACATTAACTTGAAGAAAGCTTAAAATGGGAAGCTAAAGGGACTAAAACTGGCTTCACATTGTTCATACCAAACCTTAAGAGTATTTTCTCAATATACTTCTATTGTGATAACCACATCTTTCCATTGCTCATGTCTCTAAAAATCTCCATGCCCAAAATCTATTTTGCTGCTCCTAGATCTTTCATATCAAACGTCCTAGCCATCTAAGCCTTTAACCTGTTGATCTCAATTATGCTTTTGCTTGATAAAAGCATATCGTCAACATATAACACTAAGATAATGAATATGTCATTACTTAATTTCCTAAAGTAAACATAATGATCATATTCACTTCATATATAATTTTGGCTCATCATCAAAGAATCAAATTTCTTGTACCATTGTCAAGGCGACTCCTTCAAACCATATAATGATTTCTTGACCCTGCAGACAAATTTCTTGTTGCGATTTTGAACAAACCCTTCAGGTTGTTCCATATAAATCTCTTCATCTAAATCTCCATGTAAGAATGCAGTCTTAACATCTAGTTGTTGTAATTATAAATCAAGTAAAGCAACTAATGCTAAGACAATCCGAATTGAAACAATTTTAACAACTGGTGAAAATATCTCCTGAAAGTCAATTCCTGCTTTCTAAGAAAAACCTTTTGTGACCAGCCTCACATTGTACCTGTCTTCTTTATCATCAACACCCTTTTTCAATTTGTAAACCCATTTAAATCCTACAGTTTTTCTGTCATTATGAAGTTCTACCAGGTCCCATGTTGCATTCTTGTCTAATGCCTTCATCTCATCCTTCATAGCTTGTTTCCACTTATAACTGTTAGAACCTTCTATAGCTTCCTGATAGCATAAAGGTTCATCATCATTAGTGGTTAAAGCAACTGAAGTAACATAATCATCGTACCTTTTTGGAGGATGTCTGATTCTCGTGGACCTTCTTAAAGATGTTTCTGGTTCTTCCACAATTTGCTGATTATTATCTGTAGGAAATTATTCATGATCTTCATCTGAAACTTGTTCATCTTTACTATCTTGAGAATTTGAACTGGTTTCAAACTGAATATGTTGAAACTTAGGTACATTTTCCTGTTTCAATTTATTATCTACATCTGGATTATCAAGTGAAGATTCATTGAATTTAACATATATGTTAATGATGATCTTGTGAGTTGTAGGATCCCACAACCTGTATCCCTTAATCCCATCACCATATCCAACAAAGATATATCTTTTTGATTTAGGATCTAATTTAGAACACTGATGTTTTGGAATTAGATCATATGCATCACAACCAAAAACTTTCAGTTTAGAATAATCACAAGGATGACCTTTCCATACCTCTTGAGGAATTTTGCATCCTATTGCAGTTGATGGTGATCGATTTATCAAATAGCAAGCTGTAGATACTGCTTCTGTCCATAATTCCTTCTGCAAATTGGCGTTACTTAGCATACTTCTTGCTCTTTCTAAGAGAGTCCTGTTCATGAGTTCATCAACTCCATTTTGCTGAGGAGAATAAGCAGTAGTTCTATGTCTTTAGATCCCAACTTCCTTGCAATAATTATCAAATTCCTTTCAATTAAACTCACCACCATTGTCAGTTCTTAAACATTTAATGGTTCTTCTAGTGATGTTTTCTACTAATGCTCTAAACTGCTTGAAAACTGTGAATACATCAGACTTTCTTTTTAACATGTAGACCCATAATTTTCTAGAGAAATCATCTATAAAAGATACAAAATATGATGATCCTCCATATGAGGTTGTAGGAGATGGACCCCAAACATCAGAATGGATATAATCAAGGATTCCTTTACTAGTATGTTTTCCAGTTTTAAATTTATGCTTGCTTTGTTTCCCATATATACAATGTTTGCAGAAATCTAACTTAAAAGACTTTAAACTAGGAAGTAACATATGATCAGATAATTTTTTTAATCCTCTTTCCCTCATATCGCCCAACCATTGATGCCATAGTCGAATAGAATCATTTTCGTTTTCAGATACAGTAGAAGCATGATCCGACTCTGTTCTTCCTTCTAACTGAAAAATATTTCCAACCTTCTTTGCTTTCATTACTAATAGGATTCCTTTGTAAATTTTCATTACTCCACCTTGAATAAAAGTTTTATATCCATTCGTGTCTAAAACTCCTAGAGAAATAAGATTTTTTCTGAGTTCAGGCACATGTCTTACATCAATTAAGATTTTGTTTGTCCCATCAAACATTTTAATCTGGATGCTTCCAATTCCCACAACATTACATGAGACATCATTGCCCATGTAAACTACTCCATCATTAATTTACTTATAAGATTTAAACCACTCTTTATGAATGTACATGTGATTGGATGCACCAGAATCTAACAGCCAATGTTGATCATGATTTAAAAAATTAACTGATAGAACTTCATCACTTATACTTGAACCGGATGCTGAACCTGAACCTGTATCTGTCGTGTTTGCTTCTTTATTTTTTGTTGAAGAGTCTCCTTTGAATTTTTTCTTTCTCTTCCAACAATCCTTCTTCAAATGTCCCGATTTGCTGCAAAACAAGCATTTTAGCTTACTCTTCTTCCCTTTCGATTTTGATCGAGAGTTATTTTTCTGACTGAAGCATTTTTCTTTAGATAGACCTCTAACCATCAATGCTTCTGATGTAGAGGTTTCTGAATTTGACCTTTTTCTGGTTTCTTCAGACAGCATAGCTCTAACAACATCATCAAATTCAAGGGTTTCTGATGAACTAAGACTTATAGAAGTAACAAAATGATCCCATGACTCAGGTAAAGAGCATAATAAAGTTACAGCTTTATCTTTTGAATCAAATTTTACTTCTATGCTATCTAACTGCACCAAGAGAGTATTAAAGGTATTCAAATGATTAGTTATTGTCGTACCTTCCTTCATGCGCAAGCTGTACAACTGTCTTTTCATAATAATCCTATTTGTTAAGGATTTAGTCATGTACAATTTTTCTAACTTTGTCCATAGACCAGCGGTTGTTTTCTCTGACACAATTTTAAATAAAACATCATCCACCAAACACAATCGTATGCCACTCAGTGCTCTATCATTGATGTCACTCCATTCGTCATCTGTCATGGCGAGAGGTTGTTTGGATTTTCCCAAAAGTGCCTTCACCACACCTTGTTGTACAAGTAAATCGTGCATCTTGACTTTCCAGATTTCGAAGTTATTTTTCCCATTAAACTTCTCGATCTCAAACCGAGCACTCTGAGTTTTTGACATAGTTAATTTAAATTTCTTCACGCAGCACAGAAAGCTTCACACAACACTTTCATTATCATCACATGCAGCGGCTTATCAACAAAAAATTTAAGGATACCTGAAATGTTATTCCAGCTATTTTGAATTCTGCCTCACCTTTATTAAGCAAACTTGCAAGTCTCAGGTTAATCTATATCTCTCCCACACTGTGATATTCGAATATTCCAATTAAAATCCCATCTCTCTCACTGTTTTACAATGATGTGCCTTCCATGCTCATTAAAATATTCAACAAAAAATACAAACATAAACCTTTTTTTTTTGTGAATCACTCACATAACGCTGCAGCTCTTCTTAGTTCAAGTAACTCCCTTAGAATGCGTGTATATCCTCACGTTGGCACGGATCGTGGTGACAATCCACTCAAAATGGGACGCTATCTCCACTGATAATATAAAACATTTAACTGCCACGATACACGGTGATCTCCACCAATGGCAGAAAATATGTTAACAAATAAAACAACTTTGAAAACGAGAAAGCATCAACGGCCACGGCTCTATTGCTCACACGTTAACACAGGTTCTGATATATATCATGGTTCGTAGGTAGCTCGATCCACACTCGTTTTCTAAGGATTAACTCCACTCTGACCGGTGTCTGGCCGCTTGACTCTTCGGGCTATGTCATGCTCACTCCTTTGAGGAAGTGACAATTGGTTTTCACGCCAGCTGCGGCTGCAAAAACACTCTCCAGTCAGCCTACAGATGCTAATAGACAGGCCACACAATAAAATTGCCGGGGCAATGATCATGCCACCCAACACCTCACACCCACGCAATTCTCCCACTGAAAGAAGATCAACAAAAACGCAGATCAACAGATCTGGTCTCTTCCACCATATCACGGCGCAGTGGATCAACTCACACAGCGTTCATTCACACATTGTTCATCCATCAATTCACGCGCACAGCAGAAACAACTATTTCTTCAACAAGTATTAAATCCACTTGCTTCGATACCAATTGTACAAAATACACAGCGGAAAACTATGAATAATCACACACACAACAATTAAAAATAGAGATAAGAATTAACGTGGTTCACCCAACCAATCTGGGCTACATCCACCAAACATAGGTATCGGAAATCTTATTCATCAACAGGAGATTACAACATCATATTTGCACATCTTCACTTCCTCTTCCACACACCTCACACACATTTGCCTCTACTGGCTTACAATTTATAGATGTAGAGAAGAAACTGAATAATAAATTATATCACAACAAAATAGGATAGAATATATCCTCATCAAGATTTGATGCAATCAGTTTAGGAACAAATCCTATTGTTGGCATATCCATGAGATTTTAGCCAAATTAATATCCAAAAAATCTCAACACAAGGAACATTCGATGGTGCCAACAGACACTAACACCTTGGCACAATTTACCATGTTTCTTTGAATATTTTAATATGTTGAATTAAATTATTTTAATATAAATACATTTATAATTTTATAATTTTTATAATTTGTAATTAATTTATTTTATTTTATTTGTATATAATTAAATTAATTGTAATTAATTAATAATTAATTAATTTTAGTTGTACAATTTATTAGGATTAGGATTTTTAGATAATTTTTCCTAATTTTGGCCTAGACAGACAATTTTCCATAATACTGATAATTTTGAATCTTCAACTTTGGAAAGGCATATCTCAAGATTTACTTGAAAAAATGAAGCTCACAATATCTCGCCGGAAAGCTAAGACTATGGAGAATAATCTAAGAATTCTAATTTTAGCATATTCAATCATTTAATGACCTAAAATTTAGCAGAAAACAAAGTGACGAATTTTCAATCATTCATCACGTGATCTCACCATCGAAATCATCAACACGTGTTTGATTAATGATTGTTCATCCGTTGAAGTGGATTATGTCAGCACAATATAAGAAAAAATTCAAATTTATTTCTTTGGTGTTGATAACTTGGTTGTCATCTCAATTTCCCTTTTTTATTTCAAAAACACGATAACTTTGACACTCCCGTTGTCAGCGCATTTTTAAAATTTTCAAAACTAAAATAATGTTGATACTCTCGGTATCAACGCTTTTCCCTACTTATTACAAAATTTTCGTTGACACTACCATTGTCAATGCTTTAAAAAAAAATAGACTAAAAAATATGATAACGCCCAATATTAGCCCCATGTTTACCCTAAAACCCCTTATTAACCCCTAGTTATCAAGTGATTAGATGTCTATTGTTATGTGGGCTAGAACCTCTCATTGTCCCAATTTATTATAATTGTACCTATTGTCTCATATACATATATACTAAGGAGACCTAGTCTTAGGATAAACAAATATTTTCTTGTACATTATATTCATTCTAAAATGAGGTTTCCCCCTTGGAGAGGATTGTAATTATTGGTTCCTTATCATTTTAAGGTGCAAGGTTCATAACATTGTTTTTAAATATGGTTGCTACAAATTAAAGATTGTGATGACTTACTTAATTTGAGAGATTTCAATTCAACCTCGATTCTAATTAGATCAATTATGAACTTAAGGCCCTACACTCTTTATTGTAGCCAATGATCATACCTTTTGTCCTTCCTTTAATGTATGAGGTCACACTATACCATTCCTTTAAAACCCACTTTATGGAATTAATCATTGCACTACTTGCTACCATCATTTCCAACAAACCAAAAACATCAACATTATGAGTGATAGATAGCCTATGAACTACATTTCTTTTATGGGTTACACCCAAATCACAGATGTTCAGAAATAATAACATCCTTTTTAAACTTTTTTGAGAATTACTTGCTCCAAGAGTCCTAGGAACAATGCCATGTTTGCATGCCCTAGCTTCTCTTTCATCCTTATCCATTTCCATGTGAATAAAATACTTTTTACCATGTATGGTGCCTAAAGCATTGTATCCTCCATCCATTTATGCCCCTCCTCTACTTTTGAACCATGGGCATCATCCACATTTGGTTTAGATGAGTGCACATGGCATCATGAATCTTGCCTCTTCTCTATTGGGCCACTTAAGGCCCTATTCTCTTGACCTAAAAAGTTAATTTAAATAAAAACCCTCCCCACGTACCTTTATGTGGTTTTTAAGATTATTATTTCTCAATAACTCCTTGAATATTCATAGCATGGTCCAAATTTATAACACCTTCTAGTTCCAAATACTAAGGATTGATTCCTCTTTTATTTGAATAATGGATAGTTATGAATAACCGCTACTAAAGGGATTCTTTTCCCTTCCCATACAAATATTTGGAAACCTCCTTAGTGATCCCATGTCATTTAGATTATATGAAGCTTCTCTATTTCCTGTATGGGTCATGTCTATCTTGGGAATTCCTTCAATGGGCTTAGATGCCTTAAAAAAAATGCATATGACCCTCATAGGGAGGCCTTCTAAACTTGATTTGAGAGGAATGGGGGTACCGTCTCCTTGCACAATTCATTCTCCCCCCTTGGAGAATTCCTTGTGATTTGGAGGAGTCAATTGTGCTTAAAAATGAGCTTTATTCATCCCTATGAATGTCCCATTTTCCTTCAATAAATGACAACCTTATTTAATATTCCCATATTCTTGGCACCAGTGGTAGTGTAAGGGGACATTTTGATAATATAAACTTTGAATGATACTCCACTTCCCATATGATATCTCCATATATTTTCATAGAAATCTCCTTAGGTTTAATTCTATGCACATTTTGATCATGGTTTTGTCTGAATGATAGCCATGATTTGGACACAAAATCATGAGATTACCCAAATCATTGTGAATGTCCTCAAGTATTGATTGTTTTCATAACTCCAATGGGAGAACTATAATATTTATACAAAATTCTTATGTGCTCACCATCTCCATATTAGGGTCGAAATTTGGGTCCATGGATTTTAAATCCAAAGGTTTGTTGTTGCAAAACCAATGCCTTCATTTTCTTTGATCAAAACATTTCTCTTCATGAGACGAAAATACGATCCAACCTTTTGGTGAGAATATGAAATGGAAAATCACATCCAAGTGCTTTGGACCAACTCCATTCCGCTTATTACATCATCGAGATCTAAGAAATAAACCTCTCTAAGTAGGGATAACTTTTGGAATTGAACAACTTCTTCCATTGAGACTCCTTGTCCTACAACCAACCTTACCCTTTTCACACATTACAACCTTATGCATATTGTGGCATCATTTTGTTTCACATACAATCTACTCATGCTTGAGAAAATCACTTCAGCAATATTGTTAAATATATATTTTTAGCCAACTGACTCTATCATTAATAAATTTTGTACAATATGACATACTGAGGGAAACCAAAACACTAGAGAGAGTATCTCAGTCATTTGTATCTATCTTGGATCATACATTGAGGCTTTGGTTGCCACGGTCATTTCTAAGAGAAAAAACATAAATTCTTTTGTTCATAAGCTTCCTTGTAGACAACCTTTAGTCCTAGCAAGGGTGGACACTTACTGGTAGCATGGCCCTCACTTCATATCACGCATGTCTCAATTTGGTCCAACAAACACTCCTTCAATGGGTGCTTCCTTTTGCACTTTGGACAAGAAATTTACAAAGACAACTCTACTTCCCCTTTATTTTTATTCATATGCAATTTATCTAATTGGGAGCTTAATAAATTTAGGATATCAATTTTAAAATATTCCAACATATTCCCAATTTTTTCTCTTGTAACCCCATTTCTAGTAGTATTTCCAATTATTGTCAATACATCTATGGATCCTCTAATGGATTTTTGAAGTTCTTGAAGAATTTATTTAACACTATTTCAATGATTATATCATAGGATTGTTGAGAGACATATCCTTTGCCTATTAGATTAAGGAGTTCAATGCAATCATCTAGGATCCCTCTCAATAATAAAACATATAGTGTCTCAAGAGACAAAATATATTGCCTTGATCTATGGAGATTATAGTTGAATCTTTCAACATATTCCTCAATTCTCTTAGCTTCATTGTATGTCATCTTGAAGACTTCCTCTCCTTTTTCTTTGTCTTTGTAGTAATATTCATACTTCTCTAGCAATTTTTGCTTTATCTGACTCCAAGTGCGAATGTTGCCCTTGACAACACTCATGAACCAGTGGAATGCAACGTTCTTGAGTTTGGTGGGGGGGATTTTCAACTTTTGAGCATTTGTCTCATAACCATTGTAACACCCTTCTCCCACATTTACCCAAGCCAACCAGTCCACTGGGGTAAACATGTGACGAGAGGCTACTATGATGTGATTCAACCTCCTAGATCACCTTAAGGAAGTGGAACTGACAAAACTAAACCAAACTTACCTTCCCCACATACCACAAAACCTTCAGGAGCCAACCAACCTTTCCAAGTGATTAACACATGAGGAAACTTGACATCTAACTGATATGGACCCTCAAGCACTCACATGCCAAGTCCTACAAGTGGCTGTGGCCTTCCAGTCGCTCCCACAGCAAGGCATGCTAGCGACTATGGACTTTTTTAGCTAGTTTTGTGCTAGCAACCCCAAATTCTATGCCACTTTTTCAAGTCCATGACCCAGGCCACTACCCAAAACTTCATGAAAGTCCCAAAATTGATAAATGACATGGAAACAAAGGTATTAATGCAAACATTGATACAAGTACTTGGTATGACCCATACTAGACATGACAGGAATTTCGTCAAACATGTCACAAATATTTAATATACAATTCATAAAAACATATCCAAGCATAAGGGTCTCATATTTATCTGAGATTTTCAAGGAAGCATTGATGTCATGTCACAATAGTTGCATTATCATATATTAGCTCATGTACTCATTTTACTTTCAATTACTAATCAAAACATGATGAAATCAACATTAAGTATGTCATAAAACATACTCATAACCAACACATAATAAACATAAATACCAAGGATATAACAACCATAAAATCCACATATAATCCAATACATTTACACATTAAATACAAAGGAGAAGAAGCTATTATTAATGAATGCAAAATCCAACCATGTATGGGACTTCCACGAACCACCTGACCATAAATTGGATGAACCAAATCTTTCTTTCAGCCAATTACCCCCATGCCATATTCCAAGCATGAATGTGGGACTCACAACAAAACCAACCACGGATTACCGAGGCCAAACCACCTCAACCCTCATCAATAGAAATAGGCTTTACCGCAATCCCCACTGGATCACTAGGCCCAAAACAAGCATGGATTCCTCCAGATATCTCCACCTAAAGCATGAGGTTTTTTTTTGTCTCAACCTCTCAGCTTTACCATGTATCCTGAAATTACCGCTCAAGGGATTCCTAGGCCTACGAGGTATCCAACCTTTGGAAGTTAACTTGTATCCTTCCATTACTAGTCAAGGGATTCCTGGGCCCAATCAAGGGTATTCACCACTAAGATTTACCGTGTATCCTGCCATTCACCGTTCAAGGATTCTTAGGCTCAATCGAGGTCTTCACATCCAGGATTTACCATGTATCCCATTATCCAAGATAACACTTAGGTTTGTCTTTGAGTCATTCGATTTAGTTAGTTAGGGTTTTGATTTTTTTTTTTTTAAATCACATGTATAAAGGTATTTTTGGTCTTTTAGTCATTTTTTAGGTCATTATGAATTTAGTATGGGTCATCATATATGGGAAAATAAAAAATTTCGTGTCCCTCAAGCTTATCTAGTCATGATTAGTAATTTGACAGTTTATCCAACTTTCGCAACAACTCCAGTTTAAAAAGTTCAGGGTTTTCTAAGGAAGTTCCACACATTTCCGTAGAAAATTTGCTTTCCCAAGCACTAATCCCGCTTTAGAAGTATGTTTTTTGTTAACGGTAGGGAAACAATATGTTTGTTGTTAACGGTAGGGAAACAGTACAAAAAATTCAAAATGGTTATGGTCAAAGGTTATTGATTCATGATTACATATTCTTTGTCCTTACCTACCATTCCCAAAATGCATAGCTGCATACTCATTTCATTTTCTTTCCACTTTTGAATAGATTAAGCTTGGTCTCATTTCCTTACGAACTGCTCTTTTTGTCTGTAGTTTCAACCCTGTTGTCTTGTGGGTTGGTTAGATGTATTTAGGAAAGTTCTGTAAGTGTCATAGTTGGTTTAGTTGTCCTTAAGATATTTGTAGGTGTCAAGAAGTTGCTCACTGTGTGTTGAAGTCGTGGCAGCTTGAAGGAAGCAGTATAAAGGAGGGTGAGTGGTGAGGTACGAGCCCATGGATATGAAATTGCTTGAAGAAGACCCTACGTTCACCCAAGCATTTTCCAGCGTGGTGTGTCTTCAGTTCTGTCAGAAGCTGCAGGGATTCCATGGGAAAATTTCTAAATATTTTTCCATTAACTTTACAAGGACAGGTTCTAAAGTAGGCATGCTAAATTTTGCAGTGTCCCCTGACATCATTTCTCAAGCTATAGAAATCCCCATGTCAGGAGAATTGTGGTTCAAGGTGCAGAAGTTCAAGTTGTAGTATTGTGATGAGTCCCTGAAGGAAGAGCACAAAGGCATTGATATGGCTACAGACATTCCCATAACTTGCCTTGAAGAATATTTTTCTAAATTCCTGATGGTAATCCAGAAGTACTTCACTTGTGAGGGTAGATTCCACATGGTCTATCAATACCATTTCAAATTGTTGATGCACTTCACAGGTAAAAAACCCTTAGATATTCATTTTTATTTGTTTAGAATCTTGGGAAAGATGGCTGACAAGGTTCAGGCCAAACCTGATGCCAGTAACACTTTAGTTTTTCTTCGTGGTCTTATTAAGTTGTTGGTGGTTGAAGAGTTGAATAGGCTGAAGAGAGATTGGCCCACATTTTTATTTTTAAGTGGTTATGAATTGTATGTTGGCACCCCTAGGAGAACTCCAAAGTCCCAACCTATAACCCAAGGGGACGAGAAGTAGTCTGAGGTAGAGTTTGTAGTTGAGCCTGAAACAGAGATAGAGCCTATAGTAGAGCTTGAAATGGAACTTGAAGTTGAACATGTAAAAGAGCTTGTGGTAGCAAAAAAAAATTCTACAAGCACCAAGATAAAAACTTATACAAGAAGGATGACTATAAGCCAAATCAAGGGGAAGGGTAAATTGTCAGATATCCTAGAATTTATTGACATTAAATAAAGCCCCATTATGCAACCTATAGAGATCAAAGTGACAGAAACCAAAAAGAAGAGCAAAAGAGCCAAGAAGCTGGATTTTACTCCAGAAGATTCAAGTTTTATTTTTAAGCCTAGAAATCGTATCACAAGATCACAACAGCTAAAAGAAAAGATGCCTGAGCTTCCATTAGAAGAAGAGGTGCCTCCAGCAAAGGTAGAACTAGTGAAAAAAGGGAAAGGTAAGGGACTTGTACAAGAGAAAAGTGAAGTGGATATGCTACAAGAACAACTCAGAGATGTTAGGAATGAGGTAATAGAATCAAAATTACTTTTTGAAGAATTGAAGGAAGATATATCAAAGCAACTTGAATTATATAACAAGGTTGCAAATGAATTTTGAAGAATGATAAAAAGAACACTACCTTTACATAGAATGATGAAGCATATGTGCAAGAGGAATAAATGGTTACAAGTAGATAGGAGAATTTTTCAGGGGCAAGTTGGAGCCTTAGAAACTTAAATTGAAATGATTAAGGTGGAACTTGCGAAAAGAAATCTCAAAATCATTGCCGAGGTAGATGCTCCTTGAACATGAGAAAATCCTAATTTTTTTCCTACTCTATGTTTAATCAATATTTTTTGTAATATGCAGGCTTTTATAGGCTATTAGAAGTGTTTTGGAGGTAAAAAAATATTGAAAGGGAAAAATCTCATAAACTAGGCAGTTTCGTAGCAACTCTCCATATTAAAGGCGAAAATTTGTTGTAGCATTCAATGGATAAAAAGAAAAGTTTAAATCTCAGCAATAGAAGTGCTCAAAGCATGTGTTTAGCTTATAAACATCAGAGAAGACCTTGCAACAGTTAGAAGAATCATATAACTTGCAGGAGATTGTTTTTGGCATTTGCTACTAAAGTTTGCTACCAAACTGCCTATACTCTATTTTTTCCAGCGTAGTGAAGATTTGATGAATGTTGGGCAATCAAACATTAAAGAAATGGATAAACAACAGGTCAAATATGTTCACATCAGCAACCTATGAACTCCTATTTTTCAAGGGGACAACTCAGCAGGTCAACCTCCACGTGGCAGCCAACTCATCATGCCAACTTATCATGACAACTCATCATGCCGATTCATATTCCAATTCATCAACCATCCAACACCTTAGTAGTTTGTTATATTCGATAAGGATCATTAGCAAAGTTTGTTAAAGTTCTTAAGTGGTGATAGACTCCTTTTTGTGTGCAAACTCTGCAAAACATAAAATATCCCTAAAAAGTATCTATGTTTTGTAATTCAATTAGAACTAGGTCTCCTAGCTAAAGCATCGAGTTTAGCCGAGGTGGAAGACTATTGTAGAAGAGGCCTCACTCTATAAATGGAGAACTTTTTCACTTTGAAGGGGTTGATGAATAATGAAAGAGTTGCTTTTGCAATCTTTTCTTCATGAACTAATATACATTTTGCAGCAGATTGTTTTCAAACTTGAGATTCTCTTTGGCTTATATGTTTTTTCATCTCCTTATTTTGTATATTGTTATCGGTTTCATGGCAATATGATTACTTGGAATTCATGATTAAATGCTCCAACTTCCTTCATTTGTTGTGCTTTTGTTGTAAGAGTTAATTTTTAAGCCAATTTTCCTCAGTTTCCATGAATATTGTTTGTTTGTAATTGAATTTCTTTAGTTGACTCCATGCCCAATGGTGGATGTCGTTACACTCTTCCACCTACAAAAATCACATAAAGTATAAACAGACTTATCCATCTACAAATTAAATTTCATCTTGAATATTTCATTATTTTCTTTGAGAGAACCCTCTCTGACTCGAAGGGCTAACTTCGAGTTTAAAGTTGGTTTGAAAAAAGTTAAGCTAGGTTGATAGTTGACACAACCCAACTTGTTCCAGCCTAGTCATAACATATCCTATCTCGGGATTCCTAGGCCTTGTGAATAATCCTGAGACCACCCCACTCAGCTTCAAGTCCATCCGGAAATCCAACTCAACCAAACATGAGAACCCCATCACACCATGGCTATTCAAAAATGGAAAGGAAAGATTGAACAACATTGTCACACCTGGAAAAACCTATGCCAATGACAACAAGAGAATCAAAACCACACATGCATGCGAAATCTAGTAAGGAAATAACACATGAAAATCGATACGTGCAAATAATCCCACTATAGTTTCTTGATTTTGATCTTCCTTGTTGTACTTTTTCTTCCCTTTGCCTTCTTGGTCTTGCATTCGCTTTCCTTGATCCAATGCTAGAATGATCCAAGAAAACTCTAAGTTTCCAAGAGTGAGAGAGAGAGAGAATAGAGAGAGAGCTCCAAAAATGAATTGACAAAATGTTACACTGAAAAAAACCATGAACTGATCCTCAAAAACATTTTTATCATTAAGGCCTCTATTTTATTCATTTTACATTATTTTCCTTCATTTTCTTGCCCACATACAACATGTGACCTTTCACCTTCCTTTTCTCCTAATTTCCATTATTTTCATAAATAAACTGCCAAAATTTCCATTTTGCCTTTCCAAATCCTTTGCCTTTGCCAATTTCCTTAGTCATAATTAACCATATGAACAGCCACACTATAATGTTTTCCCAACATTCATCTTGAAATAAGTTTCTGTAACCTTGGTTATTATTTTTCCTTATTATCTTTATTTACATGGAATTTTTACCAAGGTTGTTATAGAACCCTCCCTCTTGGGGGAACAACATCATGGATGTTCAATGAAACCTACAACCAACAAGACTACTGAAAACATAACATACTGCCCATGGAGCCTTATAACTTAGCTCGTTGTAGTATTTACAATGATCAACCAACTGAGAAGCAAACCAAAATGACAACATAACAA
Source organism: Pinus albicaulis (assembly GCA_034641835.2). Taxonomy (NCBI): domain Eukaryota; kingdom Viridiplantae; phylum Streptophyta; class Pinopsida; order Pinales; family Pinaceae; genus Pinus; species Pinus albicaulis. Next base: position 610,189,587 of record CM076583.1, read on the forward strand.
GTACAGCATGAAAACCATAATGACATGACACCCATACCGCTTATTGGAGATTTATAACACAAATCATAGCAGTATTTACATTCATGTACATATTTACATATACCAAAACATCATACTACAACATATACCATAAACATTCGCTCAACCAACGAATAGAGAAAGATACATAGCTTGCATTTGATCCACCATCTCCCATGTAGCTTCATCGGGCCCAAAATGCTTCCATTGCACTTTAACCTGCTCAATTTCTTGGTTCCAGAGCATGAGCATCTTTCTCTTCAAAATACTTTATGGTTCATGCTGAAATTCTCCTTTTGGCTCCACCTTCAATACATAACAGACAATCACATGATAAGCATATTTAACATACTTCTTAAGCAATGAAACATGGAAAACATCATGAAATTTATCTGTAGGAATTACAAGTCGATGGGCTACTGGTCCAATCATTTCAAGAATATTGAAAGGTCCAAAAAACTGAGGTGCCAACTTGGCACATGATCCAATCCTCAAGGAGCTCTTCTTGGGATTAATGCACAAGTACACTTGTTCCCCGACATGGAATTCCTTAAACAACATGTTCTAATCTACATAAATTTTATGTTTGTCCTATGTTTCCTTTATATTCTTCTTGATTACCTGCATTTCCTATTCCATCTCTACCAACATGTCTGGTGCTATCAACACCATGTTCACTAGATCATTCCAACTGATGGGAGTATTACAACTTCGCCCATGGAGTTTCTCAAACAGAATAATCCTAAGTGACTCCCGATACCCATTGTTGTAAGAAAACTCCACCAATGGACGGTACTCATCCCATCTCGTCTACTGATGCATCACATACATCCTCAACATGTCCTCCAATATCCTATTGACCCTCTTTGTCTGTCCATCTGTCTACGGATGATCATTTTTACTAAAGGCCAACTTTGTACCCAACCCTGTAAACAAATATTTTCAGAATCTAGAAGTGAACTTAACATCCATGTCAGACACAATCCTCTTTGGGATACCATGTATCCTCACTACATATCTGATGAATAACTATGCTACATCATTAGTTGAATATGTAGAGTTCACTGGAATGAAGTGTGCTACCTTAGTCAACCTATCCACCACAACCATGATGGAATCATGTTTTCTAGATGTCCTTGGAAAACCTGTGATGAAATCCATGGAAATGACCTCCCACTTCCACTCTGGAATTAGGATCGACTGAAGTAACCTACTTGGATTCTTACATTATGCCTTCACTTGTTGAAATTCCAAGCATCTAACCATAAACTCTGCCACTTCCTTTTTCATATTCAACCAATAATAAAGCTTCTTCAATGTTGTCAATGTCTTTTGGTACCCTGAGTGACCTGAATATGGTTTTGCATGGAAATCTTGCAAGATAGTCTTCTTAAGCTCATTGCTATCTGGTACATAGATTATGTCTCTAAATGTGATCAAACCATATGTTGTGAGATGATAATCCACATCCTTCTCACATGTACCATGTTGTAACCTATGCCTAAGCTCCACGTACATGTCATCTTGTTGTCCTACCTATTGTAACAGCTCTCAGGTTCCGCCAAATTTATTTATTTATTTTATTTTTTTCTATTTCAGAACCTATTCTCATTTCTACTTATTAATAACTACTCTTTTAATATTCATGAGGATTTATGAAATCTCACATGAATTTTTTCCACTTGAATTTTCCTTGGATGGATAAGTACAATCCATTCCTTAGGGTTAATTGATAATTTACACTTTAACACCTCTTTTTGGTAATTCATATTAGTGTAATATTACATAACCCTTATGAAATCATTGTACTTTTAACATTTTCAAATTTAATATATATTATATAACTTTAATATGTAATATATATATATATATATATATATATATATATATTCCACATTTAATATATATAATAATTAGACATTCATATGTTATTATTATATATTACATTTTTCATATTGAATTTCTCCTTCCCTAACACTAACTTCTCTTTATTACTTTATTCAATTAATTTCTAATTCAAACTTCAACAAGGCCCTTTTCATATTTTTACTTCACATACCATTAATGTTTATATAAGGATGAAGTAGTCATATATGAAAATCCAATTAGAGATAATTATAGAAATTCATGCCTATCACTCTCCATGACTCGATAGGACTAAATTTATATATTTTCTTCATTTAAAGTATGTATAACACCTGATAATTTAAGTTTATTTCAAAACATTAATTGTAAGTCACATCGACCCAACCCTTTTTATTTTCCACTTGAAGTATATAAAATATTATATACTTGATGATTTATTAAATCAACCAAATTAACTCAACCTACACTTTCATTATATCGAGTCCTTATGGTTTAATTGATCTTGTTTGTTTTGTAACCACTATTGGTTATAATAATCATCCTCTTTTTCTTTTACCCTTTGAGGACATATTCGAATTTTTACGTCGGAGGCGTTTTCTTTGTGGGCTTGGGGTGAGCAAACATTGTTCACCCCAGCCAATGAGAAACAGTTTTCCTATCGCGCATGGAACCAATTAAATTTTGCCACGTGTACTGGGTCTGAGCACCGGTTCTGTGCGCACTCGTTAACAGTGATCGATTCGCGGAAGAGGCGCGCTCAAGGCCCCCTGCCATCCTCCTGCGCTCTCTGTTCATTAAGCAAAACGAGAAACTTCCAGGATGTGGATATCATGCCCGGGGGATCCATCAGCCTGGGGGACGTTCTGCGCCATGGATGCGATCAAGGCGATCCCATGTTCAGCAGCCACAACGATATTTTCAGTGGGAGCATTAACGACCAGGCACCCAAACTCAGTGGCTGCCTGCAGATCCACATTGTCTATACCCACACCCGCTCTTCCGACAAAGCCGCCACATACCCTTGGAAAGTTAATTAACGCGCCGGACTCAACACTGTTATTCGAGTCAATTCAGTTAAGGGTGTAATTAACCTTCAGAAACTGAAGGAGGATTCCCCTTCGTGAAGTCTCGGGTTGTACATGCTGCGGAGAATTGCTTTAATTTCTTTCCAGATAGAATCTCAAGGAAGGTCGAAGAGAATCACTATGGGATTCACGAAACGCAACAGAAATCCCCTATTTGCGTTAACTCTACATAAAATATCCTGAGGAGCGAATTCTGCTTCCTCGTTGAATCCGATCAGTTGATCTATGGATGTCAACTTACAGTGGTAAAAGGAACTCCCTACCTTCGATGTGTTAACCGGGAATTATCGCCAGTGGTAGCCCAAGCACTGCAGAAATTGCGACTTTAATCTGAGTGAGGTACCGATGAGAGCGATGAGGTTTTGTTGTGGAAGACGCACAAACCTAGAATGTATTGATCGTGCAACCTTGAAGTACCAAGTGGGACCTTGTGTAAAGATTGATGGCGGTTTTTGGATGCGAAAGGCGGTTTTCGCACAAGTCATAAGGCAGTGAGCGGTTTCTGTAAAACAAACACGATACACCCCTGTGCTTGACACATAAGCCTAGGGTGGTTTCGTAAAGTAATGTTGTCGTAGTGTGTTGTTTAATCAAAGACTGCCATTGGGGCAAATTCAGATTCGAATATCGATTTGAATGTTCCTTAAATTAAGCTAATATATAAGCTTTGGCCAGAGGTCCGAAAGAAGGAAGGGTGTGATTGTAGGAGTGACTCGGATTGAAGTCAATTGAATTTCAAAGGTGAAAAGTATTGATATGGTTCGAAGGTATAGCGGACCATTGACTTGGTTTAATCTCGTATGTAGGTTTGCTCAATGCATATGGGAATTCATGACCTTTGATAAGAGTTCCGCATTTGAAGATTGAACATTGGCAAAAAATAAAAGGGCATGTTGCATGCTTATGAGGGTTATCACCACTAAGGAATTGTTGAATTAATAAAATAATCTATATTGTTTATTTAAAATTGCCAACTCAGAAGTTAGAAATAGCGTGAGGTTGCCAGACTATCGGGTTGCTTGGAAAATGAAGTTGTTGAGTGCATTTACACACATATTGCGATCCTTACATATCTACCGCCCCGGCGTTCCTTTGCGCCTCTTGGTGAAATTGCTAGTTCTAACGTTTCCAACTTTCGTTGACATTCATTTCTTTTCGTTGCCCATGCACCATATTTTTATTACTCCTTAGTCATTCGAATCCTATCAGATTTGAATTCGTGCGACTAACACCGGTTTTCATACAATTTCAAGGCACCCTTTTTCAGACTTGGCTTGTCATAACATTTACAGCTTATTCTGAAGACTCATTAAACTTGTGTTCATATATATACGTTTTAAATCTGACTAGTATTTAATGTAGGGTACGAATTATAAATGTGTTGCATTGTCCAACACTTAAGCTTAAAAACACACAACTGTTTTGTTGTACAATTCTGAAATACGAAATCGTTCATTACGTATTAGGGTTTGTATGAGGACAAGAGCACTTATAATTTTTCAATTTTGTATCTGTTTGGCCTTCCTTGGTAATCTCGAGAAGATTGTTTCAGTTCTCGATTCTCTAATTTGGGCATCGCTTGACACGTGGTCAATGATCCCGAGGTCGATTTTAGCATATAAGCGATAAAAAATTTTATCGAATTCATTTTCCCTCCGTCAAATGTTGAACAGCTCTCTGGTCTCTTTGCCCTTTACTGTGCCTCATTTCTATTTTCACCTTCGTATGGTATTTTTTTTTTCTCTATCAACCTGATCAAGCTACGGCTCAATCATTCCATCTACCAGGTGCGTATTCTAAATATACAATTATATATTTCTTTTTTCTCTTGTTTATAGAAATCAATCTCTCAATTTTCTATCTCGATTTATTATGAAGATATTTTGGCTTTATGGCGAATGAGATAAAATCGCTATTACCAACCGATTTCTCTCATTTATCATATTATTCTTTTAATCCTTGTATGGATAAGATCGAAATCCTTTTTATATTTATTGTCTTCGAGTGTTTTAACTCCGACTTGTTTAAAAATCTGTGTAGGTATGGAATTCGTATAATCTTTTTGAAGGATACACGATTTTCCCCAGACGCGGGTGGAGAAGAACTCCTCCTTTGAAACGTTCAAGTGGATTACACTAAACCCTTGAACAAATCTTAATATAATGATTTTCATTATCTTTCTTTTTTTCTTAAAATCATTTTCACCATAATTTTATTTTAACAGGGCTTCGGAAATCCGAGAATATTTGTCACAGTTCGTATCCTTCGAAGGTACTCCAACTTTCTTAGTTAGTTTACCTGTTTAAAATCATTCCACCCCACTTCCTTTTGATCAAATTCAAACTGATTTTGCACTGATAATTTCAAGTACGAATTTTTAGAAATGCTTTTGTAACTTGCCCTTCTCATTCTTAACGCTCAGTCTATGAAGATCTTAACCTTCAGTACCTTTGCCCTGGACAGGTCTATAAATTCTTCATACTTCACTTTCCAGATTTAGTTTACCGAAACTCGATATTTTGTCTCGGATGACTTTTTATTGCCATGTTTATCCTACTGTAATTTTAATATGAAACATCAATTTGTAATAATTTTATACTTTCCGTCTATGGGACTGTGCCTTCCTATTATTTTTAAAGGGTATATTTCTCTTTTTATATCTAGGCGATTATACTACTCTGAGACATAAAATTTGTTTCCAGCTAGAATGATACCATACTAGAATCATGTTAATTCATTTTGCATTAACTATTTGTGCTTCAAATAATCGATGTCATGAACGATCTGTTTACACCATTACAGTTTCATTGTAATTAATTTTCTGTGAATACCAACATTGGTATTTATATGTATATATGATAGTCTTCTTTAATCATTTCCGAGAGAATTTTACTGGATTTTTATTGGTTTCAGCTAATACTTATGGAATAACACTGCACAGCACTGTAACTAAACTTTTTATCACCATATTCCGATTCTAAAAAAAATGTCTAATAACAGTACTTCTCTTCCAACCTTGTAATTATTTTCGTGATGTATATAGAAATATACAATTAATTACCTTAAATTATTCCTCTTCATCTTCATTAAATTAGAATATATTCACCATGATATTTACTGGGATTTTTAGTATAATATGCCTCTTCGGCTAAACTAATCTTATTCTAAGATTTTCTTCTGCTAAATCATTTATCCCCTTTATACAAAGGCTTTTAAATATTCTACTCAAATCATGTTCCTATGCATGACCTATTTCTGAATGAAATAATATCCATTATGTTCCACCATATAGATTTATAATATAAACTTTTCCATTACTTGTATCTACAGGTATTCCATCTAACTCAGACTACAAGTCGATATATAATAACTCAAAATTTTAGCTAATTAACTAAGTACCAATCAGATTTATAATTATGATTAACCAGAACAGGTCCAATTTTCTGTGTAGAATATTTCTATAGATATATGGACTTTTCAACCATTTGAATAATATCTAATCTTCTTATACATATGGTATTTTACTTTAGAAATTTGTATTTTCTTATACACAATAGATGTGTATATAAATGTGTGATGTACTAAGTTCAATTCATGATAATTACATGCAGTGTAGAAATTTCCTAATTATCATTTATATTGAATTTTGCAGAATTGTACATACTTATTTTTTTTCATACAGTGAACATCATAGATTATCAGAATAATTTCCTTCTAGTATTATCATAGCTATTCAATATTTTTTTTTCTTAGCTTAAATTACTCTAGTTCATTTGTAATAGAAAATATATCTGATTTTCCTGATATCAATTATTTTCTTCTGGTTTTAAACAGAATGTAAATTTTGATAACAATTATAAACATAATATCAGTTTTCTTATCTCCAGATCCAAACCTGAATATAGGTTTCGACATTCTGGAAGATGGATTTCTGAACTTATTCTATCATGCTACTGTAATTACTGGATTTAATCTATTAAATCTGGTCAATCAAAAACATGATTTAACATAATACTAATTATTCTAATTAGCCACCTATTTTCTATTTCTTGCAAATAATTGTACACACTTTTTAAACTAACTTTTAATATTATGAGTGCATACCAATGTGTAATGACCAGTCCTCCCAACCATATAATTCCTCTTTCTCCAGAATTCACCCCCGAGCTGAGATCCTCTCCAAGAAAAGATCCCCCCTAATCTGTTCTGGAGTAGCTTACTTAAGCTATGCTTTCCCCAAAGACTGTTTCTAATTCTGCGTCCAGAATTTCAGGATGCTTTTATTCCTGTTTTCCTAGGCTTCCCTTAATGAGGGACTTTAAAGCTGCTTTCTGCTTTTCCAGCTTTTTACCTCTTCCTAACTACTTTCCTCATCATTGGGGAATTTAGATTTTTCCTCTTAAATCTAAATTGGAAATCATTCCTTTCAAGGCTTTTTGAAAGGTTTTGGGAAAGTCTTATCCTTATCCATATCCTCATGGATCAAGTTTATGATCTCCAATCTCATCTGGTCATAGTGCACACATAAATATTCCATTTATTTTCATTAATAAATATTTAAATAAAATCCACACAATAATTATCCATTGGGGTCCACTCCCCTTTGGATTTTTGTTCAAATGTCTAACTTGAAAAGCATAGAACTAGGGGTGTTACACCTATAAGATTTAATCTTGTAGGTCTATCCCATATGAACTCATAGATGTTATATGATTCACCTGTATCCTCCTACTAAGAGCATATGTAACCATGTTCTCTTTACCCTTGATGTACATGATCTCAAAGTCAAACTTAATGAGTGTGGCCAACCATCTAGCTTTCCTGGCATTCAGATTCGGTTGATCAAACAAGTATCTTAATCCACTATGATCAATCATCAATACAAACCTCCTGCCGAGAAGACAATGTCTCCACATCTTCAATGCATGGATGATCGTTTCCAAATCAAGATCATGTGTTGGATAATTATGCTCATTCTCACTCAATTTGCGTGACTCATAGCACACTACATGTCCTTATTGCATAAGGAATCCACCAAGTCCTCTCTTACAAACATCGGTACACACCACAAACTTTGTACGGATCCGTAATCTTTAACATTGGATAATTTTTCAACAACTGCTTCAACTGTTCAAAACTTGCTGCATGTTCCTCTGTCCATTCAAATTTCTTACCTTGCCTCGACATTGATGTAATAGGATGTGCAATCCAAGATAAGTTCTTGATGAACCTCCTATAATAACCTGTTAGCCCCATAAATGATCTTACCTCATCCACATTTCTACGAGCTACCCATTCCATGATAACCCTTATCTTTTCTAGATCTACTATTATTCCTTCCTTGGAAACAACATGTCCCAAGTAATGTACCTCTGCTTTAAAGAAATTGCATTTACTGAGCTTAGCATACAATTGATGCTCTCTCAACAATCTCAATATTGCTACTAAGTGTTCGATATTCTATTCCTTATTCTTAGAATATATCAAGATTTCATTAATGAATACAATAACAAACTTGTCCAAATAAATACGTAACACACTATTCATCAAGCACATAAAGGTAGTTAGAGCATTAGTCAAACCAAATGGAACTACAACAAACTCATAATGGCCATACCCGGTTTGGAAAGTTGCCTTGTACATGTCCTCTTCTTTAATGTGTACCTGATGCTATCTGTATCTCGTATCAACCTTCGAGAACAATGTTGCTCCCTTAAACTAATCAAACAAGTCATCAATCCTTAGTAGAAAATATATGTCCTTGATCGTCACCTTGTTCAACTACTTGTAATCAATGCACAACCTGAGAGTACCATCCTTCTTCTTCAAAAACAATATCAGTGCACCCCATGGTGATAGACTTGGCCTAATGTATCCTTGGTCAATAATTTCCTTCAATTGCAACTTCAACTCTACTAACTCTAGAGTGCTCATCAGGTACGGTGCATTTGATGTTGGTACTTCCCTCGGTATCAATTCAATAGAAAAGTCCACTTCTCTAAGATGCAGTAAATTTGAAATATCTACAGGAAATACATCCTTGAACTGCTGCAAGATTGGATACTTTCTCAATACCTCTGCATCCTCCTCTTCCTTACCTTTATTACTAGAAATATTCATTGCAAATAACACACACCCTTTTCTACGATTGCACTTTGCTTGCATAGTTGTCACCATTCGAACTAATGTAGCTTTCTTCTTGCCCTGCAAGAATCTTTTTTCCCCTTTTTCATCCAAACACTCAATATATTTGTCATAAAAATCCACCTTAGTCATGTGAATATATAACCAATCCATAGCCAAAAGTGTATTATATGATACCAGTGACAATACATTCAAATGTGTTGATGTAGGCATACCATTCAACTCAAACGCACAAGATCTTACCCAGTGATCAACTCTCTTCTTTGTCCTTGTAGCCAACTTCACTAACCAAGATTTTTCATGCACTTCTTTATTCAAACCACACTTATCCACCAAGTCAGGATTAACATAACTATAATTAGATCTAGGGTAAATCAAAATAGAAACAACTTGATCACAAAGCTTACCGTCCATCTCAATGATAGATGCCTGGTGATCTGCCTGCTAGTTATCCAACATTTCATAGATACGAGGAATGTTCTTCCCAACAACCCCAATATTTTGCACCTCCTATGCACTATAGATATGAGGCCTACCACCATGATACTGTGGACAATATCTCTTGAGATGCTTCTTGCCACATATCCAATACTTCAATGGTCACATACCATCACCTCTATTTTGCTGCCCTCCAGACTGTGACCCATGTCCTTGTCTAACTACGTTGACCTTCTTATAAGGTGCAACATATTCTTTCTCTTCTACATTCTAAGGCGTTGTCCTTTTCGGCTTCCATTTACCTTTATCTTTGTCTTTCCCTTTCCAACCTTGCTGAGATTCTATCTTGCGCTTTGACTGCTCATAACAGTGCTTCAATTTCCCAATAACTTCCTCAAGTGACTAAGGCTCATGATACTCAATCTGATCTCTAAATTATAATGGAAATCCCCTGAAAAATCTTTGAACCTTATTTTTTTATCCTTAAGATACAATACATACCTCAATAACACCAGGAACTTGGTCGTATACTCCTCATATGTCATTGATCCCATCTTAAGCTCATATAATTCCTTGGCTTTGTTGTCATAGTACCTCTCTGACAAGTACTTCTTTTTGAAAAGCCACTTGAATTCATGCCAACTCAACTCTTATGTCCTGATGTCTCTAAACCTCTTCACATCTTCCCACCATATATCTTCTTTACCTTTAAGGTGGAAGATAACTATTCTAGCCTTCATATTCTCTTTTTAATTATGCAACTCAAAGAAATTATTCATTCAAAGTAATCACGCCTCTGCATCCTCTAACTTCTTCAAATCCCCATCAAATGTAGGTGGCTTCGATTTATTGAACTCATCCGACAAATATCCCTGTCACTCCTCATATACGGATGATAATGATGACGATCATAGTGTTTTTCAGAACCAGAACTAGATTAGAACTTGTGTCCATCACCTTTCCTATCTGGAGTATCCAAGAGCTTGTCATCTCTGATCTTGTCATCCCTTTCTGACCTATGACCACCATGATACCAACTTCCATATGCCCCATTAGTCATGTCCTCCTACCCATGGCTGATCTGAAGTGGTCCATGTCTCTGCAATTCTGACAAACTCTAAAGGATTACTGCATTAACTTCTGCTTGTTTCTCCTATGCCTGAATGATCCTATCAATGTGTGCTTTGCAACTTCTTATTTATGCCTTCAAATTTTTCAATTGGTCTCCTAAGTCAGAATAATTCCCACCACCACGTTTCTCATTTGATCCACAAGGAGAATATCATGAACTATAGTCTACCATCTTGGTAGTCATCTTTGATCTATTTCCTTCAAGTGTACCATGTCATCTAAAACCAAAACATAACATAATTAATATACCTTAGTATAGTTCAGGTCAGGATATCCCATCTACAAGATCAACCATATTAGCATGATACATATATAATCATAATCATAACAACATATGAAAATCATTTCAACCATTATCCGGTTATCAATCAATGACCATATCGACCACATACCATGACCTCATGCACGACAACTATCACCATGCCAATGTATGCATAACAACTTATAAGCATTAATGTGCATAAGCAATGCATAATTGACATACACTCTTGACAACCATATCCAATCAAATACACCATCAACTTTCACATGGCGGCACAACTACGACCATGACCAACACCATGCGCACATAACAAGCACATATACCACAAGCATAAATAACACATATGCAACCGACATGTATGCACGACAAACACACTGCCCATCCAGTCCAAGGGGTGAACCATGCTTTGATGCCACCCTGTAACACCCTCCTGCCACATTTACCCAACCTAACCAGTCCACTGGGGTAAACGTATGATGAGAGACTACTATGATGTGATTCAACCTCCTATATCACCTTAAGGAATTGGAACTGATAGAACTAACCAAATTGACCTTCCCCACATGCCACATAAACTTTAGGAGCCAACCAACCCTTCCAGGTGACCAAACCATGAGGAAGGTTGACATATGACTTATTAGGCCCTTAGTTTCTCCCATGACAAGCCCTGCAAGTGGCTAAGGGCTTCCAGTCGCTTCCACAGCAAGGGATTCCAGTGACTGTGGAATTTTTCAGCTAGTTTTGTGCCCGCGACCCAAAATTTTGTTCCACTTTTTCAGGGCCAGGAATCAGGCCACTTCCCAAAACTTCATGAAACTCCTAGAAGTGATAAATGACATAGAAATGAAGGTACTAATGCAAACATTGATACAAGTACTTGATTTTCCCCCTACTAGCCATGACAGGCATTTCATCAAACATGTCACAAATATGTGATCTATAGGTCATAACAACATATCTAAGTATAGGGGTCTCATACTTATCTGAGATTTGTAAGGAAGCATTGATGCCATATCACAATAGTTGTATTATCATCTATTAATTCATGCATTAATTGTACTTTCAATTACTAATCAAAACATGATGAAAGCCATAAATCAAGTATGTCATAAAACATACTCATAACCAACATATAATCAATAGAAATACCAAGGATATAACAACCATAAAATCCACATATAAGCATATATTTGCACATGAAATACCAAGGAGAAGAAGCTATTATTAAGGAATGCAAAATCCAACCAAGTATTTGACTTCCACGAACCCCCCGACCATAGATTGGTTGAACCAAATATTTCTTTCAGCCAATCACCGATGTTCCATATTCCAAGCATGAATGTGGGACTCACAACAAAACCCACCAGGGCTTCTCGAGGCCAAACCACCTCAACCCTCCTCAATATAACCAAGCTTTACTGCAATCCCCATCGAATCACTAGACCCAAAATAAGCATGGATGCCTCAGGATCTCTCCACATAAACCGTGAGGAATTTTCCTGTTTCAACCTCTCTGATTTACCATGTATCCCGCCATTACCAGTCAAGGGATTCCTAAGCCTACGAGGTATCCACCCTATGGGATTTACCGTGTATCTCTTCATTAATGGTCATGGGATTCCTAGACCCAATCAAGGGTATTCACCATTGAGCTTTACCATTTATCTAGCCATTCACCGGTCAAGAATTCCTAGGCTCAATCGAGGCGTTCACATCTAGGTTTTACCATGTATCCCATCCTAGGATTCCTAGGACTTGTGAATAATCCTAAGATCACCCCACTCTGTTAGTGTCTTATAGTCACAGTGATCAAATTTACTCTTTTCACTATTGTTTGAGTTTTAGGTCAAATTATAATATTTGCAAATTAAATTTGACGTGTCCCTTGATTTTCAAATGGTTCCAAGTTATTGTCTACGTGTCATTGCAACTCCCTCCACTTATCCAAGGTCACAAAAATCCATCATGGTCATCGTCATCATTTCCATCCATAAGTCATCAAATGAGTTAGTTGGTCATCATACTAGTCATGGAATCGTAAGAATTGATACTTTGAGAGTTAAATTTATAAGTCATGGTCAAGAATATGCATATGATGTTCATCATTATCTCAGTCATCATTCTGAAAAAGGGAGTCGTATCATTCATTATGGTCGTCAAAAACTTTTATTATGGGAGTTATAAATTAGGAAAATAAAGTGTTTCAAAGAGAATCAAGGTACATCTACATCACATGGAGATGTAACCTTCCTATTGAAGAATATGTTTCCAGTATAAATCACATCATCAAGTCATTTTGTCGAAGGTTCACGTGATGTCACTCCACTATCAAGCCAAAAATTGATTTCTCAATATATAGGTAGCATTAACACACTTCAAAGCTTCATTGCATCTTTTAAAATTTCAAATAGCTCCTCTCCATCACTTTGAAGAGCTTCCATATCCATCAGAAGTTTGAATTTCACCATCACTACCATATTTCATCAGTCTGTTCCATTTCTGGAGGGTATTGCTACGCTTTTCAGTTGGAGGCCAAAGGGAGAAAGAAAGGGATTTTTTATCATCTCAATGCTTCAAAGGTTCTTTTAACAAGAAATTCAAACCTTGCAAACCTTCTATGCAATCATTTTCTTCAAAAAAATAATCAAAATCTATCCCTAGGGTTTTGTTGCATTTTCTCTTCCCATGGTCTATAGCTTCATTTGAGAGGGTTTCTCCTTGTTTTTGGGTTCATACATCCTTCATTATCCTCATCAAACATTCCCCACCCTTCCCCTCACTAAAATTCCTTCATTTCACCATTTCCCTTATCAAACCCATCTTATTGTTGCGCTTCTGGCATAAGTATGTGTTTTCCCTCCCCCCACTTATTTCTCACTCATTTTGGGAAATTCCACTTTCATTGTGTTCCTAACACCTATCCCTACCTCCCATAAGTTTTTCATATTTTTTCCTACCCCCCATCCCCTCCATTCCCTTGCTTCAAGTTGCTGTGTTTTTAGCCCTGTTTTGCAGCTCAAAGTCCCTTGCCCTCTCTTGTTCCAAACTAGGGTTTTATATCAAAAGTGAAGATAAAAACATGGTGAAGACCAGTGAAAGGAAGAGGTATAATGGAGGACATGTCTCAATATATGAGCCAACTCATATGCAAGAGGTCAATGCATCAGAATTCATTATAAAATCATTTGAGCATGTAGGTTGCCTAGGGTTTGTCTAAAGGTGAAAGTGGTAGGCTATAATCATGATTTAACAAGCTAATTTTCCATTAAATTCGGTAAATATCAGGCCATCATAACAGGGGTGAACTTTATAGTGTCAGAAAAGGATCAAAAAGGGTGTTTTTATAGGTTTCAATGCCCTACTTTTTCACCTTTTGCTGCACACAGGGACAATTTTACTTAAAAATCAGTTTATGAAGTGATGGAGATGAATTTTACAAAAGAGAAAGAGGTTTTTGTCAACAATATACCAAATAACAAAAACCTCCTTCACTTTATGCACAATGTTTATTATTTGAAAGATATGCGCAAAGTTTGAAGCATATTTTTCATAAAATCAAATTCTCCAATTTAATTGCCTACTTTAGCCATTCTTTTGTTTCACGGATTCCGAGAATATGGGAATGAATTTTAAAAACATGAGAGAGGTGTTTCTCCAAAAAAACCTTATCTACAAAACCCTCTCCCATGTTTGTAAAAAGTGTTATGATTAAATATATATTACTCCATCTTTGACCCCTATTTTTACAAAAAATGCAGAAATTTGACCCTACAGAAACGCAACAACTAGTTGTTGCGCTTTTTCTCAGAGGGTAAAAATCCAAAACTTCAAGCATGGTTGGATAGATAATGACTTAAGTATATCATAAAATCACTTTAGGATGCTTTTAAAGTCATAATTTTGAAGAAAATGATCAAATAGTGCCTTTTTTACACCTTTCTACCACCTTTTCAGAAATTCGTTGTGTTTCAGGATTCTTGGTTTCAAAATCAATTTTGAGGGGGCTAAAATGATGATTTTGGATGAATTAAAGGTCCCAGTGTATAGTATAAATCCTAATATTTCTTCACCAGCCTTTAGTAACATTTAGAACCTCTTCCAAGTAATCTAAAACTCAAGCCAAAGTCGTTGTGTTTCTGCTAAAACAATTTGTTGCGTTTCTGGGAAAGTTGTTGTGTTTCTGTGTTAGGATAATTTCACTACACGTGGAGGTTAAAGGTTAAACTTGGTCGATGTAATAGCTGACTCATGAGTTATCTAATGACTAATAGTCTTATTAATGATTATCATGGTAAATAATCTTGTAATTAATGCCTTGAGAGACAAACTCAATTAGTTAGCTAAAAAAGGGGAAATTTGTTTCTAACTTCCCTAGGATTTGGAAATGAGTCATTAGGTTCATTAATTAGTTGCTATGGATTAGGATTCGACTCCTTGGAGGTGGAATCTTGTTTTTCCTCTATATGTACTCATAAACAAGTAAAAGAGAAGGTTGAATACTTGAAGTTCACACTTATTTGGAACTGGTGTACTTGACTCTTTGCAGAAATAATATACAGACAGTTGAAGCTATTTTTATGGGATTATTGTGATGTGGTTAGTGATAGTGTTTTTCTCCATTTTTCCTTATGCATCTGATGATTAAGTTGTCCTATCATCCATCTATGTTCTTCTTGTGTTAATCTCATAAGTTTTAAACAAGATACATTGCCTCATATGCTTTGTTTTATCTGAGATTTTCATATAATTGTTTTATCTTCTAAATAAATTAATTCATACATGTATGCTCATTTTACTCCTTCTACATGATTTCATCCTCACCACAGTACAATGAAAAATTTGATTTGTGTCACTAGTTACATCTATCTTACCTCATTCTATGACTACAGTTGATCCTTTGGAACACTTGGCCTAGTTCCTAATCTGGTGCTTCTTATCTAGAAAAACCTAAATAAAAAAACCCTACTAAGCTAATAACTAGCCTAAAACGCTAATACTCTCCAGTAATTTCCATTGACCGTGAAATTGATTTTGAGAGAGCCCTCTCTGATTTGGTAGGGATAGATACCAAGTCAAAAGTTGGTTTGTGTTTACCTCTTTGGTTTCCTTTCTCACCCTTTGGGAACTAAGGATCCCTAACACACTCAACTTCATGTCCATCCCACAATCCATCTCAACCAAACATGAGAGCCCCATCACACCATGTATATTCAGAAATGGCAAGGAAAGGAAAAAGAATATTTTCACACCTAGAAAAACACATGCCAGTGACAACAAGAGAACCAAAACCACACATGCATGTACCGTGCATGCCAAATCTAGCAAGGAAATCACACTTGCAAATAGATACCTGCAAATAATCCCACTGTAGCTGATTGACGGTGCTCTTTCTTGTTGGAATTTTGCTAAAAATGCCATTTTTCCTTTCCAAAGCCTTTTCCTTTTCCAATGCATTAGCCATAATAAACCATATGAGCACCCACACTAGAATATTTTGCCCAAAATTCAGCTTGGAATAAGTGTCCCGTGACCTTGGTTATTATTTTGTCTTTATTATCTTTATTTATATGGAATTTTGACCAGGGATGTTACAACCATAACTCCTACATATTACATCAAATTTGAAGACAAATGTGTTAGGGTCTTCATTGGACAGAACATGATTTTTTGGTAAGTTGAGTGAGGAATATTCTTCATTTTGGTTTCCTCATTTGATTCTTCAATAGGGAATTCGAAGGTGGTCTCATTTTCCTTAAATTTATAGGACATCTCCTCTTGAGGCTTGTTCTCTTCTTAGAAAGGTGATTTAGGAGAGTCGAGAAAAATAAGCTCTTCGTAGTGGAACTTCTCACATATTGGATCTCCAAGAAATAGATTTTCCATTAGTGCAGAGGATGAAACTTGTGTGATTTTGGATTCCTAGCCAGAGATTTTAGCTATCTTCTTGGCAAGGGAACTTGCTATGGGAATAAAGTAGTTTGGTTGACTATGCCATTTTCCTCTTGATACTAACATGCACTATTAATTTTATGGTGATTTTGGTGGAACTAGAAAATATACCTAATGAATCTCTAAATTAGGGCATGAAAAATTAGAAATTCATTCTATATAAAGTAAAATGCTACAAAGAAAGGTTAAAAATTGATTACATCAACTACCATAAAAGAGATTACTTAACTAAAGCAAGCAACGATCAAAATCAAGCAAACAAATATTGAACGTACTATTGATGGTTCCCTAAAAATGATGCCAAAAATGATGGGCCTTTAAAGTACCCCCCAATCATTTAGCATACAACTAAAGACCTATACATTTAATTGTCATTTTGAGGCTCTTATGGAACTTGCAAACTGACGTGCACTATGTATGCTAGTACAATATGTTATGCACTATCGTAGTTGTAGTATTCTAAATGAATGTCACAAGGCAAGACATTTCGATGCTTTCACAAGTCACAAGGAAAAAAACACACCACACTAGAAATCAAAAGCACTCTTCCAGGAAAGTAAAGATCACACTTGCAAGAAATCACTTGCATTAAAAGGTGACGTGTTCAAGTATGTAGATGATCTTGAATTTTGTAACATGAATGCATTTTGTAACATGAATGCAATGGCTAATAAATATGTAATAAACCACGAGATGTAAGAAATTCAAACCACATTGTGCTACAAATAATTACCCCATGAAAATAATCGCAATTTATGGTAGACAAGGTAAAGGAAAATGTAAATATGAAAATAAAGAAATTAGCTAAAACTATAGAGCATTGTAATGTTAAATGAAGAGTTGCAACAATAACTTAAATCATGGGCTACACATGAAAATTGCAACAATAGTCAAGTCACGAGTTAGAACAACACAAGTTGCAGCTATGTATATGTTAAAGAGTTGTAGCCGTATGTGAATAACAAAATTAAATATCATAGTTGTATCACTATG
Organism: Pinus albicaulis; assembly: GCA_034641835.2. Lineage (NCBI taxonomy): Eukaryota > Viridiplantae > Streptophyta > Pinopsida > Pinales > Pinaceae > Pinus > Pinus albicaulis. The sequence goes on from CM076583.1 coordinate 610,207,473, forward strand.
ACTTGTTCAAATACGTAGATAATCTTGAATTTTGTAATAAAAATGCATAAGAAATGCAATGGCTAAAAATATATATATAATAAACCACAAGATGTAAGAGATTCAAACCACATTGTGTTACAAATAATTACCCCACAAAAATAATTGCAATTTCTGGAAGACAAGGTGAAGTAAAGGGTAAATATGAAAATAGACTAATTAGCTAAAACTGCAGAGCACTATAATGTTAAATGTAGAGTTGTAGCATTAAGCTAAGCCATAGACTATCACATGCACATTGCAACAATGGTCAAGTCACATGTTAGAATGATATGAGTTGTAACTATGCATATGTGAAAGTGTTGCAACACTATGTGAATAACAATTAAATTAAATATTAAAGTTGCAACATTATGTAAATAATAAAATTAAATATCAAAGTTGCAACACTATGTAAATAATAGAGTTAAATATCAAAGTTGGAACACTATGTAAATACTAAAGGAATTGCTAGAAATAAAATATTGTAAAATAAGCTACAACTATGCTATAAAGTTACAAACAATACATGTCTAAGGAGGGGGCCTACCTCCTTAGGCAAGGCACTAGTTAAAGGAACAACAAGGTGTTAATCAATCAACACACCTTCAACGCAAATTGGAATAGAACAAAAACTTGTATTGTAGAAGTTCAAATTACAATTACGTAATAGTTGATTCTCTTTCTCTCTATATATCCTATTGTTTTATTAACATGGTATTTTATACATAATAACAAATGTTTAAATTAAATTAAGGATTTGATAGACAACCTTGAGAATCTAGTTGTTCCATCCCATTACAATGAATTCATTATAATATAGAAAAACCTAACTAATGTTGACTCGTTCAACAGTGTGACAAGGAGCAGTTGGGTCATAATTTCCTCGTTGAGTGACCAATATCCTTTATCACTTTCTTCATTAGGATATTGGTTAGTTGACTAATCTGTGGGATCTATTGGCAATAGTTGTGTAATTGAGATGTTGTGTTGTAATAACTATCCAGAGTTGTAGTGACCTTTCCCAACTGGTTAACCGACTGTGAGTTGTAGTAGCGCTTTCTAGAGTGAGTTGTAGTAATGATGTTGAGGTGAGTTGTAGCAATGATGTTGTGTGAATTGCAACAACAAGAAGTTGCAACACGAGCGGTAGCACTTCGAATTTGTAGCACGAGTGGAAACACTTTGGAGTTGTAGCACGAGCAACAATACTTCAGAGTTGCAATGCTTTAGAGTTGTAGCACTTCAAAATTATAACACTACATTAGAATAATGAGTTGTAGTAGCCAACAATAGGGAGTTTCAATACATGTATTTGAGTAGTGAGTTGTAGTGCTTTTGTCTTGCTCCTGCCTGAAAGCACCTGTGCAACTCTGCCTCTTGAATACCACTACTTAGCATATAAAGGTAATTATCTCCCTAAATATATAAGAATGAGCATTAAAATGGAATTTTAAGAAGATAATTGTACCTTCACCAAAATCCACATTCATGGGCAAAAAGGGTGTTGGAATGAGATAAAAATGGGGAAAAGATGTGCAAAAAGATCTTAGGTGAGTGCTAGAAAAATGACAATTTGGGCATCTGTCAAGATGCTCACCCATTTAATGTGATAAATTATTTTTGTTAGATTGATGTAAGCTTTTACAATTTGTTAAATTATCCATAGTCATTTTGGGATTACACTGCATCATGGAAGTAAAAAAATTTGGTGTTTTGGATGAACCCATCACTAAAGAACATGAATGATATCTTTTGTCTATTTCTACAAATTTTTTATATACCATTGACTTCTAAACAATGTAAAAGTATGAGGTTGAGAACATTAATATGTAGATTTTGACTTCACATTACATTGTTTTTCCACTTAATTACACAAAGTATTTTTAAGTTATGTAATACGTCTCCACCTTGGTGTGGGATCAATTTAACTATGATATATTTTCTTTTATATCCTTGGTAGGTTTAACAATTTTTTTAATCTTAATTACCATCCTAAAAAAATTCTCATCAACTTTTCCAAGTTACTTATTTAATTTAAAATAAATTTAATCCATTCATTCTTTATTATTGGTTCACACCAATGATCTTTGAGATTGATATGCAATTTATGTAATTTCTACCACTAATCTATATAAATTATTACTACACAACTTCTTACCATAGTGCATGCATGAACTTATTCTACTTCATTTATGATTTAAGATTTGGTATGAGTTAAGGGTTTGCTATTTTAATATTTATTAAAAATTACATATATGCCTTGAAAAATCTTTGTGTTACTTCAATTTGTTTCTGGATTTATTTCATGGTGACGAGTTTGGTTATGCTAATGTATTTATGTAAAGCATCTTGAGTTATCATTGTTTTCTTTAGATTGCATATTTCTCCTCAAGTTAGATGGCTTTGATAATCATAATTGTGTTGGTTTATCTTTAATCAAAACATATCCCATGTAAGTGGACCAAAATATCCCATATAAGTGGACCAAAATAAGTGCATGAATAAGTTGTATTATTCATTAATAAAAAAATTCACACTCTATAACATCAAGTAACACTTGGCCATTTATAAGGGAAGCACATTTGACTTAATTGTGCCACTTATTCATTAATCCAAAATTCTCAACCTATGACATCAAGGAAACACATTTGGCCATTTATAAAGGAAGCATATTTGACTTAAGCATTAATCCAAAATTCTCAACCTATAACATCAAGGAAGCACATTTGGTCATTGGTCATTTATAAAGGAAGCACATTTGACTTAATTGTGCAACTTATTCATTAAGCCCAAATTCTCAACCTATGACATCAAGGAAACACCACATTTGGCCATTTGTAGAGAAAGCACATTTGGTTTAATGGTGCAACTTATTCATTAATCCAAAATTCTCAACCTATGACATCAAGCACATTTGGCCATTTATAAAGAAGCATATTTGACTTAATTGTCTATTATTTTTCTCTAATATCTTGTCTTTGTTAACTTTCTTAGTTCATTTATACCAATTTATTACATGTGTTAGTGGCTTGGTACTATTTACTAGGCTTAGTACTATGGTTGACCTTAGGTTGTTGCTTTTTTGCTTTTGTGGCTTAGTACTATTTACTAGGCTTAGTACTATGGTTGACCTTTAGGTCCATCACCTTTTTGTTGTTGTGAAAATAGTTCCATCTCTTTTTAATTAACGTACGTGACATTAATTTAACATTGCTACCATAGCATTGAACAAGCATTGACTAAATGTCATTGTGATGTTACTACTATACCATATGCATTAAACAAACGTTGTTGGGACATTGCTCAAGTGATGTCATATGCGACCATAAAGATAAAAATAAAGTGATGTCTAGGCTTACCTACGTTAGTTGTCATGTTAATCACTTAATCAACAAGTTAATCATCACTTAATCAACAAATTAATCATCGGTTATTCAAAATCATTTGCTCAATGTTCAACTAGTATTAGGCATATTCTTATTTGAGGTTTACCTGACATTTAAGACATCGAATTGATATCAATTTTGATTTATTTAATAGTGAAGGGGTTATCAATAATATATGAAAATAATATTGAATATTTTTCTTAATGTATAAGAGATAAATTTATTATAAATATTTTAGAAAAAGATTAGCTTTATTTTTATTAAATATTAAGTGATTTAGGAAAACATAATTGTTTTTCATGGAGATCTTGTGCATGGAAGTTTAGAGTTTAAGTTTAAGGTTTATGAATCTAATTATACTTATGGTTCTTTAAGATATCAAAATTTATTGTTTTTTTGCAAATGAGGGTGTTAGATATTGTATCATTTATGACATTATTGCAAATGGTATGAATACAAGATATCCAATTGGATTTCAACCACTTCATTGGACCATTGCAAATGATTATATCTTGAGAACTACAAGCTTGATTATCTTAGAGTTAAACAATTCTCAACCAAGTCTTTAGAGTTTCTTTTGTATTCTTTAGCTAAAACAAAACCCTCATCTAACCAAATAGGATTAGGGTTGGAGTCATTGCTTAAGATAATAGCTTGGTTAGTTTGTCTTATAGCATTAAAGTCTCTTGGAAATAGGAAATTGCAAGTTATTTCTTAGCCCGTGAATATAATGTTCTAAGCCATTCTAAGGAAAAATTTTATCTAAAATGTTTTTCTTATAAAACATAAAATTAATAGGTGCAAATAGCATATTATTGTATAAGTCTTTTTAACATTAATATTTAAAATATCCATCCACAGGTATGGATTGAAAGGATCTTTCTTATGAAGCTCATGGTCTAAATATATAAGCCTATTCATTTCCTCCAAGATGGGTTTGATATCCAATTTAACTTCTATATTATTTAGGGCCAAATTGTTATTTAACTTTTCTTCTAGCTCTTTAATCTTGTTTTTTGTTTTAAAATTTTATAGATTATCGACATTTCCATTTCTTGCAAAGTAATCTTAATTTTATTCAATTTCTTCTCTAATATTATAATTTTATTATTTCTTTGTTTCTCAATGTTGTTTTCAAAATATGCAAACTTATTTTCAAACAATACCTCTAACTTTCTTTGAACTTTGGCTTCTCTTTCTTATTTACATTTCTCTAACAATTTTATCTATTTGCAGAGACTTTCTAGGATTACTTTGTTTGTCCCCCACCTCTCCACCCCCCCCTCCCCACCTTTAGAGTTTTAGGTAAATGTGTCGAATTATTCATATCGAAATAAAGAAATAGAGAAGGAATAAATTATATCCAAGACTCGGAGAAGGAACTTGTGCACCTGTTTAGATCTGCATATGCCCATATAGTAGAATATGCCCTAGGTCTCCTTCATAAAACTAAGAATATTGGACTTGCTCCATTTCTTTTCTTAGAGAATTATCCTAAAAATGGATATGCTCAATGATTCTACAAATTGGTCTCAAAGAAAAAAAAATGTGCCCATCAAGTAGATCCATCTATGCCCCAATAATAGATAAGATTATCAACATTAATAATGGGCACTTTTTGGGAATGGTTCAGATAGATTCAAGCTAAAATAAATCCATGGATCAAATAGATCTAGGTTAAAATATGCCTTGTAGTAGATTTAAACTAAAAACCTCCTTAAAGAACTTGTACCCAAATCAATATCAAAGAAATTTTACCTAGATCGACCTAATTAACAAGATGTATTGCTCTTCTTGTTGTCATTTTTCATGCCACAACCATGAGATAACACACACACCCACATTTATGAGAAGATGGTTTTCAGTAACAAACACAACATAATGCAATTTTTGGATTCATTAGATATGTGATGTTGAAAATACCACATGATGACTGTAAATAGTTGTTATATGCTAAGTAGGGTGAGTTTAAAACATATTTATCCCTTGTGGTTTGAATAGATCGTAACTAAATGGTTCCTAACCTACAAATGTAATGAACACCTTGATTGTTGTTTAAACAAAGAATTTGATTGCAGTTATGTGTTGTAACATGTGGTTTAAACAATGCCCATGTAATTAATAAAAATCAAGGGATCAAGCAAATTAATAATTAGGTTGTAAATATGAACCCACAATCCCAACAAATTGATTTGAGTGTTATCAGGATCAATTTGGTGTATAAAGGTAGAGAAGCTATTGCAAATCACCAATTGTGTAGTTTGGAAACACCTTGGAATTTATCAAACAATTATTTGTTGGAGGGAGAAATTGAGACATGGTGGTTTGTGCACTATGTGGAGTGTAATTTACAATTTAGTGTTTGGAATTTGCTTTCCACATCACATAATTAATTAATTGAATCTAACAATGATTCAACACTACAAATAAAACAAATATTCAAAGAGTAAAATTGCATGGAAATACAACACCATAAGACAATAGAGTTATTTGGGGAGAAAATTTGAAGGAAAAAACTTCTAGATTGAATGGCCTGGATTTTTTTTTTATGCATTCCTTCTGCTCTCTACCAAAGAACCGCTTCTCCAACACTGTGGAAATTTTATAGGAAAAATTGGCTTGTTGGTGTAGCTCGAAGGAAAAGTGTCCACAACCTCTTCAACTTCTTAGTTTTAGCACACTTCCTCTCCTTTGTCCCTTTGCTACCAATATTGTGGTTCATAGTTCCTTGCTTTATTTGTATTTTTCTCTCTTTTTTAATTCTTTAATTATTTTTATTTTCATTAACAATGCAACACTTTGGATGTGAGCAATAGTACATTGGAAAAGTATGGGTTCCTTTACACTATCAATTGCATCCTCCTACCTTATACTCAATATTCACTTCAATAACCACCTTATGATTTTGTTGATTCTTCTTCATTTATATGAGCATTTAATGTTTGCTTGGATCCATTCAAGAGCACATTTAGAAAGACAAATTGCTTCAAATATGTCGACCTTCATATAATTAGGTTTATCCTTTACATTGTAATTTTGACTATGATTTTTTACATTGCATTAGAAAGACTAAATTCCTCAAAAGTATCTAGATCATGTTTAGTATGAATTAGTGTGAGAAAGTTTGAGCTAATTGCTCCAATAATCCACCACCCCCCCCCCCCCCCCACCACCACCACAAAACACCTTAACTCCTCTACCATTGCCAACAAATCATCCTCAAGAAGCCCATAAAAACCCATACAAAATTCAGTAGGCAACCTATCGAGACTTGAACTCTTATCTTTCGAGTGGGAGTATACCACTTCCTCCATTTCTTCCTTAGAGATAGGGTCCATTACTTATTTGTTCTAATTATCCTCTGTAAATCTTGGCATGAAGGAAGAAATTTTTATTATTTCTATTATGTTGGTCCCTTCTTGTCCCTTGAAGAGAGACTAATCGTGCATTATTCACACCTTTAGTATTTCTTTGAAACCATTGACTTTAACTCTTGGATTATTGAGAACCTCCCAGATGGTATTCGCACTTTTCCTTGTATTAGAAGTTGTGGAAATATTTAGTGTTCTCATCCCCATGTGCTACCCTTGTAGCTCTACTTTTAAACTTACATTGGAACTTTCCCATTTTAAGAAAGCCCTTCAAGGATCGTCCAACATTTTAAGGGTTCACTATTCATCTTCACTAAAAACACCACTAGGGTTCATCTCATGTATTTTCTCTATGTGATATCCCAATAGCTTCAAATCCATTTGACTACTATTTTGTTTTTCCTTAGCCCATTCCTTTGTTATCCTTTTTGTCTTTTCTAAGGATACATAGAATTAGAACATAGATGCCCCATCTTCCCTATGATTTACATGCTCTAAATCCTAGTTCACCATCTCCTTGTACTCCTTATCCTCCAACCATGTATGATTGAATTTTAAGGGCATTGAACATGTATCCTCCAACCATGTATGATTGAATTTTAAGGGCATTGAAAAATATTAAGGATGAGATTTTTTTTTCAAGCGTAGAAACCTTGGCCAGTATTACTAATCCCTAACATACAAACTATAAAATGTTTGGTGATATTTTTGTAAAAAAAAATTGAATTTATAATGATTTTGTATAGTTTCTATCACATTTTGGTGATTTTAAAGGTAAAATAGTTTTATATTGTAAAATCTGGGCAAATCATTTTTAGAAAAAATGGAAATTAGCGAATCTTTTTTTTGGGGGGAAACATGGAAAATTAGCCCATATGTGAAATTTAGCCCTGGAAATTTCCCTTGCTTTATATTTGTAGGAAAATGGGAGAATTATTAGATATATCCCCTAGTTGAACCAAATAACAAATTCTTAGTGTTGTTGCCAATACCCCATTAGAGACAAAAAAACTTACCAATTCTCTTGGAAATTCCCTCATCTCCCAAATGATTGTTTTGCCAAGTGGGGATTAACATAGTAGGTTCTAAATCACATATCTTTGCTTCTTTAAACTTTTGAATGAAAAAAATGTACTAGTGGATCTAACATTCCATTTGTGCCCCAAACCTCTCCTCTCCCCTCCTCATTGTAAAGTGAAAATTACCCCCTATTACAACATTACCCCTTTCGATGCAATCCCATCCAAACCAAAACTCCCAAATACTTCTTTCTTTTTTAATATGGTCCATACATATTAAAGATTGTATGACTTACTTAAGTTGAGAGATTGTAATTCAACATCATTTTTTATTGGATCAATTTTGAATTCATTTCCCTACACTTTTTATTGTAGCCAATGATCTTACCTTCTAGCCTTCCTTTAATATATGAGGCCATAAAAAACCATCCCTTAAAAACCCCCTTCATGGAATCAATCATTGCACTACTAGACACCATCATATCGTACAAATAAAAATCATAAACCTTATAAGTGTTAAATATTCTATGAACTGCATTTCTTTTATGGGTTGCACCCAAATCACAAATGTTTAGAAATAATAACATCCTTTTTTAACTCTTTTGATGAATTCCTTCTTCCAAGGGTCCTAAGGACAATGCTTTATTTGCATGCCTTGGCTTCTCTTTCAACCTTGTCCATTGCTAGGTGAATAAAATACTTCCTACCTTTTATGGTGCCTAAAGAATTATCTTCACCATCCACCTATATCACTCCCTCCATTTGTGACCATGGGCATCATCTACAATTGGTTTAGACGAGTGCATATGGTATCACGACTCTTGCCTCTTCTCTATTGGGCCACTTAAGGTCTTATTCTCTCGACTTGAAAATTCATTTAAGGAAATACCCTCCCCACATATCTTTATGTGATTTTGAAGGTGGTTACTATTCAACAACTCCCATAATCTTCATAGCTTGGCCCAACTTTGTAGAACCTTCTAGTTGCAAATATGGAGGGTCAATCCCACTTTTCTTTGACTAATTGAGAGCTATGAATAAATATTGTTGAAGGGCTTCCTTCCTCTACAACTATTTGGAAACCTCCTTAGCGATCTTGATCAAGTGATCATGTCCTAAGTTGAAAAAATACTCAAATTTTGAAATTACTCAGAATTGGTTGAAACTAGAACGATCAGATAAGCCTCGTCGATACTATCCTGGCGCCACAAACGACACTCAAATCCGATACTGTATGTGAAATTTATGTAGGTTTGAAGTTTTCAGTAAACTTCAAAAACTGAGTTTGACCAGAGTTGACTTGACATTGGAAAATATTAAAAAAAAACGAATATTCTGGGAATATTCCTCAAAATATTTTGGGAATATTCCATGGAATATTCCCTGTGGGCCAATCATTCTTCGACAAGTTTCATTCAGCGGTTGGTTGGCAGGTTGACTTTTGGTTTTGGTGGCTAATTAGTGAGTGCCACGTGGCTTGTCCAGAGGCCACCACGTGGCCCCAGGTCGAAGAAGTTTTGGTTGTGTAAAATATTTGCAACTTAACAGGTTTCAAAACCTCGTCTCCGCGCTGCCAGCCGGGCAACCCAACCGCTCGGGCTCGTGGTAGTTCTTAACAACCATAGTGCAACAGTGGTATTTAAATTTTATGTTAAATTGTATTGGCAGCAAATGGGGGCCAGCCCCTAAGGGCCAACCCCCACATGTAATATGACCACAAGGCCGAAGTCCAGGAGCTAACCTCATTGGCGGAGTTTTGGCTTAGCACTTGGGTGCTAGCACTATTACCACAGGACCTCCGACCCATGACCATGGGCGGGGGCTAACACATTAACTGCCAGCAGTTTAACCTTCCGAAATGTTCGCATGTGAACGCGCCAGCGAACTATCAATCACAATAAATGCCACCCCCAATTATAGTGCAGTTCAGCCATTTCAGGGTGGACCGCCATTTCTGGCGCTCCTAACTGGAGTTAGCCAATTTTGGTGGAGTTTTTTTAGTAAGATTGGGCAAAATACTGTTTTCATCATAACTTCTTCATTATTAAACCTTTTTGGACGAAATTTTAGTCAATTTCGACTACTCTGAGAATTTTGGAGCCATTGGGACAAGTTGCAGAGCCAACAAAGGTGTCTTTCAGCCATTTTTTCTTCAGAAAATCTTGGAGAGCCATCAGGGCCATGGGGGAAATGGAGCTGCATTAGACTACACTTCACTGTTTTAGGTGAAATAAGAGTCATTCTTAGCTTATTTCTGCATTCTGAATTCATTTTCACAGCTAGTTTGGTCTGTTTAGGCCTTTTTCTCACTATATTACCAATTTGAGCATCATAATATATTAAGGACATGCCCATTGGGAGCCTTGGACCCGACAGATGTAGCCCAGGAGGGGTGAACTCCCTCATCATTTTGTTGTGTGTTTATGGTGAAGTTATTCTGCTATTTATTTTAGATTCAAGTTGTTAAAAAGTAAATTTAAATAACACTCCCTCACACTTGAATTCATAAATAGTTACCAAGAACACTTTGTTTTACTTGCAAGGCCTTACAACACTTTGCACACTTAATTTAATGGAAATGAATACTTTGAACAACAGTACAAATACTTTCATTTTCAGATCAGATGGTATCAGAGCTCAGGATTAGAGTCTTAGAAGCTAGAGTTTTACTCAGCATTTGTTTTGTGCAAAGACATAGTTGATCGTTTGCAAGTTTTGATGCTTACTAGGCTTAAACTCAAGAGAGGTGAAGGAAACTTGGTTAGTGCACAAACTAATACACAACCAAGAAGGGTCAGAGAACCACCTCCAAGAGCCATAGAAGCAACTTCAAGCATGTCTTCAAGAGAAGGAGAAGCTCCTGAAGATATGGATCCCAAAGAAGAAGAACGGGTATTCTGAAAAGCTTTCCTAGACATGAACGGGTAAGGATACTCTACCAAGAAAGGAATGATAGGCTTGTTGGAGAAGGGTCTAAAAACCAGAAAGAAGGAGAGGGTTCTTCAGGAGGAAAGAAAAGTGATGAAAAGTCAAAGAAAGGACACAGAGGAAATGGTGATCCACCATCCCCATCTTCATCCTCTTCCTCTACATTGTCATCCTCAACTTTGGTGAATCAATCTCATAAGTCTAAAATCACTGGTAAAAGTCCATTTTTAAAGCTTGATGTTAAATTTGAGTTGCCTGTGTTTAACAGTGAAGTCAATGCAGAGAAACTTGACAATTGGATAAGACAGTTGGAAGTTTACTTGAGGATACAGAACCTTCATGAAGACGACACCAAGATTCAGTTAGCCTCTTTAAGAATGGAAGGAGTAGCATTGGTATGGTGGGAAGCCAAGACCAAGGATGAAATTAAAAAACATGGTAAGATCAATTTATCATGGGCTGAATTTATTTCTGCAGTTAAGCAACAATTTTATCCATTAGCTCATTTACAAAAGGCTATCATGAATTGGCAAAGTTTTAGACAACTTAAGGGACAAAGTGTTCAAGATTACACTCAAGAGTTCAGGAGAAGGGCTTTACTACATGGAATTGATTTGCATAGTCAAGATACCTTGCTGAAATATATAGGTGGTTTACACAATTACCTTATACATACTATCCTTATGTTCAATCCTACTAGTATAGATAATTTTTTTCTACAAGCTACGCATTTAGAGGCTAGAGGTAAACAATCTTTTGATGAGAATATGGATAGTGAATTTAAAGGCAAAGGGAGAAAAAGAAATGCAAACTCTAGGAAAGAAAAAGGAAAGTTCTTTTGTAAAAACTGTTCCAAAACAAGCCACGATGAAGACCATTGCTGGAAGCTTCATCCGAAGCTGAAACCAGAGAAATTTAGAAGCAAAGATAAGGCCAAAGAAAAGGGAAAAACTGTTGCAATTGTTAAACAAGACTTAGGATCTGAATCAGGTGACGAAACTAAAATCATAGCCATAGTACTAAGGAACATAAAGGGAAAAGAGATTGTTAAGGAAACAAATCCCAGTTCTAACATGTTAAACTGTCACATAGAAGCTCAAAATGAAGAGAGGAGGATAGAGTTGTTTCATGCGAGGATAATAGCCAAACACACAAAGATAGAAACACTATTTAATAGTGGGTCTCAAGCAAATCTCATCTCAGAAGACTTAGTCAAGAAGCTGAAACTTGAGACCATTCCTCATCCAAAGCCATATCCACTTGGATGGATTTGCAAGGATGCTAATTTACAAGTCTCAAGAAAGTGCATGTTGTGCTTCACCATAACAGCTCATTATGTTGATAGGGTTGAACTAGATGTGGTGCCTCTTGACATTATAGGTGTTGTGTTGGGTAGTCCGTATTTACATGACAGAAATGTGATCTTCCATCGCCATTAGAACAGGTATCATATGTTCAAAGATGGAAAAGAGTATATTTTGAGAGCACATAAGAAGAAGCTAGAATCTTCTTTAGTCCATGCAGGGCAATTGAAAAGGCTTGTCAATGCAAGTCAAAATTTGACTTTGTTGATAGTTAAGTAAAAAGATTTTGTACATTCACCTTTTCATGTTATTGCTGATGTAAATGATGATATGTTTCAATCTCATAACAATTCGTCGTTGAAAGAAGATGACAAGATGTTGCACAAAGTGCCTTTGGTGTCAATCGGTGCAGAGAATGAAGTGTCGGTGCAGAGTGGTACAAGAATACAAAAGATGGAAACACATGCAAGCAAAGAGGACACAAAGTTCAGCATGGGTCAATGCTGGTTTCAGAATGGCAGGTTGGTATGGCAAGAAAACTTGGTCGGGATTCGACACAAGTACATGGCTCAATTGTCAAAAATTCGCCATGAGGAAAGTTGGCAAGGTGAATCTTATTTTCAGTCTTCTTTGAAGTTTGACCATTGTAGAAACAATATGTATTATGCAAATTATAGTTGTTGTTCTGTAAATTTCAAAAATTTGCATCATGACTCAGCCAATTTTAGCAACGATTGGTCAGTGGATTCAAGGAACAATTTATCTTTTTATGAGAAGCTCAATTTGATGAAGTCAGGAAGATTTCAGTGGTTCAAGGTTGGAAGAGTGGAGAATCAGTCTCCTCATCTTCATTTTCTGTAATCGGAGAGCTTTTGGGGTCAAAAAGCTTCCCATTTGGGAGGTGTGATCAAGTGATCATGTCCTAAGTTGAAAAAATGCTCAAAGTTTGAAATTGCTCATAATTGGTTGAAACTAGTGTAGAAATTTGAATAATAGCTGAATTATTCACCGAGATTATCCTGATTACACACTATTTAAGCGTCATGCATAATACATAACCTCTTCTACAATTGATCATCGATATGCGGAAATAAAACGTGTCATCATTAAAGCAATCAAGCACACATATCAACCTGATATGTAATGGGAAAACAATAGTAAAAACCCCCTTCTAAATGCTTATTATAATGATAGAGAACATGTAACAATACATAGCACAATACTCTCACGAAATTTTTAATTACTATCTCCAAAAGTTACACATGCTTGAAATTTGAACCAGTCCTTAGGATATAAATCTTCTCTAATCTTGCCTCTCTTTGCCACAATCCAAGTTGATTAATGATGAATCCAGAGTTGAATCCACTAGCTCAAACTGCGCAATTCTCATTGGAAATCTCACTCAATGCTTGTGCAATCTCATGCACAACTATAGTCGCAACTAATAGCCACACTCACCCTTTCACCCACCTCTAACACTGGTCTCCACTGAACTGTCCATGCACTGCTGTTAACTGATGTGTTCTTTAGTTGAATTATGAGTTAATAATTAGTGAATTAATTATTAATTAATTCACACCACTCATCACTAGTGTATTTTTCAGTTAGACTAAATACAGCTAGTTCAACTAAGTTAAACCGAACACAACTCCACCAACTGTCTCATCAACTCCACCAAACTCTGCCACATGAGTTCTAACTGAAGTCAACCATGCAGTAGCTCAACTAACCCTTAGGAAAAGCGTATTTCCTTCTGTCAGCTGCATGTGCCACATCCAAGCATCAAACTGAAGTGCTCCAAGAGGATAAGATAATATTTATAGTCTAAATATTATTAAGGGTTAATAATATTTGACTGTTCTATTTTTAGCTCGACAGTCTAAAAATAGAAACCGCCCAATGTCTAAAAATAGAGGTCCATCTATTTTTACCAACTCGACCAATCATCCATAAATAGCATCCTGCAACTCATAGACCATGATCCATTTGTCTAAAAATAGACTTTGCGCCAAAAATAGCCTGCGGGCCCACTTAGTGAAGGCGACTTCATTTCACTAAGCTCCATCATCTTGTTGCATTTTCAACACTCCCTCTCAACAAGATATGGATTATCTACAACCCCTATCCTGCCTGTGATCCGGATTTTTATCTGGTGACGCCTTTGTCAGATATTAATAGATAATTATACGTGAGATATATGAATAAAACATGATTCTCGTAGCTGCACAATCTGATATGATGGTACCTGATGTCGATGTGTTTGGATCTATCATGAAATACTGGATTAGCCGAGAGTTTAATGCAACTCTGGTTATCACAATAAATCACGGTAGGCTCCAAGTGTGACCCGAACAACCCGACCAGGATCTTCCTCATCCATATGGCCTCGCATGTAGCCAAGCTTTCTGCCATATACTCAGCCTCTGCTGAACTGAGTGCCACGAATCTCTGCTTCCTGCTGTACCAAGAAACTGTTGTCGACCCGATACTGAAGATCCCTCCAGATGTGCTCTTTCTGTCCGTTGGGCTCCCTGCCCAATCTGCATCCGTGAAGCCACAAAGCTTCACCTCATCCTCCTGTCTGTACCACAAGCCATATCCCGATGTGCCTCTAAGATAACGCAATACATGCTTGCCTGCCTTCCAGAAGAGCTTGGTAGGCTTAACCATAGCTTGTGAAAGTTGGTTAACGACATAGCATATATCGGGTCGTGTATTGACCCGAGATACATAGCGGCCCCTGGCTGTCGATAAAGGTGGCATCACTACCTCATTTGAGAAGTAGCATCCTCCTTCCTCCAACCTCCAGGAAGGAGCATCAGGCTTGCATCCATGCATGTTGAACTTCTCTGAATATTTCCGAAGCATCACCCCCATGAAAAAAATAGTCCATCAACTGCAAATTGCCAAATCTCCAATCCCGGGAAATAATGAAGGAGGCCCAGGTCCTTCATCTCAAACTCTCGTGCAAGATCCTCCTTGCATGAAAGTATCAACTGCTCATCGCCAGTCAAAATCAGATCATCTACATACAGTACGATGATCGACAACTTCCCCTCCACCACAATCTACTACAGGTTAGGATCCACCTCACTCTTGGAAAATCCAGTGGGTGAAATAATAATCTGTCCGTGTGTACCAAGCACAGGTGCTTGTTTTAACTTATCTGAGTGCTCTCTTGAGTACGCACCATGCGACTGCTGAAAGATCACCAAACCTTCGAACACTCTCTCTCTCCTCTCAGTAAACTCAGTTGAGGCACGATCTGCATCCATACGATGGATGTGCCACCCCATCTGTGCTGAGAGAGCTAGGATCGTCCGTATGGAAGAATACCTTGCGACAGGTGCAAAGGTCTCCTCATAATCGATCCCCTCTATCTGTGAGAAGCCTCGGGCAACAAATCTTGCCTTGTACTTCTCCACACTCACGTCAGCTGCTTGCTTCACTTTGTAGATCCATCTCGAACCCACCATTGATTTCCCCTCCGGACTCGCGACAATCTCCCATGCACTGTTTCTGAAAATCGACTCATACTCTTCCACCATGGCATCTACCCATGCGGGGTCCTCCACAGCTTCCTCGAAAGAGGATGGCTCTGTCACGACACATTTTCTCACAAGAGCCATGTATCCAGTGTACCAGTCCGGTGATTGTCTCTGTCTGCGCTGTGCTGTAGGTGGTCCTACAACCTTCTCTGCATCTTGAGCCAGTCACTCAGCTTCTGTAGTGCGCTTGCGCCCTCTGATGGTTGGCGCTGCATGAGTGGTCTCTTCCACTCCATGAACCTCATCTTGTGGCTGATCCACATCCTGAGACTCATCCTTAAGAACTAATAGCTCCTCATCTGCATGCAAGTGTGGCTCCCTCTCAAGCGAACACTTCATGGCTTTCTCCTCATGAAATTTGATATCCCGTCGCACAACAGTCTTGCGACTATCTGGAAAATACACACGATAGTTGTGAGGTGTATCAGTGTACCCCACAAATATCCCAACCTCTGCAGTCGGCTCCAGCTTCTTCCTGGCATCCTTCGTCACATGAATGTAAACAGGTGAACCAAAAATCCTCAAATGGGAAATATCAGGCCTCTTACCAGAAAACGCCTCCTCGGGTGTACTCATGCCAAGTATCTTGTGAGGACAACGGTTATGCACATATACTGCAGTATTGCATGCCTCCGCCCACAAGTGAAGGGGTAGGCCCTGATCATGCAACATCGCCTGTGCAGCACCCACGATTGTTCTGTTCTTCCGCTCAGCAACCCCATTCTGCTGTGGGTTATGAGGTGCAATGAGCTCTCTCTGAATCCCTTCTGCACTGCAAAAGTCCTTGAATTCAGTAGAGATGAATTCACCACCATTGTCGCTCCTAAGAGCCTTCACATGCTTCCCCGATTCCTTCTCAACCAGTGCCTTGAACTCACATAACTTTGAGTATGTCTCGCTCTTCTTCTGCATGAAGAAGATCCAGCACTTTCGAGAAAAATCATCAACAAAGATCACATAGTACTTGTGCTTTGTTGTCGAAGCTACTGAGAAAGGACCACACACGTCTGTGTGAACTCTCTCAAGGATCGTCGTGGCGCGACTATCCTTCTCGTGAAAGGTGGCTTTCACATACTTCCCCAAGGTACACCCCTTGCACTGATCTGACTGCGCAAGAGTGCCCTTAGGAAGCCCAGTAGAAATCTGCTGCAGTATCTTCAAAGTGCCATGGTGAAGGTGGCCCAATCTCCGGTGCCAAATCTCACCATCATCCCGACTCACCACTCCTTTCGCCTTGCATGCCATTGCTGCGCAGCCATCTACTTGCAACTGATAAAGGTTCTTGACTCGAACCCCTATCTTCCGGGTTTCTCCAGTTGTCTTACTGCGCAGGAAAGCTTTTCCCTCGCTGAAGACAACATCGTACCCCTTGTCTTCTAACATCGCCACAGAGATCAGATTCTTCTTCAATCCTGGAACATGCATCACTTCCTTCAATGTTGAAGGGTTTACCGAGACTCCTCTCGAAATGGTACCGATACCGGTCGCACTGTATCTACCATCATCACCCATCTCGATGTGCACTCCAAGATCTTTCTCATCCAGATCAGAAAACAAATCTCGATCTCCTGTCATGTGAAAAGATGCACCATTGTCCAAGAACCAAACTGAACCCATCACACTTGATACCAAGCATGCGATCAGTGAAAAATCCAGCTCAAACTGCGAGGCTAAGGCCTCTCCCGCTGCAGATCCAGCAGCCTGCTTATTTTTCTTCTTCTCCGAACAATTTGTGGCATAATGTCTATGTTGGTGACAGTGAAAGCACTTCACCTTGGACATGTTCTGCTTCTTGAATTTCGCACCGGAATGAGAATATTTCTTGCTCTTCCCCTTCTTTTCTTTGGCAGCCAAAGTGCAATTTTCTTCATCGGATGCCTTTGATGAAGATCCGTCCCTGGTACTCCTCCTTATCTCCTTTTGCACAAGATCCGACCAAAGTCACTCCCATCCTCGCAATTTCTCCTGACCATTGGCCAGATCGATGAAGCATGCCAACTCCTCTCATCACCAAGAGTCAGCTCACCAAATTTTCATCATCTACAGTCACCCCCACACTTCCAAGCTCATCCCTACATTAGATGAACTTCGTGAGGTACTTGGGCATACTGTCGCCTTTCTCCATCTTTATGTGTCTGAGTTTATCCTTGAGCGCCAACTTCCTCTGGTCGCTCTTGCTTTGGAATAAATCTGTCAACGCTTTCCACATCAAGTATGGAGAAGCTTTTCCATGCATGCTGGATACAATGCGATCCTTCACGCCCTCCAACAGAATCCTTCGACATTTTGCCATCTTCTTTTGCCAAGCCTCAACTTGAGCAGCATCAGTAGGCTTTGGGATCTCAGCTTCTATGAACTCCTTCAGCCCGTTATCATCTAATACCGCCTCCATTATGTCCTTCCATTTAACATAATTCGAACTGCCCTCAAGGGCATATTCCAGTCGCAATCCGTTGAAAGACATTTCAACTCTGGCACCAAGAAAATTGCTGCAAATTTCGAATTCCAAATTCTGCTACAAATTTGAATTCCAAGCTCAAAACTCAGCTTCTTCTGGATCTGTGAGAACAAATTATTTCTAGCACAAAGATCGACTGTAGGGGCATTTACTGGATATATCACCTTTCAGAGAAAGGATGGATCCAGAGGCTACCTGGCCCGTTATAAACTCTGTCTACCGAAATAATTGTAATCACTGTAATAGATCCGATGATCAATTTTGCTCTGATACCATGTAGAAATTTGAATAATAGCTGAATTATTCACCGAGATTATCCTGATTACACACTATTTAAGCTTCATGCATAATACATAACCTCTTCTACAATTGATCATCAATATGCGGAAATAGAAAGCAGTCGCATGCACTCATTAAAGCATAATCAAGCACACATATCAACACAGTATGTAATGGGGAAAGAAATAGCTGAAAACCCCCAACTATCTGTATATTATAATGATAAAGAACATGTAACAATACATAGCACAATACTCCTCACAAGTACTCAGTACTATCTCCAAAAGTTACACACAAACTAACTGAGATTTGAACAAGTCATGGGTTCAAATCTTCTCCACAAGTCTGCCTGCCTCTACTGCGCAATCCAAGTGAGTAATGAATGAGATCCAAGTTCTAATCCCACTAGCTCCAACTGCGCAATCCTCATTGGCAATCTCCATCAATGTGTGTGCAAATCTCATGCACAACCAATAGTCACAACTGATAGCAAACTCACCCTTTCACCCACCTCTAACACTAGTCTCCACTGAACTGTCCATGCATTGCAGTTAATTGATGTGTTCTTTAGTTGATTTATGAGTTAATAATTAGTGAATTAATTAATAATTAATTCACACCACTCATCACTAGTTTATTTTTCAGTTAGACTAAACACAACTAGTTCAACTAAGTTAAACAAAACACAACTCCACCAACTGTCTCATCAACTCCACCAAACTCTGCCACATGAGTTCTAACTGAAGTCAACCATGCAATAGCTCAACTAACCCTTAGGAAAAGCGCATTTCCTTCTGTCAGCTGCATGTGCCACATCCAAGCATCAAACTGAAGTGCTCCAAGAGGATAGGATAATGTTTATAGTCTAAATATTATTAAGGGTTAATAATATTTGACTGTTCTATTTTTAGCCTAGCAGTCTAAAAATAGAAACCACCCAATGTCTAAAAATAGAGGTCCATCTATTTTTACCAACTCGACCAATCATCCATAAATAGCTTCCTGCAACTCATAGACCATGATCCATATGTCTAAAAATAAACAGTCTAAAAATAGACTTTGCGCCAAAAATAGCCTGCGGGCCCACTTAGTGAAGGCGACTTCATTTCGCTAAGCTCCATCATCTTGTTGCATTTTCAACAACTAGAACAACTGGATAGGCCTCGTCGATACGATCTTGGCACCGTGAACGACACTCAAATCCGACACTGTATGTGAAAGTTATGCAGGTTTGAAGTTTTCAGTAAACTTCAAAAAATGAGTTTGACCAGAGTTGACTTGACTTTGGAAAATATTAAAAAAAAAAAAATTCTGGGAATATTCCTCAAAATATTATGGGAATATTCCTTGTGGGTCAATCATTCTTCGACAAGTGTCATTCAACGGTTGGTTGGCAGGTTGACTTTTGGTTTTGGTAGCCAATCAGTGGGCGCCACGTGGCTTGCCCGGAGGCCACCATGTGGCCCCAGGTTGAAGAAGTTTTGGTTGTGTAAAATATTTGCAACTTAACAGGTTTCGAACCCTCGTCTCCGCGCTACTAGCTGGGTGACCTAATCGCTCAGGCTCGTGGTAGTTCTTAACAACCATATTGCAACGGTTGTATTTAAAGTTTATGTTAATTTGTATTGGCGACAAATGGGGGCCAACCCCCACATGTAATATGACCACAAGGCCTAAGACCAGGAGCTAACCTCATTGGCGGAGTTTTGGCTTAGCACTCGGGTGCTAGCACTATTACCACAGGACCTCCGACCCATGACCATGGGCGGGGGCTAACACATTAATCACCGAC
The DNA here is from genome assembly GCA_034641835.2 of Pinus albicaulis. Lineage (NCBI taxonomy): Eukaryota > Viridiplantae > Streptophyta > Pinopsida > Pinales > Pinaceae > Pinus > Pinus albicaulis. Next base: position 610,227,579 of record CM076583.1, read on the forward strand.
AGTTTAATCATCCGAAATGTTCGCATGTGAATGCGCAAGCGAAATGGCAGTCACAATAAATGCCACCCCCAATTATAGCACTGTTCCGCCATTTCAGGGTGGACCGCCATTTCTGGCGCTCCTAACTGGAGTTAGCCAAATTTGGTGGAGTTTTTTTAGTAAGATTGGGCAAAACACTGTTTTCATCATAACTTCTTCATTATTGAACCTTTTTGGACGAAATTTTAGTCAATTTCGACTATTCTGAGCATTCTGGAGCCATTGGGATAGGTTGCAGAGCCAACAAAGGTGTCTTTCATCTATTTTTTCTTCAAATAAGCTTGGAGATCCATCAGGGCCATGGGGGAAATGGAGCTGCATTGGATTACACTTCACTGTTTTAGGTGAAATAAGAGTCATTCTTAGCTTATTTTTGCATTCTGAATTCATTTTCACAGCTGGTTTGGTCTGTTTAGGCCTTTTTCTCACTGTATTACCAATTTGAGCGTCATAATTTATCAAGGACATGCCCATTGGGAGCCTTGGACCCGACAAATGTAGCCCAGGAGGGGTGAATTGCCTCATCATGTTGCTGTGTGTGTTATGGTGAAGTTATTTTTCTGTGTATTTCAGATTCAAGTTGTTAAACAGTAAATTTAAATAGCACTCTCTCACACTTAAATTCATAAACAGTTACCAAGAACACTTTGTTTTACTTGCAAGGCCTTACAACACTTTGCACACTTAATTTAATGGATATGAATACTTTGAACAACAGTACAAATACTTTCATTTACAGATAAGATCCTATGTCATTTGGAATATATAAATCTTCTCTATTTCCTTTAGGGGTCATGTCTATCTTGGGCATTCCTTCAATGGGTTTCGATGCCTTCCCCAAATGCATATGTCCCTCATTGGGGGGCCTTCTAATCTCCATTCGAGAGGAGTGGGGGTACCCCCTCCTTGCATAACACCTTCTCTCCCCTAGGAGGGTTCCATGTGCTTTGGAGGAGTCAATTGTGTCTAACCATGTGAGCTTTCTTCATCCCTATGGATGTCCCATTTGCCTTAAGGAAAGGGCATTCATATTTAATATGCCCATATTCTAGGCACTCGTGCGAGTGGAAGGGGACACTTTGATAGTATAATCTTTGAATGATACTCCACTTCCCATATGATATCTCCATAGATTTTCATACTGTTTCTCCTTAGGTTTAATTCCATGCACATTTCGACCATGGTTTTATCTTAACCATAGTTGTGATTTGGACATAAACTTCTGAACTTACCCAAAGCATTGCCAATGTCCTCTAGTATTGATTCATTCCATCACTCCAATAGGAGAACTTTGAGCTTTATCCAAAATGCTTGTGTGCTCACCATCTCCTTTTTAGGGTAGAATGTTGGGTCCATGGGTTTTAAAGCCAAAGGTATATTGTTCCAAAACCAATGCCTTCCTTTTGTTAAATCCAAATCTTTCACCTCATGAGAGAAAAATGAGATCTAACCTTTGGCAAAAATATTAAATAGCAAATCATATCTAATTGTTTTGGACCAACTCCATTCCACCAAATTCATCATAGAGCTCTAAGAAATGAACCTTTCTAAATAGGGCTAGCTTTTAGTACTAAACAACTTCTTCTATTTAGACTCCTTACCCTATAACCAACCTCACTGTTTCCACACACCATGTACAACTTATGACACCATTTTGTTTCACACACAATCTACTCATGTATCACTTTTATAATATTATTAACTAGCATTTGCACACGGGTGCAAAGGGAACGCCGGAGGCGCAGTACTGACTTGTGAAGTACGATGAGACATGTTCAAAACAGTGAAATAGCAGACATGTAGGACGAATCCAACAGTTACATTTGTCAATTTTTTACTAGACAGAAGGGCGATAAGAAAGTGTTTTGATTGGGTGGCGTGAACAGTGTTTGCTCACCCCACTCCAGCGAAAATAACGCCTCCGGCATAAATATATATTTTTAATTACTTTAATGGCGTAAATATAAATTTTGAATTACTTTATCATTAACAAATTTTATAAAGTAAAACATAATCAGGAAAACACCAAGAGAATATCTTAGTCATTTGTATCTCATGCATTCAAGTGAGTAGTACTCAATGGAAAATTGCAATTTCAATGCACTGTCTTTCCCTAATACCTTGTTTAAGTTTCCAAACGTAAAACACAAAAACATCAAAATTCCAAAATATTTAAGGCAGCTTTGTCTGTCGTATATCCATGGGAGTTTAAATATTTCCCTGTGCTGGACTATCCAAAATGAACTATAAGGGAACGGGGTTTAAATATTTCTCAGTGCTGGACTGTCCAAAATGAACTAAGGAAACGGGGTTTAAATATTTCTCTGCGCTGGACTGTCCAAAATTAACTGTAAGGGAACTCCTGGGTACCGTATGCATAGAAGCTTCAAGTCGTGTGGCTCACGGCATTTATACGTGTCTCTGTAACTGTGCCTAACCTGGACCGTGCTGTCCTGTCTTGTTTTGCTCACTTGACTGAGTGTGACTGCTGTGGATGCCATCCACAGTATGTTCTGTTGACAATTTATTGCTTTTAAATGATACTCTGGCAGTCACAGTGAACCCATTTTTGGTTGCAGTGATGTGGGGCATGAAATCTTGTAAGGCTTCACTTTCCAAAAGTTTGCACTTTCAGAAAATTGCCAAAACAATAATAATTAATTGATGCTCCCACGCCATGGCAGCCAACTCGATGCAAGGAAGCAGGTAAGATTTAAACCTGTCGAGACAAGCCAATCTTTTGGGTTGGTAGGTTGTGAAGATCGGAAATAGCAGACTTGAATTAAATTATACGGTTCTCTCAATTATCGTGCCAGTACTGGCATTACAGGCTGGCTGTAGGTAAAGCACAGAAAAGCCCAGAAGCATTTACACGCAATACCACACTTAGATTCACATGGGTACAATAGGATTCTCTGCCAGAGATAAAATTACAGCATTGAAGTGAATCTTCACAATTTAATGTACATTACACGATTTTTTTTTCGGGACTCCCAACCTAAATGCGATCTGTTTTTAAGATATAATATTACGGTTTTAATTAGGGGTTTTGAGTTTTTTCCTCTGCAATTTGGTTCGGTCAGAAAGTTGCATTGCTTTTGGGTTATTTTAAATGTGTTTTTGATGTTTGTTATTTACGATTATTTTAAATGTGTTTTCGATGATTGTGATACATGATTATTTTATTTTAAATGTGTTTGTGATTATCTAAATGAATTCAAAACCCTAACCCTAAAAACCCTAAAATATCAAAAGCAAAATTTAGAGTTTCTGTCGATTGAACTTCCGACTATTTTACTGGACAGAAAGGGGTAAGGTGTAAAACTGTCATCTCAAACCTTTAACTCAAACGAATCTATCGATAAACAGAACGGACATGCAATTTGCTGCACAATTTGCAGAGACAACAGCTCTGGTGGAAGACAGCACACATCCAGCAGAGGTTGCCTGGCTGGCTTCTGCTATAAATGTACTATAATCTCTACTCCCCAATTGCGTAATGAGCTGCCTCTGGCCTTCTTACACTCAGCTTTCTGTCTCTGCAATATCTGGGTAACAAGAGCAACGGGTTCTCGTTTACCCTGCCACTTCTCAATATGGCTGCCATGTTTAGTGATTCAAAAAGGCTATTATTAGCCGCGGTTCTCTTGCTGGCAATAGCTCAGGTATGCTTTAGTTTCTCAGTGTACCAGCATGTCGTTTGTAAGTAAATTAGCAGTGCTGGATGAAAGCTTCTGAGGGCTCATAATATGCATTGACATTTTCTGTAATGGCAGGCTTCTATGGAGACTGATAACGAGATCAAGGTATGCTCAAAGCTCACGGGAGTAATTAGTACTTGATCTTTGAAATGCTCCTTTTTTTGGGAGTAATTAGCACTTGATCTTTCAATTCCCCCCCTTTTTTGAACCTGTCCGGGAGTTTTACAAAGAATGTCAAGAGATCTTTGTGTTTTTTGTTTGAGGAAGTTTTACAATTGTTGCAGAGACATTCAAGAGATGTTTTCTTATATCTAAAGATGGTGTTTTTAGTATAGCAGCAGCAAAAAAGAAGTATTACAGAGAAATTCAACGAGTGTTTTTATATTGAAATCTTTGCTATATTCTGAGAGTGGCCATTCATTAAGGTAATGACTGATGTTGTTGTTTTCTAATGGTGTATCTTTTGATTATGCAGGAGGCCCCCAAGATAGCTGCTCGTGCCCCACTAGTTGGTGCTGCTGCTCCACCAGTCCGTGCCCCTGCCCCTGCCCCTGCTCCACCAATAAGTGCGCTCTGGTTCCTCTCAGAGTTTCTGGCGTTTGGCCATTTGGATTAAGCTTTGTATAACTAGGCTTTCATGGGTTTACTAATTTGTTGCAATTTGCATTGTTCTACAGACTGCAAAACAGGGTGTGGAGAGAGATGCAAGCTGCACAGCCGGCCTAATGTGTGTATGAGAGCTTGTGGGACCTGTTGTGCACGATGCAAGTGTGTTCCACCTGGTCAAAGTGGAAACAGAGAGGTCTGTGGCTCCTGCTATACTGACTGGAAAACCCACAACAACCAGACTAAGTGCCCTTAGATTTCCTGCATTTTTGTGCCAAATGAGATCACTTGAGCGCTATCAGCTTCTTCCATGTTGCATATTGTATCTTTTGTAAAAGAAATCTACTGTGCAAGATGTCAATTAAGGTTTTGATATTGTTGGAGGTTTACGTTGTCTGGTACCTTATAAATAAAGACAAGATTTTAATGCATTTATGTTGCCTGTTATCAGTAGCTTAGCTTTGATTATGTTTCCTGTTATCAGTAGCTGGGCTTTGATTAAGGAATTTGCTCTTCCCGACTTCTATGTGAGGATACAGAAAGAAATTCGGTTTGAAGTTTTAAGATTTATTGTGAACTAAAAAAATCTAATACTGAGATACACTGTAATTCTAATAAAGCAACCTCCTCAATTCAAGTTGAAATTTCAATAATTCTTCAATAATTCTAATAGTGTTGTCTCTGATTTTGTGAAGTCAGGGAGTTGTTAATTGCAGGTCCTTGCAACGACCTCCTCAATTCAAGTTGAAATTTCAATAATTCTTCAATAATTCTAATAGTGTTGTCTCTGATTTTGTGAAGTCAGGGAGTTGTTAATTGCAGGTCCTTGCAACACATGAAAAGACACATTTTGATCTGTGAAAATATCTAAATTATCGCATTGTGTAAATATTAAACATTCATGCATTATTATAAGTATTTATAATTATATAATAATATTAATGTCATGTATATACATTTATAAAATGGCTTTTCAATTTTGACTCATTTAATGGAAGAATGAGTTGAAATTTCGATAAATTTTATAACATAAACTGGAAAATATACTAAAAGGTCTCCAAATTAGATGAAAATATGTATAATTTTATATAAAAAATATCTATGAGTTAAAATAATTATATATTTATCATTTTTAAGTTTTATACTAATATTATTTATATGTGGTGTATGTGGTGTATGTTTCATGTTAGGTGCTCGTTACATGAAAATAATATGAATTAATTTTATATTTATTATTTTTAAATTTTAGAATAATATTATTAATATACCTGTTTATAAATAGGCAGGTGACAATCTCAACTAAATGGAAAATGAGTCCGAATTTGAATTCACTCACACTCTTGCATTTTGATTTTTCCAAATTCTGTAAATGGGTGATGCATTGTATAAATAATGTGAGAATATATTTTTAAATTTTAAATTTAAATGATTAATTAATTATTTAAAATAAAAATATTTTTAAAACTATATGTAAATTTTATAATTTTATACTTGAAAAAACAAAATCACATAATGGATTTCTTGACCAGGCAGATATGGAAAAGTATAAAAAAAGATTACAGAATATAAAGTGCAGCAATCATTGCCATCCAACCATTAATAAATCATAAGTTATATGATATTAAATGTTGTGGGGCAGTATATGTTTATTGTTAAAAATGAAGTTATACATTTAGTATAGGCAACTAGAAATTGTAAGTTATACATTTAGTATGTAAATTATATGATATTAAATACTGTGGGGGCAGTATATGTCCATTGTTAAATTTAATAATAGGAATACACTACCTCATTACATTCATTTAGCTTACCATATATGACTCTCCTTCAGTATTATAATGGCAACCATTCTAAGTTTATTATAGCTTGCATAAATACTATTCTATTACCTGTTATGAAAGTCAATGGTTTAATATCGCTTCGGAATACATATTATAAAGACTTTGAAAGTTACGTATTTATTTTGTTAATTATATTGTAGTACTTGTTTTAGATTTAAATGATTTTTGTTTTATATTTTTTATAATGAATTTGTAGTTTAATTTTTTTCCCAACTCAATTAAATTATTTAATTTTTTTATATTTAGTATAGTGTTCAAAACTTTTAATTATTCTCATTCATGTAAGTTTTTTTTTTAATTTTCAAAATCAATATATTTTTATATTTTAATTTTCTAACTTGTATTTAGGATTTTATTTATTTATTGAGTGTTAAAAGTTTTAATGATTCTTTTACATTTATGAGTTTATTTATTTCCAAAATCAATATATTGTCATATTTTATTTTTGTAACTTGTATGGAGAATTTAAATATAATTATTTAAAATAATAATTTTTTTTTAATTTTATCAAATAATATTTCATAAATATATTTTTGATGTTATGTAATCTTTTGATTACTTTGAATTAAAATATTTTGTTGAATTGATGTTGGATCTTTCATTTACAAATAAAATTTATTTTATCACTATTGAAATTAGAGATTTATGTTAGTCTTTATAAAATATCTCTGCGATTATGATAACATGTCCTTATAAGATACTTTTGTTTTTATGATAAACATGTTCACTTTATTGGTTGCACATTGTTTTTTTTGGGTTATGTCTTTTTTATTTTGGTGTATATGGATTTTTTTTAAGTTTCATGGAGATGATTTTTTTGGTTATGGTTTTTTTTTATTTTGTTGTATATGGATTTTTTTCAATTCTAGTGAGATGATTGGTACTACTAATTTGTGGTTCGAGTAATTGCATGCATCTAAGATATCAAGATCACTTAAGGATCACATGTCTATCTTAAGCATGGTTTGATTTTGCTCACAAAATTTTCAATTGATGACCTTTACATCATAGTGTGTTTTAACAAAATACTTTATAACACATGCCCAATTGGCATGCATTTTTTAAATCTTTATTTGATAATATTTTATAAAGGTATTTTTTATATCATCATTTTTATCACTTTGAATTAAAATTTCTTGATAAATTGATATTATCCTTTATTTTTTCTTAGTAAATTATTACAATTGTATTCCTTCAGAAAAACAAGATCACATGGCTTATTATACAATACACCTCAGAGCAAAATGCCCATCCCAACGTAAAACAAAGAACATCTTTTACCAACATTGCAAAATGCCCATTCCAAAGTAAAACAAAGAACATCTTTTACCTTTACCAACATTGAAAATACCTACAAAACATCAGTTTTTAATTTTATCTAATAATATTTCATAAATATATTTTTGAAATCATGTTATCTTTTATCACTTTGAATTCAAAGATTTTGTGGATCTTTCATTTACAGATTAAAGTTTATTTTGTAATATATTTTTGAAATCATGTTATCTTTTATCACTTTGAATTAAAAGATTTTGTTGAATTGATGTTGCATCTTTCATTTACAAATTAAAGTTTATTTTGTGGTGACCTTTGAAATTAGAGATTTATTTTCGTCTTTATAAAATACCTTTGCTTTTATAATAACATGTCCTTATAAGATACCTTTGTTTTTATGATAACATGTTCACTTTATTGGTTGCAAGTGGTTTTTTTGGGTTATGGTTTTGTTTGTTTGTTTGTTGTATATGGATTTTTTTAGTTTAAGTGAGATGATTGACACTACTAATTTGTGGTTCGAGTAATTGCAACGTAGACACATAAGGATCACACGTCAAATCGCCAAATCTTAGCATGGCTAGATTTTTTCCCACAAAATTTCCAATTAATGACCTTTACATCATATAGAGTGTTTTAACAAAACACCTTATCACATATGACCAATTGGCATGCATTTTTTTAATCTTTATTTGATAATATTTTATAAAGGTATCTTTTATATCATATCATTTTTATCACTTTGACTTAAAACTTCTTGGTGAATTGATATTATCCTTTACCCTTTTTTTTAGTAAATTGTACCAATTGTCTTCCTTCAAAAAACAAGATGACATGGCTTATCATACAACAAGCCCCAAAGCAAAATGCCCATCCCAGAATAAAACAAAGAACATCATTTACCAACAGTGGAAATCCTTGTATACCCAGTGGCAAAACGGGCATTCTTGGAATTAACTCTCAAAATAGGACCCAAGTTTTGCTCTCTTCCCTTTTCTGCTTCGAACATTAGTCCAACCTGCTGTATTACCAGGCCTTGCTACCGATGAATCCATTCTCTAAGCATCGTGAAATAATTCCAGTGCCATGGAATCAATCATGCTTGTAGGCTCCTTGTCACTGTCAGAAAGATCTGGTTCATGGGATCTTTTTTGCATACTTGTTGCAGCCACTATAACAGTGGAAACACTTTTATGTCCATTTCTTGGAAGGTTCACTCCCACTAGGGATTGAGGCGGTGCCCTTGGGGCTCCAGTGAAAACGGGGGGGGGGGGGTTTCCTGAAGCTACCTCAGGATGCTACAGATTGTCCCTCCTCTGACCAATTGAGTCTTTCGATCCCTCGTCATCCTTATTATCCCTCCATCTACTGCTAGAATTTTTGGATGCTTGCAAGGAGGCAACCCCTTTCAGAAAGGGATATGTACTCTGAAGATGACCATCATATTCACAGTTCCTAAATTGGAACTACTTGTATTCTGATAGTCTAAAGGTTGAGAAAACACAGTTCCTATCTGCTTGAGCTCCATTTTATATAGCAGACCTTTAGCAATATCAACTTCAACACATATGTGGACATAGGTGAAAATTCCTTTAGATGTCCTTTCCTTGTCTATTTTGATAAATCAACCAATTAAATTGCCCCAGAGATTTGGACGGGTAAAGTAAATGGGAAACTTGGGCAACCTTACCCATGTCAGAGTAGTCATTGTTGGCATAGTGAAAGAATTAAGTTCTGTGAACCACAACTTCACTAAAAGACCAATGTGTCCCCAAAATCATAGACCTTCATCAATGATTTTATGCTTATCTTTAACATAGTTGAAGACCACACAAAAAATCCCTTTGAACAAAATATCAAGTCCAAGTTATGAGTCCAATGCTACTCCCCAAGGCAACTCCAAATTACGAGTTGGCTCTTAAAATACCTCTCAAGGGTAGAAGACGAAAGCCAATTTAAAGTCTATTTTGTCATTTTCAAGATTGAAAAAGAATCACTCAATTAATTCAAAGTGTTACTAGGAAATTGTCGATGTTTCGAATTCCAATGAGGATCCATTTTCATGACATAAATTTTTGAATGAATGTTTCGAAAGAGGGATCAGAGCAATAAATAGTAAATAGTAAAAGAAATAAAATAAGCAACCAAAAAATAAATTATTAGTAATTTATTAGTAATTTTATTAGTTTTTAAAAAATTTTATTAGTAATATTTTTTTTTAACAACAACGGGTATATTTTTTATTTATAAAAATAGGTCGGGCCGCAGCGTAATCAACCCTTGATACATATTATTTTTCCCCAAAATTCCTTTTAAGACGTGTTCTGCTCTTTCATGGATGATTCTTAAGGTATCATAAACCAAATTGGGACATCGTCGTTTTTTGAGAGATCTCCTTGGGCTAAGAGGCAACATGCGTTTGCTTTTGCGTTAACTTCCTTGTTTAAATTTCGGAGGATATGGAAGGAGGAGTTAGAAGTGTATTTTTGTCACACTTTTCCGAGTCTCTATAGAGTCTTATTGAGGGTTGGGTTATTGAATTGATCCCCTGTGTTCATGATCTTGATCAAGATTTCTGAGTCTCTGACAACTTGTATGTCTTCTTCTTCGTGCTCTTGCGCGATCTGGCAAGGTTCGAGCAGTCCTAAAATTTATGCTTGATTATTAGAGTTCTGCTAAGGCCCCAACTGAAACTGATTCTGCTTTGCCCATTCCGAGGATAGATGAATCCCCCCGCTCTAGAGGTACCCGGGTTTCCCTTAGAAGCACCATAAAAAAGGATTGTAGCTTTGTCATGAGACTTCCACCAATTTTAAAATTCAGTTCAGGAATTCGCAACCTCCACTCTGGATTATGACCGAGGCGAGAGGGTGACTTATAACTAAGAGTAGGCTTCAGAGGCGCACTGATCCAGCTTATCAAGTCTGAGGAGAGGTTGTTGTCTTTTTTGTGGGGGAGGTTCGCTAAGGACTCAATTAGCAAATCTTTCGCCTTGGCAGCCACCACCATGGGGGAGTAGGATCTGCTGTTAAATATGGCATCATTCCTGGACAGCCAAATTTTCTAGCAAACAAATAGGAATTGTGAACCAGATAATATTCCACATGGACTTACTGCGAAGTTCATGTGGTGATTGCTCCATCCACGAAGTGAAAAGGATTGAAATTGAGCCCAACGAAGGAGGTTGGACATTAAGCCCATGCAGCGCAATCACCCAAACATTATTTGAAAATTTTCAATCCAGGAACGGATGTTCCATTGTTACCAGCGCTACGCAACAAAGTGGGCATCTGTGAGGGCCGACTATACCTCTTCTGTTTAAGTTTTCCCCTGCCAAAACACGCTTGTGGATGAGGAGCCAGGGGAAAAATTTTATCTTTGGAAGACCGCCGTGATCCCAGACCTGATTCCACAGAGATGGGGAGTGGAGGGGAATGTTGGATTGGAGGGCAACAAACCCAAGCGCAGCTAAGTACTGACCGATCTTGCCCCAACACCATTTGTCCCAAAAGCGCCGATGGATTGGAGCTAGGCCAACAAGTGATGCTAAGGAGGAGGATCGCTGAGGGAGGAGACATTATGGGGAGCGCGGTATGTTCCAGGCAAAGCTAGTGCCCGACAACATCCCAGGACGAAATGTTAGCCAAAGTGCTAAACCCACGATTTATGAGCCACTCTCGCAAATCAACAATTTCTTGAACTGAGCTGAGAGAAGGGTGACCCATGATATTGTCATCCCAACGCCGGAGGTTTTTCCCATCGCCTAAGATTCTGAAGAGGTGGTCTTTGAAGAACTCCCAACTGTGGTTGCAGAGCTTCCAAAGTGAGGTACCCTTCTGCGCTGTTCCTTCGTCCATATTAGACAAGGAGAAGCCATGCATATATTTTTTGATAAGGACTTGACTTACAATATGCCTGGGGTTCGAGAAGATTTTCCAGATCATCTTCCCTCCCAAGGCCAGATTGGCCAGACCATGATCTCTTACTTGTAGGCCCCCATCTGAAAGAGCTCTTTTCACTATGTCCCCACTGACCAAATGGAATTTTTTCTGGTTTCCCTTACCACCTTGCCATAGAAAGTTTCTTAGGAGCTTTGAGTTCTGATCAGTGATTGATTTAGGAGCCAAAAGAAATGTAGCCTAGTATAAGGGTAGAGAGGAGAGGACATATTTCACCAGAATAAGCTTTCTAGTTGTGGTAAGCCACCCCAAAATTTCATTTTGGTCTTGATTTTACGAAGGATCTCAGCCCAATGAAGGGCCTTGTTAATGCCCTGAGTCAAAGGCAGGCCTAGGAATTTTATTTTATCCCAGCGAGCAGAACCCACATAGCCAAGAACTTGGGCAATCTGATTCATGGTTTGTTGGTCAATCTCCCAGCCATATATTGCACTTTTCCTCCTGTTGACTAGGGCTCTAGAAACTCTGCAGAAGTTGCGGATAACCTCTTTAAAATCCCTTGCAATCTTAATGGAAGCCACCCCCAAGAGTAGGGAGTCATCTGCAAACAATGCATGGTTAATTGGCTCAATGCCTCTCGCAGCCTTGAATCCAAGAAGAGAGCCTTTAATCTTCTCCGCTGACAGCTTTTGGCTAAGGGAGTCGACCATCAAGATATACAGGAAGGGGGACAGAGGGCAGCCTTGTCTGATGCCCCTCGAAGCCTTGAAGTAACCGGCTACCCTGCCATTTACCAAGGGGGTAATCCACGACTCTCCAATACAAACATTGATTAGCCTAATGAAATCAGAGCTGAAACCGAAAGCGGAAAGATCTTGGAGAAGAAAGGAATGTCTTACCCGGTCAAAGGTCTGCGCCATGTCTAGCTTGATGATCATCCCTTTCTCGTGGCGTTGGAGACCACCGTGGATGGTTTTCTCCACCAGAGCCACATTGTCCAAGATGTGCCTTCCTTTGACAAAACGATCTTGATTAGAAGAAATAAGCTTTTCTAACACAAGCTTCATATTGTTCGCCAAGAGATTGGAGATGATCTTGTAAGAAGAATTGTAGAGAGAAATTGGCCTCAAATGGTCAAGAGTCAGGGTTTGCTTCTTTAGGGATAAGAGCAAGGAAGGTTGAGTTTGTGCTCCCCCCCACTTTGGCTTTCTGCTGGAATCCATTTATCATTAGAATCAGATTGACCTTTATAATATCCCAACAGATTCTGTAGAAGTGAATGGAGAACCCATCCGGGCCGGGGGCTTTCTTTGGCTCCATCGCTCAGACGACTTTGTTGATTTCCTATTTCGTGAAGGGCCTCAAGAGACTATGGTTGTCCTCCTCCTTTATCAGGCTTGGGATGTGAGAGAGGAATTTTGAAGTTTCCTCCTCAATATCATCTCCACTTTCAATATAAAGCTGCTGGAAGTGACAGGTGGTAGCGTCACAAATCACAACAATTCCTTTATGCACAGACCCATTCGTGGAGGTGATTTCTGCAATGTGGTTTCTCAAAAGGCAGGTGCGGATTTTCTTATGGAAGAAAGCTGAGTTTTTATCTCCGGATTTGAGCCAAAGATTGCGATATTTAAACCTCAAAGTCTCCTCCTCGATTTTGAAGGCCTGGAAGGAGCTTTGTTGGGCAGCGTGTTCACGCTGTATTTCCGAGGAAGTGATATCATGTTGTTCCATATTCATTTGCAGTTCAAGCAACCTCTCGGTGGCCTGCTTTCTACGGCTTGTAGATGTACAAGAGGGTTTTTTAAGCCATTCTTTCAGCGCTGATTTAGTGGCTTTGAGTTTTTGTTCCCACACATAGCTAGTCGGTCCACTGACTGGGGTGGACCAAGCTTTCGTTATAGTCCCCTGAAATCCGCCCCTTTCAATCCATAAATGGCTGAACCGGAAAGGAATAGGACCCAAGTTTTCCTCTTCTTCTATCAGCAGTAAGATGGGTTTATGGTCAGAGATCAATTTAGGCAGAATTTTAGAGGAGATTATATTCTTCTCAGAAAGGAGGGAACTCTGAAAAAGAAATCTGTCAAGCTGAGCAGAAATGTGCTCTTTCCCAGAGCTATTTTTTTACCATGTATAGAGCCCAGTTTTGGGTTTAAAATCTGGTAAGTCCCGTTCTAGGATCAACTCTTCTACAAGAGGGAGGATGGGGTCTTTGCTTATATTTCCTCCTCTTTTCTCCTTAGGTTCGAAGACAAGATTGAGATCTCCAGCTAGGACTATATTCTTGGGAGAGTAGGCTTCAAGGAACTCAGTGAGGGTTTGCCAACAATCCTTTTTTTCGAAATAGAGAACCGAAACATAAAGATTAAAGAGAGCAAGGGAGGTATTAAACACAATGTGTTGGAGCTCGGTGAAGATTCAATGATGTGTTTCGAAGGCGCTGACTAGATGGAATTTACCAGCCTCCCAGAGAGTGGCAAGCCCACCACAAGTACCCCTTGCACTGACTTCTTTCCCAGATTTTGTTTTCCATTTGTCTTTACTAATCTCTAGAAGGGTTTCCCCTTCTATTTTGGTCTCTTGGAGCAAGAGAATCTCAGGGATATCATAATTCAGAAGGTTCTTCACTGCTTCTGTTTTTGTGGGATTCCCCAAGTCTCTACAATTCCAAGAGACTATACGCATTATTTACTTGTAGAGGGGTGGCCTTTATGAGACCTGGGTCGATTGTTTCTGCCTGTGGACATCTCAATCGTAGATTGTCTGCCTTGCATTTTTTGCTTCTTAGCTTCTTCTTCTCTTGCCACTCTATGTGACTTCCTCTTGACTCTTTTCGAGGGCCACTCAAACGTTTCTTCGTCCGAAGATCCAAAGGATTCAGGGGGCTTCTTCTTTGTCATCCTTGCATAGGTCGGGGATGTGGAATCTCCTCTTGGGGATCTAATTTGTGTTGAGGTAGTTTCTTGCTGCGTTTTATCTTCTTCTGTTGGTTTTGGCTGCTGTTCTGTCACTTCGACTTCTAAATCAGTTTGAGGTTCTTCTGGGGTGCTTAGAATATCGAAGGGGTTGGATTTTACATCTGTGCTAGGAGGGACAAAAGTTCCTTCCCCTTGTGCCGCCGAGGAAGGGACAACATTACCTATAGGCTTACTTTTCCTTTTTATTCTGGGGTTTTGTTTATTAGAGGAAACTTTCTGCACCTCAGTCCATTGTTTCTCTTTGGAGGTCTTAGTCTCCTCCACTATTTTCTTTTTGCAGCGTCTGGCGAAATGTCCATAACCATGGCAAAACCGACATTTGAATGGGAGTTGCTTGTAATCAAGTTCTTGGATGTGAGACTAGTCAACCACCGTGAGTTTAATAGCCTTAGGGAGACCTTCCTCCAGATCAACTTCGATACAGATTCGAGAATAGGAGAATTGATTTCTTCTTTCAGCGATGTCGATATACTTCCCAAGTTTGTTACCAATGGTTTCTAAAGATTTAGGGTCCCAGCAGTGGAGAGGAGGGTGGGGCAAGCGAACCCAAACCGGAACAACAGATGGAACGTCTTAGCTCGGATCGAAATCCGGGGTCCATTGGTTCAAGTATAGGCTCTGAGTGCCCATGAAATATGGTCCATTTTGGAATATCAGGTTCCTGTCTTTAGCGGCTTCAAAAACAAAAACAAAGAAACCCTTATCGACAAAGTAGCTTCTGATGCCATCTTTAATGAGAGGAGTCCATTTCCTTTGGATCTAGGGTTAAACAATGTTTTGTGAGGGCCAGAGCCCCATGAACTACCCAATGAGCTCACGTTCTGCAAGGTTAAGCACCGATCTACAAGGTTCTTCAGTGAGCAAATCCACTGTGGGGATCTCTTCCAGTTTTTTCACAAATTTTTGTTGCAGGTCGCTTGGAGGCGGCTTGATGCTGCTAGCCACCAACCTTTTGAAGGCCAACAGTTCTGGAGATAGAGGAGGATCGGGCTCAGGACCCCCTCCTAGGGCCATGACGATGGAGCTGTAGCAGGAGCGCAGGAGAGAAGCACGCAGCGCGCACAGGGAAAAAAAAAATCCTTATGATCATATAATTTTGACTAATGATTTTTTACCTTATTAATAATAATTATTAATGATTATACATCATTTATTAAATAATAATAATAATAATAATAATAATTAATTTTTTTTAATAAAACCTAATGTTACCATTTTTTTTTAATTATTTTAATTTTGAAATATTTTGACATAGTTTTTAATTATTAAATGAATAAAATTATTAAGATAATTATATTAATAATATTCCAAATCAATCACCATAATTAATAATTCTATAATATATTATTAATGTTATAAATTCAATCTATAACATAAATTTTAATTTTAATGTCTAATTGAAAATAACTAAATTAAATTTATTATTTTATTTTAAAAAAATTATTTCTTTATTATTTTATTTAAAAAAAATTATTTTATTTTATTTTATAAAAAGGGTTAGAAATCTTATTAGTAATTTTTATATTATTCTAATACAACAAAATTAATTATTTTATAATATATCCTCAAAATTATAATCAATGACATAAATTTTAATTTTAATGTACTTTTAACTATTATTGAATTATGTTTATTTTAAAATATTTTAATGATTAGGGTTAGAGATTTATTAATAATTATTAATATATTAATTTTTACTACTTGTCAAATAAATAAAAATGAATAAGAATCAATAATTATTAAAAGAGCAATAATTATTCATATTAATTGTTATTACTTAATCGGTTTATGAGCTAGATTATTATTGACATATTATTTATTAATAAATCCTAATCTCAAGGGGGAAAAAGAAAAATATTTGAGATATTATACTTGTGAAGACGACGAACCAGAGGAGCAAATTTGTCTCATCAAAGGACGCCAACTATCACTGATTTCACTTCCTCCATCCTTGTTGAGATTATGAGGGTGCTTAATAATCTCAAGAGCCTCTCCGATCTTCCTTCTTCGATAGTGCTCCTCTCTAGCGATAATTTTGGCATCTTCTAAACATACGTGATGCTTAGTTTTTGAAGAGTGTTCCGCTAGGGCTGAGGTGCGAGAACTCCCATTCTTGATGTATGCTCCATGCTCTTTCAATATTTTTTGCAGCGAACGACCTATTTCCCATCATAACTTTTCCCACATGAACAATCAATTTTATAAACTCCTTTAAGTTGCTTGTGATTGATATTATCCTTAACTGATCACATCATTTGTCTTATTGTTCCTACAGTGGAAAATTGCGCGACTATGTCCTTCTTCCCCAAAACCTTAGCGATCTTATCTGTAACACCTTGAATGTACGGTAGGAAAACCCTAACACCTTTGTCTTGAGGTCTTTGGTGCTCACAAGGAAGGACCAAACTCTTAACTCTCTTTATGGATTTTCTGATATCTCTCTCTTTATATCCTATACCTTGATATACATAGGTAAAGTGTTTGATCTCATCATTGAGGTGCTCTGCGTTAGATATTCTAAGGGCTCTAACAGCGAGAGTATTCAAGACACCAAATTTTTGAATCGGATGATGGTAGGAGTCAGCATGAAGATAACAATTTGTGTGACTTTTCTTTCTAAAAACCCGATGCCCCAATGTTCCATCCTTCTTTCTGGTGACAAGGACATCTAAAAATGGAATGCTCTTGTTTTCTTCAACCTCCATAGTAAACTTAATTTCCTAAGAAATGGAGTTAAGGTGGTTAAAAAATCTTTCAAGGGTCTTCTTCTCATGTGTGTGTCCACTTTATGTTGGTGTCGTCCACAAATCTCTTCCACCAAGCTGGTTTTAAGGGAGAGGAATCAATAGCCTTCTTTTCAAACTTCTGCATAAATAAGTTTAGCACAATGGGTGAGAGTGGAGATCCCATTGCTAACCCATATACTTGCTCATAGTATTCTCCTTGGAATATTTTCAAGATTTTCAACTTTTGCAATGAGAACTAAAAAATTATTTTCATAAGATACCACCTTTTATAACAACTCGGTCATTTTAGTGGTCACAGAAGGAATTTTTTGTTCTCCTTTGTTTTAAGCTTTAGATCCTTTGACTTCTTCGCATTCAACTTTTTAATTTGTTCAGGTTGATTTTAGTTAAGATTTCTTTAAATTGTTTAGAGTTGCTTCTTATCTATTGATTTTGATTTTAAAATTTTAAAATTTTAAAAAATTTAAATTTTTTTATTGTTTCATATATTTTTAATATTTTATCATTAAAAAGTATTCTAACTATTTTTGAAAAGTATTCTAAATATTTTTATTTTTAAGGGAAATCATTTTTTTTTTTCAATTTAAGAATGAGAGTAATAGTTAATACAACAATATTCATAGACATGTATTCATTGTAAAAATATTTCTCATCATCATGTTATTTGCAGGGAATTGAATCTAGGTGGGGGAGATAACAACCATTCTTCCCAACCACCCAAGGTAACCGCAATTGACATATTTTTTTATTGTTATTTGGTTATTCCTTTTTTTAATGATTTGAGTGGTAATGATAAATATTCATAGGCGCAACTACATGAATTAGTCATTATTTCAACATGTCTCATAGTTTTAGGTAGGTCTTCATTGCGTGAAAAACTTCATTCCACCAATATTTCCAATCATTTTGGACTAATAATGTACAATGATAATTGTCAAAGAATCTTAACTAGAGTGGTTTGTTGAACTATTTATTTTTCCAACAGGACAGGTGCAAATCTAAGGGAACATGTTTTTTGGTGAACAATTTGTTTCTTCACCTACGCACTTCAAGTCTTTGGAGACATGTTATAACTATTTGAAGACCAACTGTTTCAATAAACCTTCTTTATATGTACTGTACAAAAGTACTTAGCAACCAGAATTTGACCAATTATTTCAATAAACCTTAAATATATGCACTGTACAAAAGTACTTAGCAACAAGAATTTGACTAATTAAACTAACCCTCGAAGCTATGTGTTGCATTACTTCAAACTTAGCTTTTATATTTCAAATAATATTTTATTTGATTTCTGTTATTCGATTTAGGCGTTGAAGCAAACCTTATATGAAAACTAAGTGTTTCAATAAACCTTATTCATAAGCACTGTACAAAGAGTGAAGTTTAATGTTGGCATTCATACCGATCATTACACTTATTTTAGTACATTTCCATTTTATCACGTACGTAGGTAGAGTGTAATTATTAGATAATTTGATTTTTTTTTGGAATTTGGTGATTTAATTTGTTATAATTTAAATTTTTTAAATTGTATTTTTTAAAAGTAAGTATTTTTTAGTTACTTTGTTAAAAATTAGATAAAGATTGGTTGGAGTTCGAAATTTGATTATTATTATTATTATTTTTAAATGTGTTTTAAATAATAAAAATATATAATTTTATCAAATTTTAAATTCTCAAATTATAAAAAAAAAAAAAATCAAAATACAAAATAATTAAATTGCCCAAATAATTTTGAATAAGATTATGAATCCTCATTCTTTAAAATATATCTTTAAATATATAAATAAATTTAACATCATAACAGACCTTTTAAATGATTGAACTATACATATTAAAACAAAATCAACTTAAAAATATATTAGAAAGACTCAAAATGTCAAATACATGAATTCAAAAACCTTGTACTTAGTTCCTCCCTAGAATGCTACGAAGACCATCGATTTCATTCTAACTATTTTATATTATGTTCTATTTTATATTACGTTGTATTAGTTTTTAAAAGGAAAAAAATGTTCGAGATGTTGGTACAAATGAAAGAAAAGAAGTTTTATCTAAATTTACAAGGAATGTTATATATTTTTGTTTTGTGAGGTGGAGATTTCTATTGTCTCAAGATAATTTTCATATAAAATTAGAGTTTACAGTTAGAATTAAACATTGTTGTGTTACCAAGGATAAAAATTTGTTGTGCTATAAAGGAAACCAAACTATCTAACAATGAGATTTATTGTTCATCATCCAAAATCATCTAAAAATAAATTGGTTTACATCCAAGTTTTTGATATGCATTAGGATAAGATATCGATTGCCAATTATAATTGGCTATAAATGTGCTAAAAGAAAAAAATTTGTTAAAAGTAAAAAAAAAAAACCAAAAGGTTGGGCTAACTTCAATTATCAATGGATGTGATTATGGCGGAATCCTAGGCACTTGTGCCTATTAGAGCTAGAGGCTTGATGCCACATTGTAGATGACCTTCTATGTGTGCCATGCGAGCGTCAATACTGACTAAGAAAGAGCATTGGGGGCATTGGACTCGTTGGATTTCATTAAAGCATGCTATAATCACTACAAGGAAAAGACCCTCTAGTGGATGTTTTTTACGAACCCCTTATAAAAATACCCCATACATCTGTTTCTAGCGGAGGTTACTAGAGGAGGTTGGCGGGTGGAGGGTTTTGCGGATTTTTTCTGCTCAGTGCACTTATCATTTGCATCAGTGCTCCTTACAAGAGAAAGCACCGGTGCGCACAAAACATTGGCACGCCGGACACTGTGCGCTCCGTACACACCCACCTGATGCATTGTATTACTGTAGAGCACCGGTGCTTCACAACTCTTTCGCGTCGGTGCATCATAAAAACACCGCACCAAAACCGAAACCACCTAGTGCGGTATTAAGAAACTACACCAGTGAATCATAAAACAACGAGCCAAAACATGAATCGACCGGTGCGTTCGTAAGAAACAACTCTGGTGCACCTATAAACCACGCGCACCAGAAAAGGGTTAAATAAAAAAAAATTATGGCAAAAAATCTGGATTTTCCATTTTTTTTCCAGTGCTCTAGAGCTCTCAATTACGAGTGCGCTCTATAAGAGAAAGCATCGGTGTGCACAAAACATTGGCACACTGGACACCATGCGCTCTGTACACACCCACCTGGTGCATCTTATTACTGTAATGCACCGAGTGCTTCACAACTCTTCTGCGCTGGTGCATCATAAAACACCGCGCCAAAACAGAAACCGCTCGGTGCGGCGTTAAGAAACCACACTGGTGCATCATAAAACACCGCGCAAAAACAGAAACGAACCGGTGCGTTCGTATGAAACAACACTGGTGCACCTATAAAACACGCACACCAGAACATGGTTTAAAAAAAAAAAAAAAAGGCAAGAAAACTGCATTTTTCATTTTTTTCTCTCAATCACTGGTGCGCTCTACAAGAGAAAGCACCAGTCGCATAAAACATTGGCACACCAGACACTGTGCGCTCCATACACACACGCCCGGTGTGTCCTATTACTGTAAAGCACCGGTGCTTCACGACTATTTCGCCCCAGTGCATCATAAAACACCGAGCCAAAACTGAAACAGCCCGGTGCAGTGTTAAGAAACTGCCCCAGTGCATCCTAAAACAACGCGCCAAATCTGAAACCGCCCGATGCGGTCTTAAGAAACTGCACTAGTGCGCCTATAAAACCCTGCACACTGAAACATGGTTAAATAAAAAAAAATTACGGCAAAATAACCACATTTTTCACTTTTCTCAATACTCCAGAGCTCTCAAGCACCGGTGTAATTTCTCTTTCTCTGAACCACTTTGATATCGGTGCTCCCATTGCACCCATTGCACGCATTGATGCTGTGGATTGGGCACCAATCTCCAGCTTTCATTTTGCAAAACGATGGGCAAATTTTCTTTCGCAAATTCTACAGCCAATATGCCTTCTCGACGACGAAATGTACATGTATTTTTCTAGTTTTTCCATAATTAAGCTTTTTAGCAGATTACAATTTGAAATAACCTTAAAATTAACCATTAAAAAAGAATTATTATTATTATTATCATTTTTTTGGTCGCGCGGTCCACATGAGCCGTTCGACTCGCACTGGTAAGTGAGCTGCCTGTAAAATTTACAGGCTGCACCGCAACCGGTGCTAACGATATCCGCACCATGTCCGAGGCGGTACTGAAGGCGCCCCGCATTATTTTAAAATTTAAAAAAAAGTGCGGTGCAGTCATTTCGCCGGTCGCATGACCATGGGAACAACAACGCAGTGCTTTGACGGAAATATCCGCCCCGGCATCTGTCAGTGCACCGCATTCAGAATTCCTACAGGGTCAACAGTGCGGCCAGGTAAAAGACCACGCCGTTGATTATGTAATTTGTCAGGAAGTCGGTGCGCTGACACAACTATACGCACCGGGGCATATATTTTAGTCAGCGCACCGCTCTGCTGACATCATATATAGTCAACGATGCTTGAAAATTTTTTAGGTGCATCGCATACGATGCGTTTTATGTCATCTGAAGCACCATCTTCGGTGCTCTACAAACAAAAGCCGCACCAGAACTGGTGCATGAATGTTTTTGTGGTGCACCGACTGGTCTGTTTTGTTTTTTCCAAAAAAAAATATATATATGTATATTCCTAAATACATGTCCGATTTAATAAAAAAAAAATATTTAATATGTTAATGATTCAGAGAGAAGAGGAGGAACAACAACAACAACAAGCGGAGCAGTATGACATGCTTCGCTAGTGGCAGACACGAGAGAGGGAGAGCGATGCGTACCCTCACCCTATTACAGCAGATACCCAAGGGATCCTAATGCAGGTAGGCCTCCTCAAATTCTATGAGGAGGCTACTTTCCTAAAGGCCCATAGTGTGTTTTTGAGACATCTTATCCGTAGGTGGAATGCCCACCAACATGCTTTCCAGGTTGGTCCTGACCAGTGGTACACACCCACTGAGGAGGATATTTATTTCATTACAGGGCTATCGAGGAGAGGGGTGGATTTTCCCTCGTTCCCAGAGGTTCAGCTGGTTGTGTAGCAGGGAGTCACTTAATTTACTCCCAGAGATACATTGGAGCAGATGTACTGTCTCCTTCAAAGTTTAAGGTCCCTGGAGGTCAGCTACGTATTGGTGCATTTGGTAGACAGGACGTGTAGTGTCTCTCACTTCTCATTTCGACCATTTCACACAACACTAGTGACAGGAAATGCATTAGTTGCCCGCTTCTATATTATGTTGATTCTTTAGTATAGGATCCATGACTTGTTAGGTGGTCTACCATTTTTTTGCGGCAGTTTTGTATGGTCTTCAATAGATGTCATGCTCATGCACAAGGGAGGGTCAACTTCCCTTTTACTTAAGAGCTTTTTTGTTTATTTTTTGAGAGGTTTCCAGATATGAGGCCTGCTTTTTTTTTTCAGCAGCCTCATAGGCCGATGTTGGAGGCCTGGATGCACATGTGGGGGAAAATGATGCCCAAGAGGGGAGAGACTATGTTTCCAACCAAGATATCGCATGATGCACTGGTCTTACTAGCCAGTGTTGACGAGATGCATCCCTTCATTATGGTCCCCTGTCCTTATGATGGATTGGATTGGCGAGGGTGTGCCAACATCATATTCACAGATGATGAGCCGCCATATGATAGAGGTAATATTACTGTTTTATTTATATATATTTTAACATGTTCTTTAACTTGTTTTTATTAAATTCTGTAATGAAATTGTCTAATTATTGTTGTGTACTTGTATATATTTTTGCAGACATTGGCTCTTTTGATGGCGAGGAGATGCCGGAACCATCACATGATCCAGGTGTGGATCCTGATGACGATCAGGACATGGCAGATGCCGAGGATCATGATTAGGAGGCTGGTGCAGAGAGACATGGTCTTGCTGGTGCGCCAGTCCGACCTTTTTCTAGGCGCGGTCGACCTGATACTAGATACAGGATGGAGTTGGGCGACCAACTCAGTGCATTGATTGTTGAGGCAAGCATCAAGCCCTCTCATTACAAAGACATATAGGTCGATGATAGGCTTTTACGAATGTGCAGAGGCATGCCGCGTGACATGTACAGCCTGATGCGACATGTTGTAGGAGCTATGAAAACTGTTACACCACTGAGGAGGACTGTTGCACGTTATAGGTGTGGTCTAGCCGCAACACGTGATGGACAGTTCGCGAGCAACGACTCATCTCATGATCGTTCACCTCGCGCTGCGCCTGATGAGCATGAGACTCCACTAGCATCTAACAGTCATCATGGAGATGAGGTTCGACCATCGGCCACGTCCATTCAACAGCCTGCAGCATCCATCAGTACTAGTCATGATCATGAGCAGGCTGGACCATCGAACGTCAAGGCTGCGCCATTGACTGAGCAGGCCTCCACTAGTACTACTTATATTGATTTTGTACGACCACCAACTGATCCATCCATCAATACTAGTCATGATCATGAGCAGGCTCGACCATCGACCGTCGAGGCTGCACCATTGACTGAGCAGGCCTCCACTAGTATTGCTATTGATGTTGTACTACCACCAGTTGATCCATGACATTTATATTACAATTTTATATTTTTAACATTATTCAGTTATATATATATATATATATATATATATATGGTCCATGTATTTTATGTTCAAGTTGCAGTTGTACTTAATTTACATGTTGGTGATCATCATGATGTGTATATTGTTAGGTCATGTTAGATATGTTCATTTAATGGTTAGCTTGCAGATAGATGTGTATGTGATAGCATGAGTTATTTGACATGAGATATATATTTTATGTTTGTGTTGTGACGATGTTAATATATAATTTTAATTTGATGTTTGAATGCGTTTTTTAGTCGAATATGATGTTTGTACGATGGTTACACGATCGTGATGTTTATTAATTAATTTAATATTAAATGACCATAATATTTATTAAACATTATGTTATGATTGTAATTGAAATTGAAATTTTAATTGTATGTAACATTGTAAAATTGTATTTGTATTGTAATTGTAATTTTAACTGTAATTGTATGTAAAATATTTAATGTAAAATTTTAATTGTAATTGTAATATTTAATTTATTGTGAAATGATTGTAATTGTAATTGTATATATGACAAATTGTAAAATTGTAATTGTATGTAAAATTCTAAAATTATAATTGTATGTAAAATATTTGTAAAATTGTAATTGTAATTGTAATTTTAATTCTAATTGTATGTAAAATATTCGTTTAATTTTAATTGTATTACTGTGAAATGATTGTAATTGTAAAATTTTAATTGTAAATGTAATTGTATGTAAAATTAAAATTGTAATTGCAATTCTAATCGTAATTGTATGTGAAATTATAAAATTGCAATTGCAATTGTAATTCTAATTCTAATTCTAACTGTATGTAAAATATTTGTAAAAATATAATTGTATTAATTTGAAAATTTTAATTGTATTAATGTGAAATTATTTTATTAAAATATTTAAATTTGTAAATTTATAAATAATTGTAAAATAATAAATCTAGAATAATATGAATTTTTGTAACATAATTAGAAAATAATGCAAACAAATTCATGTACTTTAGAATTATCATTATTTTATTATGATCTTATATACAAAAAAAGAACTTTATACAGTCTGGTGCACTTATCATTATAACACGCACTGGTGTGTCTTATTAGTCAGATGCACCAGTACTTCACAACTCTTCCGCACCGGTGCGTCATAAAACACCGCTCCAAAACAAAAACCTCGATCTTACAAACTGCCCCAGTGCGCCTATAAAATAGCACGCATCGGAACTGGGTTATTTTGTAAAGTGCAGTATTGGAGCAGCAGAGGGTTCGAATTGTGGGCAAGAAATTTTCTGAGGAGATGAGGGTTTGAAAAGACGAGAGATCGAATTTCGGCTAAGAAGTTTATAACAAATAAAATGAGTGATTCAAACAGAAAGACATACAAAGACGCTTATAGGGATGCAGACGACTACAGAGCTCAACATAGTACAAAAGGAGAAAATGAGTACAGGTTGAGATCGACAGAGAGCATACGATTGAGGCCGGCGATAGGGTTAAGAGGTCCCATGATGGAGAAATGGAGAGCAGAGTTGATGGCATAGAAATATCAATCGAGGCAGTTGATAAAGCCAAGAGGCACCATGAGGGGAAGGATTCTCATTCCCTTAAGGACAACAGAGAAAGATCAATTGACGTTTTTTATCAGGTTGGTAGGTCCCATGAAGGGAAATATTCTCCAGAATGCATTTAAAAGCAGTTGGGAGTATTGTTGAGTTTCAGTTGGCTTACATAAACTTTTACCAGCAAAGTTGACGTCGCATAAAATCACATCTTCAACTTTCAATTGAACCTGAATGGCATCTCTAACTTGTCTAAGTTGTGGTCCTGTGGATGAAACCAGTAAAAATTCTGCTTGTATTATAAATGGAAATCCAGTGACCATTTCTGTGTGAAGAAAAGCATAGATACCTGCAGCTACCATATTTCCACCTACAAATCGGTTTCCCATTGGAAAAGCTAATGTAATAACCTATTTTGCAATGTCTTTCCTCTGTTCAACCCTATACTCATTTTCTATGGGAAATCATTGCCTCCACATGTAATAACTGCATCGTCTAGTCGAAAATCGGTCTTCTTCTGCTAACAAATGCATAATTAAAGACTTGCTGTCATTGCTCCCAAAACATTACCCTTCTGTAGATTATATGTACAAATTGCTGGCAGGCCATTCGTCTATCTGCAGATTATATTCTAAAACATATTGGTTGCAAATAGTTAAGTGCCAATTATAACAGGTTCACATGCAACAATTTCCCATTTGGGCCTTGTATTATTGCATCTTCACACGCCCCACATTTCATTGTCTCCACATAATTAGTGGGGACCTCCTGCAATAAACAAAATGCATTGGAAGAATAATTATTTCCATCAAGAAATTATCCAATTCCAATTATTAATTTTAATTTTAATTCTAATTCTCAAGAATAAACAAAATTCTAATTCTCAATTTCTATGGTTGGATTTCACTAAATTTTGGTGTACACATCTAAAAGTAATTTCAGTGCCTTAACCGCAAATTGGTGCTACTGCACATATAACTGCACCGGTGTCGTTGTTACAAAACGATGCACCTGTGCGACGCTATTAAGTGACGCATTGGTGACGAATAAACACAAATAAAAAAAGCGCAACTCTATTTTCTTTAAGTGAAAAAAAGCGGCAAATTGAAAAATGGGTGGAAAAATATTTTCAAAAATTTAATTTCATAAAATTATTCTTTAAATACTAAACACTTTTCATTATTTCACTATTTTTGCAAAAATTTTCAGCCAGATATTTGCAGGAGACATACCTGGAGTAAGAGAGCATAAGGGCACTGTGGAGCAGCGAAATACGTTCGAACATAAGTATTCAGACATTCAGAAACCAAAACTCTGGTGATTCAAACCCTATATCATAAAATTTCAAACCATCTCGTGATTAAATTTGATTATTATTTTTTACTTATTTTGCAGTTTTATCCATTTTTACCCTAAACCCTTCATTTTTATTTTTTTTTGTTTTTTCCCTTTTTTCTCCTTGTTTCTGTGATTTCAGAATTAGGGCTTTTCATTTTAGATTGACATCCAACCCACAAGACGACTTGCATAGTCAGATCTCAATCCATTCGGCCATTGCGTGAATTTTTGGAAAAAATGGATTTTCTTTTTATCGGTGCGCCCTGCGTAACCTAGCGCACCGGTCCACTCTATTATAAAGCGCACCATGCAAGTATTGTGTACTAAAAAATTTGAAAACAATTTTTTAAAATCAGTGCGCCATATCTGAAATAAGGCACCTGTGCTCCATGTTACGAGGATAGCTTTGTACGGTCTATTACACTGTTTGTGCGGTGCGTTTATAATAGCCCACGCACCGTATGGTCTATTATACTGTTTTACGGTGCATTTGTAATACCCCCACGCATCGGCGACGGTGCGTACATCAAGAAAGACGTACCAGTGTCTTGAGATTTATTTTTTACCTGAAAAGTTGACAATTTATTTATAAATACATTAATGAATGATATGGTACATGTTTCAGATTGATAAAGAAATGACTAACAAGAGATCAAGTAACAAAAATACTGATAACACATCAAGAAAAGCAAAAAAGGCAAGTTCTTTGTAAATTCTTTATAAAAAATATTATTTTTGGACTATATGTAAGTTTAACTAATATGTATTGTTTACTGTGTATCACGCAGAGTCACAAAATGATGAAGCTCGATAAGATTATTTATGATCTAGGACCAGAAAAGCATAAAAACTTGATGGAAAAATTGCAAAAGGATGAATCAGGTGAATGAAAAAATACTATCGATCCAATATGAGTTTCTTTTTTTAATTATCATTTGTAATATACTTAAAATTTTTAGATAACATGTGTCAAACAGTATATTAATTCACATCTGTTTAATGTTCTACAGGGACCAACAACTCAGAAAAGAAATGTTGCTCTAAGAAAAGAAAAAAATAGAACATGTAAATGAAAATGAATTGCTCCTTAGCTCATCTGGAGTGGTACTGGAAGTTAACGAAAGGGGGAAAAACTTTTACAAAAGATTGAGGGATCTAGTGGAACGAATGTATAGACGTTCTTTCCACTTACAATACAAAAATCAATCCAATGATTCCAAGAACCAAATTTTATCTAACCTATAGGAAGAGTTTTCAGAGAATTGGTCAATGAGACATGTCAGACTTTTAATAGCAAAAACGTACAACAACAAAAAGTAAGGAATGAAAAAGTAATATTCCTTTAAATGTTTGTCTAGAATTATTTATAAATATCACTTTTGTTATATTTACCTTTCATATATCAATATACAAATTAAATATTTTATTGTCATGTTACATTTTCAGGAAGATTATGAAAATCTCAAAAGATGAACGAGCTGATATCAGAAATATGCCAGTAGGAATGTCCAAAAAGGTGTACAAGGAGATGGTCAAAGAAATGGACAAAATTGCATCGCAAGAGGAGCCATCTCAACAACAACGTGCTTCAAATGTAATATGTAATCATTGAATTTTTTGATCATTAGGTATAATAAATAAACAATTTAGCTTTAAATATTAATTTTCAAGAATTTTCTTGCAAAAAAAAGAAGAAAATGGAACCCATTCAGCACATAAAACATGACGACAAGGAAGAAAAGGGTTGATATCTAAGTTTGTGAGTAATTGTTACTTCCTTATAACAACTTAACTAGATTTAATTTTTGTATTTTTTAAGTTGTTTTACAAAAATCATCATTGAATGTCTTCAAACAGGTGCTAACATACAAAGAAGAACCATCAGACGAATTGATTGAAATTGGGTTAAATATGGGTTGTGAGTATATGTTGGCATATCATAATTTAATTGTGGAATTTTTAAGCATCTATAGATCTTGTTTTACTTAGCTCCGTCTATAATTAATAGAACAAAAACATATTTTATATTAAATATATGATTTGTTATGGGGTATAAAACTTGCAGGAAACAAAGTATGGAATTGCGCCAATAGATGAAATTTTGAAAGATGGCATGGTACATGGTTTTGAAAGAATGTGTATAGTTTATGAGTCAATTGTTGCTATGGTACGTCATTTTTATTTTTGATTTACATTGATGTATATTATTTAATATTGCAATTTTCATTATTCTCACCAATGTATATACACTTATTTCAGTTTATTTTTATGTTTGTAGATGGAAGGTGAAGAAGAAGAAAACAATCAACACCGTGAACAAAACATTCCTGAAAATAACCCAAGTCATGGAAGTAGCTCTAGCAGTGACAACAGTTCAAGTGAAGAATGATGATCACTATGTTTGGATATCAAAGAAAGGCGTTGTATTTTTTGAAATATTTGTCTGTGAAATCAGACATTTTGTTTAATGTAATGGACATAGTGTCCCAGACAAAGGGATACCAATAACTGTCCCATTTTGTATGACAAAGATTGTCTTATATATATATAATAAAATATGTTTTAATTTATTCTATTGCGTTCTCCATTGTCGCTATTGTGTTCTCAATTGTCGTTCTCAAATGCACTAATAAAAATTTAATTCATATCAATATTGTTATAAGATATATATGTGTCGACTTTTGAAGAATAATGAATTTTAAAAAATCACAATAATTATGATATGATATAACAAATTAATCCAAACATCACATTCAAATGAATTAATAAAAATTTAATTAATATGAATATTGTTATAAGATGTGTTGACTTTTGATGAATAATGAATTTAAAACAATCACAATAATTGCACTGTCACAGGTCGATGTTTCTAAAAAATACAAAATGAAAACTAGTGTGTGTCAGTAACTATACACTAGTGCGTTTATATTATGAAGCGCGCCAGTGCGTTTCTACGACCTATGGGCACCGAACAAGTACCAAAACCAATTAAAAATATCGGTGTGTTTGTACGGTATGACGCACCAGTGCGTTTATGTGTCTATACGCATCGGTGTCGTTGTACGATCTATGGGCACCGCATGAATACCGATACTAATGATAAATCTCGTTGCATTTGTGTGATACTGCGCACTGGGGCGTTTATGTGTCTATAAGCACCAATGCATTTGTACGAACTATGGACACTGCACGAATACCAATACCAATTATAAATCTTGGTGCATTTCTGTGATACTACACACTAGTGCGTTTCTATAAGTCTACGCACCAGTGCATTGATACGACCTATGGGAATCGCACAAATCCCAAGACCAATTAGAACGACCCCATGCGTTGTATCACCAACACTATGCCCTGTGCATTTTTATACCTTAACAGCCCGGTGCATTATCCTTCGACCGCCCCGGGGCGCCTTCTACATGTACTCACTGGTGCGTTAAAGCCAAAGTAGCCAACTGATGAAAAAACAATCCGTAATAACCTTCGACTGCCCATTTTTTTTAGTTGTGTTTAATTTCTGTTAAAAGCTCCGCCAAAACCTCCGTAACCATAAACGAATGTTGTAGCAAATGTTATTTTGACAATTTTGGCCAATTTTATAACACTAAAAACCTCCTTTATAACCTCCGTTAGAGGGTCGTTTCCTTGTAGTGAATTTCACTATGGTTATTGTACTTTTCTTTGAGGACCCTGCCTAGGAGCGTCTTCATTTTCTAATAGAGGGTGATGGAATTGAGATAATAATTCTGTCTTCCCCTGGAATGGCCAAACTCTGGAACCCAACTAGCTACTTTAGTTTTGATTTCAGAGGTATGGCCAAACTATGGAACCCAACTCGCTACTTTAGTTTGGATTTTCGAGTCAGTGTTGGCTTGGCGATCATTAGTGGTTAAAGTTTCTCACTCATGGATTTCCTCTTGGATTTCTAGAGGAGTGGAGGAATAGAAAATAACTATTGTTTTCTAAGCTTGTGTTTGAACCCAAGGTCTATCCTAAGGCCCTCGACTTGGCTTCCATATCCCCGTTGAGAGCACATATGCTAATGGGACATAGCACTCAAAGGAAAGATAGGCCTGGTGAAAAACACCCCCTAAACACCCCCTATAGAAGGGTATAGAAAGGTAGACCATTGAGGAAATTAAAAAATGGGCCAAGAAAGATTAAAAAAAAACTTAATGCTCAGCTTCCAAGTTGACCTGGGAATAATATTATCTACCAATGGTAGAGGAAGGATTAACAAACAGTAACTTTAGCAGGATCAAGCAACCATAAAAACCCAATGCACACCAATTAATTTCCACACCATCGAGGTGCCCTACATAACATAAGCCAAAATATGCCATGCAAATACCAATATATTGAGAATTCTTCAAAATTTGGACAAAGACAGATTTACGCCATGATTATCATCCCACTGAGCATTGAGATGCTATAAAAGAGATGTGTTTCCTCTCCAAGCACCTCCCATTCTTGCTTGAATTATTTACACAAGGGGTGTACAATGAAGGCCAACCTCCGAAGGGCCATGATGTAGCAGTTTTGGGTACCCATTATTGTCTCACTAAAAGCCCTTCTTGTGGTTTTCGATCACACCACCTTCAATCTCAAAATAATGGACATAATTGGGGTGTTGCTTCGCTACGGGGTCCCGAACCCTGCACTTGATCTTCCCATGACTTTGATACTAATGGGGTCTATGTATTAGCGTGGTGGAAGAAACTCATCCCTTTTTCCTGTCCCAATACCTTGATGCCCAACTCGACTCGCCATTTCTCTAGCCCCTCACGGGGACTTCACTCATGTAACTGCAAACTCAGGACTAGGCGCTTCCGCTCCATGTAGCCTTTGCATTTGACTACAATTGATGGTTTAAATTAATTTTTTGGGGCTCACTTGTGATGTCAATGAAGGAAAGGGGGCGAGGGGCGATCAAGTTCCCTTCTACCAAACCATTATGGTTTCACTGTGGCCTCTAAAATATGACTGACGGTATATCGTAGGCCCACGCTCGTGGAACCTGTTGCTGCTAAAATCCACACACTTCTATTGTTGTCCTTCCTCCAGGGAATGAGCTGTTGTGTTCTACGCCGAGAGTTAAACACAAAGTTTAGGAGCGCCCAAGGCTTTATTCCAACACCTTCGCCTAAGACACATAGCTAGAAATCTTGGCTCTTTTCGAATTGTCAACCTTCCCCCCTATAGGTTGATAATTAACCAATCACTCTCGTTGTGCCAGAAACATAATTCATGCGTTCATTCTTAGAAGCATTCATACAGGTACAAAGGAGATCAAACGATTTACATGGTGAATAAGCAAACATAATTCAATACAATTCTATTACGTGGAACATGATATATTTAGAGAGAATTTATGTGGTCTCTCTCTCCGACCTAATCTCTCCTTGAACTCCTTAGGCATCCACTACCTTATCTCCCTTCTCTACTCTTCTGACCCTCTGCTCCTTACACTTATGACCCCTGCTCCTTACAACTACACATACTACCCATGTATACCTTATACGAGACATATAATATCCTAACATAGTGGAAAATGTTGGAGAATCTGTCCCAAGACTACTAACACCTTAACTTGACACTGGTTAAGTTTTCAAAGGCCCACTGCACTAAAAAACACCAGCTCACCTAACAATCCATATTCTTTAGATAAGATAAAATAAGATAATTATATTTATGTTCAACTAATGACCACAAAATAGGTCAAAGGGACTGTTAGGTATAATGATGGCCATACAATGCGGGAGAACCAAACGGTCTCCTATAAAAATACAATGAATGAATATAAAAGGTACAACGCAGGAACATAAAAATACAATGTATGGAATGCCCTGGTGGAGAAGATACAAGAGCTAAAGGGTCTGTGGATCAAACCCATCTCTCCTAACATCTGAGGCTGAATGAATACTGAAGAAACTCCACAAAGTCTGTTGGCTCGATGAAGGGCCGGTGGAAAGTGCAGACTGTCCTCTAGAACGTTGCCTGGGGAAGTTCACGCACTGTTGAGGTCTGGAGGACCTATTCTGTCTCCCAGGAACGGATATGATCCTGATTTGTTGTTGAAATCTTGCGTGGCAGGGTGAGGTTCCACGGATCCTCACTAATATAGAACATGGATATGAATTGGTATCCTCTGTGTGGGGTCTGGTGTGATGGGAGGCTAAAGAATATGCGCTCGAAACCTGAGAGCCTCCTACATATATAGGGTCAAACATCTCTGATCAGGATACCTAAAAAAGTCAGCGATGGTCTGAGAATCTTTGAACAAGCAATGGAACCTTCCTCTGGTCTCGTAGTAAACAGGGCATCCAAAAATGAAGTGCACCTCGGTCTCCACATCCTGTAAATGATATACCTGGTAGATTTTGTCTGGTGTATCAATCTAGTGGTCTGTCTCTACTCGAAGGCTATGAGAGCCTAGTCTGAACTGGCCTAGGAAATCAAAGAGCATGCATGCAATGGTGAAACGTGTACGGGGGTCGAACAATGAGCCCATCTTTCAACTCCAAGAAGTGCTCAGCGTAGAAGGCCATCTTTGGGCGCAACCCTCCTGGAGGATTGACCCAAGTGACCTGGACGAACTTCTTGTAGATGTCCTCCCTGATGATCTTGTTCAACTCTTGTCTAGTAGGTAAAAGGTGACCAGGAGCATCTAAGGAATATCGGAAAGGAGGGAGACGATCCAGCTGAATGCCCACTGATTCTAAGAGATATGAAACTCCTCTAAACCAAAATTTGGGCCGACCCGAGGGAGTAGAACGAGCAATGGTCTTGGAAGAGAAATGTGCCAAGTAAGGATACCAGTCCCTACTCTGTATAGAGTCTACAAAGCCTCGAACACGATGCAAGAATGAGACCAAACTAAAAACCGTCTCAAGCTGAAAGGGCTAATCTCCAAACTCTGCAAGGATGATGTGTTGAGGTACTGTGCGTTTGCATCTAATGATGTGGTGGAGAAGAATAGTTTGGACTCTCTCAGTTGAAGCCCAATCCCACTCAAGTAAAGATGGTCCCAAAATATCTGATCCATATAGAATAGTGGGACAGACCAAAGTGTCCATGAGGCTCATCTTGGACGAGATGTCCTGGAAGTGATGTTAAAAGCACTGTCTCTCGAGAAGGGCTAAGGATCCATATCATTCGTTAATCCGAGGCTGAAGCGTTGGTCGCAAACGAGGACCTATATTTATATTTGTTTAGAGTCTAGGCACTTGTATTTATATTAAGATCCTAATTTTATAAAAAATACAATTGAGGGAATTCTTCCCCTTAGGAGAATATGACTCCCTTGGGTCTAGGTAAAATGTCTAGCCTAAGGTTGATGCTCCTACCATGGACTCCCTGGGTTGAAATTTTTCATAACATCCTGGTCATGTGCTTTGATTTTTGAATCCTCCAAGATCCCAGACCTTGTGTTGTTGCTGGTCAATGGGTTGCTTGATTGGATGCCCTATAGTTGTCCATGTTCTAGATTGTTGTCACTTTTCTTGGTTGATGCAGCCCTTCACAACTAGCCACAATTTCCTGTTTTTTGCCTCTCTTTGGTGGCTGCCATACTCATAAGTCTACAAAAATATAATGACCTTCTCCTTGGTGATTATTACTATGATCCCTCTCACCTTGCTGATGTAGTCTCTTATAATCAACATTGTCCTGCAACTGAC
Source organism: Pinus albicaulis (assembly GCA_034641835.2). Taxonomy (NCBI): domain Eukaryota; kingdom Viridiplantae; phylum Streptophyta; class Pinopsida; order Pinales; family Pinaceae; genus Pinus; species Pinus albicaulis. The sequence continues at coordinate 610,261,854 of CM076583.1, forward strand.
TTCCTCCTCTTCACTGTACCATTTCTTAGGGACCGTCAACATCCTCAATTTCTCAATCTTGATGTCATCTTGTTGATGAAATAATATACTTAATTGCAAAAACACTTCCGAAAACCTCATGGCTTCAATTTCCACTTCTTTACTCCCATAACCTTGTTGCTTCTGTTGGCCCAGAACTTCACTAAGACAAAAACCATTGATTACTTATCATTTAATAATCACCAATATTTGTAAATTTAAAAGACCACTAGGAGATAGTTATATAAATTCTCTACATACGGGAATAACATAAATTAAGTTATAACTATCAAAAAATCCTAAAGGATTAGTTTTAACATCCCCCCTTAATCTGAAGGGATATCTGACATGCCAAGTAAAGATCTGAACATTTCAATTTTTTCACGTCCTAATGCTTTGGTAAATATATTTGCAATTTGTTCTGAAGTAGGACAATGTGTCAGATGAATAGTTTTGGCCTCTACATGATGTCGAATCAAATGATACTTGGTGTTGATATGTTTGGTTCGATCATGGAACTTAGGATTCTTGGCCAATTGAATTGCAAAAGAGTTGTCTACAAATAAAGGAGTTGAGGCTTTTTGTTTCTCCTGCAAATCTTCGAGTATTTTTCGAAGCCAAATGATTTCCTTAGTGGCTTGAGCTGCTGCAACATATTCGGCTTCGCTGGTAGAATCAGTAGGAAAAAATTGCTGGCGGGATCTCCAACTGATGGCTACTGATCCAAGATTCATCGAATATCCAAAAGTTGAGACTCCATTTTCTTTATCTCCATCAAAATCTAAATCTGAATAACCAACAAGATGGAAGTGTAAAACTTTGGAATATTTGATGCCGTAAGTTTGAATTCCTTTTAAATATTTCAAAACTCTTTTTGCTGCTACCCAATGCCCCTCACAAGGATGATGCATAAACATGGAAAGTATTCCAACAACAAAGGTTATATCAAGACGAGTAATAGACAAATAAATAACACTTCCAACAAGTTGCTTGTACTTTTTTGGATCTTCAAACGATTTTTCTTCTTCGGAAGTGAGTTTCAAATTCTGCTCCATTGGAGTAGCAACAGGATTACATTTTTTCATACTATATTTTTTCAGTAACTTATCAACATATTTCTTCTGAGAGATGAAAATATGTTGTGGTTTTTGATCAACTTCAATACCAAGATAATAATGAAGTAAACCTAAATTTGTCATATCAAAAACCTTTTTTAATTCCTTCTTTATAGATGACATATATTCATCACTGTTTCCTGTGATCATCAAACCATCAACATATACAACTAGATATACAACTGATCTGCCGAATTTTTTAACGAAAAGAGTTACATCATCTAGGTCAAAATGTTTATAGTTTAATTTAAGAAGATTTTTAGTTAGCTTCTCATACCATGCTCTTGGCGCTTGTTTCAAGCCGTACAAATAATTCATTAGTTTGCAAACCTTTTTTTCTTTCCCTTTAACGAAAAAACCTTCTGGCTTAAACATGTAAACATCTTCTTTCAAATCTCCATTTAAAAAGGAAGTTTTGACATCCATATGATGAATTTTCCACTCTTTCTGAGCTGCAAAGGAAAACAAAGATCTAATAGTTCCCCATTTAGCTGTAGGAGAAAAAGTCTCTATATAGTCGATACCCTCTTTTTGTGCATATCCCTTTGCTACAAGTATTGCTTTGTGTTTGTCTAGCGAACCATCAACTTTAAACTTAGTTTTATAAATCCATTTGCAACCAATAGGTTTGATGCCAGCATGAGGATCCACTAGCCTCTATGTGCCATTTTTTATGAGAGAATCATATTCCTTTTGCATTGCATCTTTCCACTGTTCATAACTAGTAGCTTATTCAAAGCAAGTAGGTTCACAATCCACAGAAAAATTAAATTCACAATGAGAATAGTTACCTGAGAAAATTCCAGCCTTAAACTCATCACATTTCTTTAGAAATGTTCGAATATGAATTGACCTTCACAAAGATTGTGTAGGAAGTTGTTCAGGAAGTTTCTCATCTTATTCATCTAGCTCAGTTCTTTCCATTTTTGTCATTTTTTCTATAGAAACACTTGCATCAATTAATTCCTCATTAGCAACAACATAAATATCATCATCAACCATAGCCAATTTCTCATCATTGAGAGAAAGAAACTTCACAAACTGATCTAATATAGGAATCCCCCCTTCAGGATGGGGAATTATATTATTTGATTCATAATAAAAATTTTGAGGCACAAAATTTTCTATTTAATTAAGTTGTCTATAAAAAATGAGGGAATATTTATCAGTTTCAAGAAAAATCACATCTCTTGACAAAATAAACTTTTTGTTCGCTTCATCATATAATCGATATGGCTTAGAAGTCATGGAATACCCTAAGCATTTTTTGCTTCGTTCACTCAACTTATTCCTCTGATGTTTGGGAATCAAAGCATAACATTGAGAACCAAAAATTCGGAAATGTTTAATAGCAGGAAGATGACTGTACCACATTTCATATGGAGTTTTGTTGTTAATGACAGAGAAAGGGCACCGATTTCTAATGTATGCCGCACAGAGCATGGCTTCTCCCCAAAACATTAATTTTACATTCTTAAAAAACATCATTGACCTTACCATATTAAGTAATGTTTGGTTCATTCTTTTAGCAACATCGTTTTGTTGCGGATTATATGGTATTGTGGTCTAGTGTTTGATGCCATTCTCTTGCAAATATGTTTCAAAAGCATGTGAAGTATATTCTCCTCCATTATCAGTCCTTATAGTACCAATAGTAAGTTGTGCTTCATTTGTTATCAAGAGATGAAATTTCTTAAACACATAAAAAACTTGTGATTTTTATTTAAGCAGATAAACCCAGCACATCCTTAGATAATCATCAATAAAAGAGAGTATGTATTTATTTCCATTTGTAGTTGATACAGGCATTGGACCACATAAGTCAGAGTGTATGAGACTTAATTTTCTTGTAGCTCTAGACTTAGAATTCTGAAAAGACTGTTTGTGATGCTTGCCCAATATACAAGCATTACATGGGGTAAATTTTCTGGGAACTGTTGGAAGTCCCTTAATCCCCTGTTGTTTCATAATTTGAATACTTTCATAATTAACATGACCGAAGCGTGCATGCCATAATAAAGAAGATGATAGAGTATCATTTTGCTGAACCAAATAAGTTGTGTTCAATGCAACATATGACATACCATGAAACTTCAATAATTTATCTTCTTCCACACCGGACATTACAGTTTTATTGTCAGCTGCTATTCTAATTTCTAGTTTACCATCAAATATGTGAATGGAATGTCCCTGTTGTCTTATTAGACCAACCAGTCCAATCACAGATAACATCGTTTCAACCAAACTTTGGGATTCTAGGATCTAGCCCTCCCGAACCGCAGAGGGATCTCTCCAATATGTGTAAAGATGGATATTGTCTTTGAAAAGCTTAAGGTAATGATATTAGGCTAGTTATGAAGGCCAAGGGTTTTGTTTTGTTTTGGATGGTTGAGCATGAAATGTTACTTGAGGGGAAAGTCCTAAGTGCAAAGTTTCAAAAGTGAGAAGTTGCAAGCAAATAGAATAGTTTTGGAAGATAGATAGATATAACGCTAGTTTTTAGTCCATTGGGCTATGGAGTCATATCTGGGCTTTAATTGAACAACAACATCAAGTGTGATCCAAGGGGCTAGTCATCTATGTCTAAGGATCTCTTTAAATTTTGATTTATGGAATGGAGTGATACATCAAGAAGGGGAATTAGACAGATGCAGAACGAAGAGCAGCCTAGGATCTGATAAGTACTTTTAAACCAATCAGCCTTTGACAAACACTTTAAGAAGGACACGAAAGCAGACTAGGATCTGGTAAGTACTTTTAAACCAACCAGCCTTTGACACACTTCCAATAGAAAACATACAAAACAAGGGGAAACACAACGATAACACAGAATGGTCTAAGATATAGCAAGTGCTTCTAAACTAGCCAGCTTTTAACACATTCCAAGGGAAACAATCTGTTAGTTATGCAGACAATTCTGGGACCAGGGCTAACCATATCTTCCTTCAGTTCATCATCACATAACATATACTGAAAGTAACGTTCAGAAATAATATTCAGCTAGGACGATAAAATGAGGGAACGCCAGCATTCTCATGCCTAAACCGAATTAAGTCATTCCTGAATAACACAGATTGGAAGAAAACATTCAAATAAATATTTCTCAGCCAGAGAAGGTTACTAATATACAGCAGGTCCTAACCCTATTTAAACTATTCTTTACAGTGGAGAATGAAACAACATGAAAACAGAAATAAAACAACAAGTTACAAATGAGAATAACATCACCGTCAATATAGATCAGGATCCCATGAAACAGCTTTTATATTGATGTCAAACCAGCTACAAACTTCAAGTCCAATGTTTCAGTTCAACAATCATATTCACTATTCAACCTAACTACTCTAGCACAAACAGAGCTTCAAGGGCCAGTGAATACTATGTACAAAAAGAAGTCTCAAGCTCAAGTGTATTTCAAAGTTCTGCAACCAACAATTTCTCATCTTCTCCTGAGGTATTTATAGAAGAATGAGGAGGTGATCTGATAAAATATCTGTCAGGATAATTAATACAGGTTCAAGACTTCTCGGCCTTGCGAGGGGCTCGAGAGAGAAATTTACAGGTGGATCACTGTATTAACTTTTTACAATAAATATCAAAGCCTCTGCGGGGGTTTTTATTTTGAGCCTTGAGGCTCGTGTATGTTTGGAGTAACTCGCAGATATTTCTTCCATTGATTACCCCGCGTGCGTAACTCCCGGCTGCTCGAGGCGAAACCGATCTTCTTCCAATAACTTCGGCCCTCGTTTGAAAGGTTTGAGGCAACAGGGTCTGCAGTGGTAGTCAGGAACCAACGGCCTACGATGTGGCGTGGAGGTTTTCCGTCCGATAAAACACTTTAGGTTTTCTTAAATCGTGTTTAGATTGGGGATTAGGCTTTGGATAATCGTCTTAGCCGTCGTAATCCCCATAAAAAAATTGTCTTCTAATCTTCATTCATTGTTTCTGCCTTCAAATCTTATACTCTTTAATCGTGTTTGAATTAAAAATGTTGTCTTGCTCGAGGGGCAGATCAAGATCGGTTTACTTAGCATCAATACTCATAGAGTACTGACGAAACATGGAATGGAGCCCCGCGGATGGCTTCTTTTTAATGAAACGAGGGCATGAGAATCGTCATTCCCAGCTCTTGGCATTTCTTCGTTATACAATGGAAAACCATTTAGAACACTTGCATCAAACACAAAACAATTAAGAAATCCTGCGAAAAATAGGTTTAAACTGCTTCAGATGGCGGGGGAGGAGCGTAGCCGTCGGATAAAAATATCTAACGGTGGAGATCGGCACAAAACAGGAAAATGAGAGCGGGGAGAAGAAATAAGGCGGGGTGGTTTTGGGCCGTCCGATCTGGACATGTGGACGGTCCAGATCTAATCGGAGGATCTCAATCGGGGGGGGCAGGCAAGTGCATGCGATGTAAATTTCCAATGCGATTAAGCGCTGGCCGTTGATCTGCAGATCAGATCGACGACGGAAGATGAATCGGAGGGTTTTCGAAACGGGGGCAAGACTTGTGATCGGAGGGAATAAGGACCGTTGGATCTTCGGGAGGATGGACGGCTAGGATTAAATCGGAGCCATCGCAATCGGGGATGAAACAAAAACGCATGCGATTAGAAACTTGCGATTGAGCGCTGGCCGTTGATCTGAGGACCAGATCAACGGCGGGGAATGAATCGGAGGGATCGCAATCGGAGGTCGTAGAGATGGGCATGCGATTGCGCAACAGGGAAAAGTCGCGATGCGATTGTGCGCGGACCGTTGGATCGAAGGACTAGATCAATGGTCAGGATTGCTTCGACCTACGCACCGGCGGAAAAACCTTTAAACATATGAAAACCAAATTTTTGCAATAAAAACAAGTTATAATGGCTCGGGCAGAAAATATATAAGTTAAAGGGAAAAAGGCGCCCGATTGCGGTGCCGGTGGTTTTCACGGAATGTAATATGCCCGGGAGTATAAAGACAAGGGCCAATCGCAATCGGGCCATTGAGCCTGGTCTTTCCGATCAACCCGTTTGTGTTGTTTCCGATTGCGATTAGCGCCGAAAAGCTTTGGCGTGTGGTTTTAACGTATGGGCATGTGGGGGGAAGTGGTTTAAGACTTTAGCCCAAAGGGGCTTAGGTCCATAGCAATAAAACTTGTTTTCCATGAAAAGTTTCAAAGTTTTAAATGGATTTGGGGGTTTCGGAATAGTTAAAAAGTGAGTTTTTAACTATGAAAGGGGAATTTTTCATAAATGGAAAGAAGAGGAGTTATGAAAAGTAAAGGAATAATATGGAGAAAAAAGGGAAGAAAATGATGGTTTCTTCAGCAGTTTGTTATACGAAATCAGCAGATTTTTTTGAGTATAAAATGGGACAACAAATGAGGATTTGGGACAGAGGCATGAGGCCTTAAAGAGACTTCAAGAGCCAACAATTTTTAGTGATAAAATTTGTTCCTTGGAGGCTCAAAAAAGATCTTAGCCACCTTTTGGTATAAAAAATATTATAGGTGGCTAACAATTTGTATAAGAGATAAAAAAATTCTTTGGAACTGCGGAATGTAAAGAACATCATTCAAAATATAATTTGGAAGTCCGGGAATTTTTAACTTAATTGAACCAATCCCCGATGGTTTGATTTGAGACTTATTAGCAAAATACATTACTCCGTCAATATTATCACTGAATTGATCAAACAAATCTCTGCGAAAGGTCATATGACACGTGGCACCTATGTCTAGAACCCAATTGTCATACCATGAAGAAAAAGAAGTACTAAAAACATCTTCCATGTGGAAATAACATTGTACGACAACATAATGTGCATTCTCAGAAGACTGTCCTCTATCTGGAATTATATGATCTTTCTTTTCAAGCAATTGTTCTCTTTTTTTCATTAATTTTCTCCTAGGGAATTCTACAATTTGTAGTAGTATGTCCAAGTTTTCCACATCTAAAACATTTTACAACTGGTTTATTGGAAAAATTTCTTTGTTTTTCATTTTTTTGTCTATCTGCCTGAATATTTCTGCCCCCCTGCCTCTATAATTCTTCCTACCTCGACCTCTATTACCCTTTGTATTTCTGAAAGATTCCTCTTGAGGTTTTTTGTCTTTTTGAGCAAGACATAGGGTTTTATTATTATAACTATGTGATGGTTCTTTCTTGCCAAAAGCCTTCTCTCTTTCTGCAATTCTCCCTACTAATTTGTCAAAATCTATATCTTTTAACTGCCCACTAGCTTGGAGAGATTCCAAGTAGTGTGAATAACTAGGGTAAAGATATTTTATAAAGGCAGTAAGCGGAAAATCAACTTTAACTCTAGTACATTCAATTTCATGATTGATGGCTTTAATTTCAGAGGCAAGTTTTAGATGATCATTATCGCTCATTTTCATATTAAATAACTTCAACAATAACTGAATTATCTCCAATTAAGAATGTGAATCATAAAGCTCTTTTAGTTTTTTTTATGGTAGCTTACCTCTTCTGAGACTGAAGTGGATATTAAGGCAAAGGCCTTCTTATCCTTACTTTTCCAGATTGCGAGCTGTTTCCGCTTATCAGGCCGCTCCGGTGCATTCTCTCCTTCTCCTTCATAGACTCCATCCCATAAATCATTAAATATAAGAGTATTTTTAACTTTCCTAAACCACTCCTGGTAATTTTCCTTTCTGGAAATGACAACCCCAGTTAAGGACACTAAGGAGTTCATTTTTTCTCAGATAATATTACAAAAAAATCTGTAAAAATATGTTCTAAATCACTGCCACATTATTCTTCTAAAAAACACTTCACTGATTTCTCTTTAAAACATAGTTAAACTTGCAAATTAAGTGATTTTTTTAATTTATCACTAAAAGGCACTGATTTTTCTTAAATAAAAACTCTGTTTTAACAACAACAATTGAATCATTCAACGCTCTGCTTCAACCACATATTTCTTTAAAAAAACTATAGTTTTTAACTTATTGACCCTTCTGCATTGGGTACACAACATCACCTTCACTTTGCAACATTCTTGTCTGCCAAAATAAAATAAAATAGAGATTTTGTAGGACCCCAAGAATGCACTGTTCTAAGTGCATTCAATACAACCACTAATTGAAGAAGTAGAAAACAGACAAATGCTAACAGAACAGTCACAATATAACTGCAAAAATTTCTTCAAAGCTCGCACAACCAAACTGCATGAAAAGTTTTCCACAGGGTTGGGGTTTGCATCAAATCCAAACGCACTCCCTCTGGATGGTCAGTAAGCACACTCTCTCTTCAACAACAGGGGATCCGGCATTTGAAATTAACTAGCTCTGATACCACTGTTGGCCCAAAACTTCACTAAGACAAAAACCATCGATTGCTTATCATTTAATAATCACAAATATTTATACTTTTAAAAGAGCATTGGGAGAGAGTTATATAACTTCTCTCCATACGGGAATAACATAAATTAAGTTGTAACTATCAAAAAATCCCGAAGGATTAGTTTTAACAGCTTCCACTCGTTATTAGAAACTTTTTCAAAATAGGTAACCCAAACTTTTGTACAAAGAGGGAGGTTACCACAACAATCTTCATCATTAGTCCTTGAAACAATATGCAAATTCATTATTTACAGGTTGCTGGTTATTTTCTGGAACAAATTTCTACTCCATATCCTTTTGCTGAGAGTCGAATAAAATTTCAGTTTCTTGAGGCAAACCTACCTCTTCTCTCTACTTATCTTCTTATGGAAATACTTGATGCCCTTGGCCTGAGTACTATCCTTAGGCCAACAGTCATTACATTATGAAATTGAGCAGAAAAATATTTAGATGCTTTTAGCACCTCAAACACCTCCTATTTCTTGGCTGCACTCTCTATGTAGTCTTCTTCATCCTTCTTCTCCACCTTTTGTAGGGATGCTCTTGTTTGCTATCATGCCTCCCTTGTCAACTGTCTGCAGCACCGATTGCTCAACTTATTTTTGCTTGCCTCTGCTTATGAGAAGCCACTGCCGCACTTTCTTCCTCTAGGACAATCTTTAAGGATTGGTTATTCTTTGTTGAATTATTTTCTTCTAGTATTCTTGGAGAAAATATTCCTTCTCTCCCTTTTGGACAAGTTGTCCATGCTCCTAACTTGAAAATCTTGCATTCACATACAATTTATTAGTTTTAAAAACATGAGGCTAGGTAGCCTCTTCAACGGTCTTCATCACCAATTCCTCCTGTTGTGTATGGTTCTCCTTCTGATTTCCTCTATGAGATAATGTTGTCTCATCTTTCATGACAAATTATAAATTGTGTCTTCCTTTAATGCCTCGGGAAGGCAATACTTCATCCTCTTCCATCATTATAACAACTATTAGTGACTGTCCACCTTAGTTATTTTTGTGACCTTCTACCATACATAAATTGTCAGTCTTCAAATCATATGGCTCTCTGGCCCCATTTGGTGCCTCTGCTTTCAAATCCTTAGATCCTCATTCTGATTTGAAATTCCCACATAATTCTTGAGACTTTCAATGGGTCTCTCTAAAACATTTTCCTATTCGTCTTCTCCAAGGAATGTTCCTTGCTTAGGTTCACAATAATGAAGTTTTTCCTCTTCACACTTAATTGTTCTGAGCTTTTCATCTCCCACCTAGGCACTTAACATGTGCCTAAATTTCTTCCTTAGCTTCCTAGCATATAGCTGTCTAACAGGCCATTGGACCTTCTTCTTCAAAGTCCATCTGCATCCTAGTATCCATTCTCCATCTCTTGTAGTAGCATATTCATCATACTGAGTCTTCCCTTTAACTCAATCGTCTCTCGATCAATTTCTTCTTGGCTCATCTTTTTTCTCCCATGCCATCTATTTTAGCATATTTATCCATTTTCTTGTGGTTTTCACCTGAACCTCCTTTGTCATGACCATCGATGCTCCTCTCTTTCTCCTTCTTTATGAGCTTATTGGCATGTTCTTCTTTATGAGTTTATTGGCATGTTCACTGTGAGCTACAAACAAACTTCCACAAGACACCTTACCAATCTTCTCTCCTCAGGGCTTGGCCTTTAGTTATCATAGGATCTTCTTTGGAACCTCTTGCGCTTCATTTTGCGCTTCCTTTTCTCTCTTAGTTGTTGCACTCTATTCACCTTCCTTTGTCTTGAGGACTTCCTCTATCCTCCACTCTCTTCCAACCTCTGTTGGAACAAATTTTGATGTAACTTATCTCTCAAAACTATTTTTTTAAGTCCTACTGCTACATGCACCTTTATCTTGAGGACTTCCTTTGTCCTCCACTCTCTTCCAACCTCCGCTGGAAAATTTTTTGATGTAACTTCTCTACCACAACTCCTTTTTTTAAGTCCTACTGCTACATGCAATTAGCAGCTTTGTCACTCTATTAAAATAAAGCCATAAGACCAAGTTTACCTGCAAGGTCTCTTAGACATTGAGATTTTCTATCATCCAATAAAATCACTGGTTCCCTCTTGCTGAAATGATTTCCATCATTTCTTCTTCTAGTGTTGCTATCTACAAATTAATATTGAACAATGTCATTTAAAACGTAGGGGTCGTCAATATTTGGAATATTCCTAATCTTATTTCCTTTCTCCTTAGCTCTACCAGCTCTGCCATCTTTATTGTGGTGTTGATCATCGTCTGCAATTCTCCCATTGCATTTTCCCTCGCCTTTACAGACTTGATGTAGGATAATTGCTAGTAGGCTAAGTCACATGACACGAGGACACGAGAGACACAGAGGGACGTAAATAAGAATATTTGACACGAGACACAATGGCCTCGAGAACCAAACACGTTATATATATATATATATATATATATTAAAAAAACACTGAAATATAGTGTATGTTTTTAGAAATTAGAACACCTATAGATATGAATCAAGATGATATCTATTTAGTAATTTACTAGTTAGTTTATTAATTTACTACATCAATGAGGTTCATAGTTCAATGTTCATAGTTCATGTTATTAACAGTTGTTCAAACACATAAAAAAACTACTAACTAGAAATTTAGAAATATCATGATTGATAAAATAAAACTATAAATCTAGAAGAGCTTGTTAACTGAGCTCTCAATGTGAAGTTGTAAGCACCGCGCTTGAATCCGGCAGAATCCCTCACATTGCACAACGAATTCGATTTTGGCGACAAGAAAACTCGACTTTGGCGGCAAACAATGACAAAAAAACCCAAAAATAAGCCATGTAAATGCTACTTTTCTTGGGACACGTGTCCTAAGAGCCAAAATGCTAGGGCGCGTTTACTCCATGTCCAAAACAAGTGTCAATCCCTCACACTGCAGAGCGAATTCGATTTTGGCGACAAGAAAACTTGACTTTGGCAAACAATGACAAAAAAACCCAAAAATAAACCATGTCACAAGTTTTAAATGTCACTTTTCTTGGGACACGTGTCCTAAGATCCAAGGGCACGTTTTCTCCACGTCCAAAGTCTTGATTAGAAGACACGAAAAAAACACTTTCAACACGTTCGATGATGCTTTCGACACGTTTGGTCTCTGACACTTGAAATGCGGGACACAAGACCGTGAGGGAAGTGTCTTGTGACTTAGATAATAAGTTGTTAATGCCATCAACAATCCATCATACCACAAACCCCTCACCAATCTGGTTACATGAAGTTCCATTTCGCAGTTCCAATTTCTACAATAGTTGAACATTTTCTTTTAACAACCCTCTAGATAAATCAACATATCTTGCTAATCAAATTATCATAACTAGTACATGAATCAAACAATGATTACAAGAACACCATTACACTACTGGAATCGACCTTGAATAAAATCTAAATGTTTCCTTCTCCTTGTTGGAGTTCCACTGAAAATATAAAGTACACACCTCTCAATCTCTGACTCTACTCAGATATTTTCCTTACCATCAATCTGCAAACTTACAATAAATTCACACAATGTTGCAAACAATATCGTGTTCCCTGTAGATGTCCAATGATCCCTTCTCAGCATTAATCAACTCCAAAATACATTGGATTAATTTATTCAGGTCCAATGTTCATTACCTTTCAATTCCAAAATTGCATACAAGGGAATTTCCAACCAATGAAAATATCCATGCTATTACACAGATCAATATCTCGAGATATGCATTTTCAATTGAAATGAAATTATAATCGGAAAGCGTTCAAATATGAAAGAAAATTTCCGGTTATTTTTGCAATTAGTGGTGTTTTTTTTATGATTCTTTGTATGGTCATTACAGGTCGGTTTTGTAATGGCGCAGAGTTATGCATTCTTAGGTGGAGTCGAGAGGTCGTGGTCTTGAAGGAGTCTTCCAGAAGATGACAACATGGATTGACGTGAGTAGCTCTACAGGCCCAATATAGTAGTAATGGATTTTGAGGGAAAAACGCGAGATTTTAGTTTCAGGCAGGGGATTTTAGTTTCAGACACTGTGATAGAGGTGGTTGCCAGCGTTCACTAGGCGTCCCACTGTGGCTTGCAGTCAGGGAAAGCGCTAAGGCTTGCGCTGGTTGGAAAATGGCGATACTGTGTCGAGCGTATTGCCGGGATTCTCAAGTTAGTCTTTAGTTCTGTGTCGAGAGTATTGGAAGGTTTCTCAAGGCCAAACCCAACTGCAGAAGGGAGTTATATTTGGGGGATTACCTGGGTGTCACTGTGCGTGAAGTCTCTATGCAAAATTGATAGAGAGCAGAAATAGAGTTTATACTGTTATGTGTTTGTGACATTAGACCCCTAGGATGGGACTGTATGGGTGATCACCAGGTTTGCTTTGGGCAGAAGCTGTGGATTGTTTCTGAAGGTTGTAGTATCGGCTCAATATAACCTGGTTGCACAAAACATTTCATCGTTGGATGCTTCACTTGATTCTGACTATCAGATTATGGTCTAGAAGGTGGAGCTGCCCTGGTTGTTTATGTTGCTATTGCTGCCATATCTGTGCCAACATTTCTCTCTGGACTAGTTTTTCCGGGCGAACTGTCCTCACCAACTTTTTTCTGGGCCATCAACCTTGTCAGTATTTTGAATTTGATTTCCTATTAGCTGTTGGACATGGCATAACCTTTCTGATGTTTAGTTTGACATGGGGATATCATGAATTCTCTGGTTGTGTAAGTACTCTTGGTACTCTAATGACGCCAACGTCCATTTATGGCTAGATTTATGAGGATGTCAATGTCGAGTGTTATTTTTATTTGGATGTCACCCTTTCAAGGCTCTTTCAATTAATTCTCTGACCTTATCTATCCATAGGAAAGGGGTTGTTGGGATTTATATTGCTGAATACGAACATTCTTGCATGATTGCCACATGGTCTTCTTTTCTTCCTGGCCCATGTGACAAGCTGCACTCTTGTTCAGATGGAATTGGCCCTTAACTAGTATTCGTTACCCAGTGGGATTCTACGCTGACTATCCTGATCCTTTCTCCTCTGACACGTCAGCCAAGTTACCATGACTACTGCCACAGGGGCTGCTGCACAATCTGGGCAAAAGGATTTCGAGTTGGATGCTTCTATTATTGCTCAATCCATTTTTGCGCCTCCAGGTTTTCATGCGCGTCAACAGATAAATCCTGCTGGGAGGAATTTGAATGGGCTCAATGGTGGGTCGACTAGTAGTGGCAGGTGCAAGCAGAATAAGGATCGACTAGCCTGCTTCAAGCCTGCTATGGAAATCAAAGAAGTGGTGCTGGAACATGAGGATCTTTGGGGGAGGGTCATTATTCTGCAAAAGCGTGCATTAATCGGGCGCTGGATGTTTGCTGATGATCATGAGATTGACATGTTGGAATGGGAAAAGAATGTTTGGAGTCCAATTGTTGGATATGCCTTGAAGGTCAGCTTGCTCCTAAATAATTGGTATAGTATCCATTTTATGAATGAAAAAGATGTTGCCTTGATTGTTAACAAGCCATGGGTTCGTGGAAAGAGTTTCTTGCGACTTCTACCCTGGTACCTCAGTTTTAATCCAATATTGGAGGCTCCAAAGAATAGGTCGGTGTGGGTAAAGCTTCTAGGCCTTCCATTGGAGTTCTGGACGGACAAAGCATTAAGGGCCATTGGAAATTCCATTGGATGCACGAAATACATCGACCCTAGTATTCTTGGTGCCACTGACAAGCGCATTGCCTGGATATTAGTCGAATTGGTCTTCTCTGGCGGTTTGCAGGGGGATGTTGACCTCGTTTGGGGTTTGAGAAGACACAGGCAAAGGGTGGATTATTGGGGCATACCTTTTTGCTGCTTGGTTTGTCACAACACTGGACATTTGAAGGGCAACTACCCCCGACGGAATTGGAGGCCCCGTAAGGGCAATAAAAGGTCTGATGGTGCTAATAGAGAGCTGACTTCAAATGAACATCGAAATGTCCTCCCAATAGGTATTTCTACTCTTGCAGCTTCTGCTATTGATTTATCTGCTAATGTTAGTGCATAATATGTAGAGTTATCTCCACCATACAAGGAGCTGATGGCGCCTACTGTTTCTAAAAACAACAATGTTTTTACTCCCCCGGTGAATTCCAGTCCGCCCATGCATTTAGAATCTGAAGTAAACCTTGGATCGACTATAAAGAGGAAGGATAAAATGCCGCATGCCTCTACTGCTCTTTCTGACCACCATCAAACCTACCCCATCTCTGCGCCATTATATACCTCCCCATCCATGCCGCCCCTAGAACACGCATCCCCTCCCCCTTCTCCTCCCTCTCCACATAATATTGAGAATGTGGACTTATCGGACTCACCTAATGTCTCTATTTCTCTTGCTGACCACCATCAAACCTGCCCCACAAATGCTTCTTTATATACATCCCCGTCCATGCCTCTCCTTGAATGTGCATCCCCTCCCCACTCTCCTCCCTCTCCACATAATATTGAGAATGGGGACTTATCGGAATCACCTATAAATACTATTGGATGTGACGTCGAATCCCTTTTAAACAACCCGAACCTTGACTTGGCTGCCCTCACTATATTTGAGAATATCCCTAGGAATCTTGATATTGTCATCTCGCCAGCGTCGGGTTGCAATATTACGGTGAGGAAAAAAACGAAGTCTGCATCCAGACACTTCAGAGGGAGGCCGAAAACAAAATTCCTCTTCCGGGATGAACTCCTTGACCTCAGGGAGGTTCCTATTTTTTCAGCTGATGATCTCAGGGAGGATAGAGCTTGTGACCCTCCTGGGGTCTCCAAATGACTCTCACCCTGTCCTTCTACTCAAGGGGCATGGGCGAATAGTTTTTTTGCAGAAGACTTTATATGATTTCTATCACGCTTTTTTTTATGTTTAATCTATATGCCCTGGTTCATTTGCTGCTACGGTAAATGTCGTGGGACGTGTAGGGGGTTTATTGGCCTTTTTGGATCCTACCTGAGAAAATTTCAGTGTGTATTGCATTTTTAGAGTATTAGGCGATCCCTTTGTCTTGTCGTGCATGGCATCTGGCTTATCGATGGAGTGGTTTTTGATGTCACGACTATAGTGTATGAACTGTGGGTTCACATCTACGGATATGGTTGATCCTCCTTTTCTGTTCTTCGGTTTGGTGGGTAGGGGTTCACTTCTACGGTGTTGGACTGTCCACATGATATGTATACGTTTCTCATTTCTCTCCATGCTACTTTTGTTACATTTTTTCCAATTGGCAATTGGGGGATCCTTTTAGACATTATCAACGATTCTCTGCTTGATTATGAGTCTCATGTGATGGGTATGTTTTGCCAAATCACATTATTTTCTGGTTTTAGGGGCAATGTTGCTTATTTTCGGAAGTGATTTTCACTACACTTCTTATGTTGTATTATGCACTGTTTTTATTAATCATGATATAAAACAACGTTTTTTTCTTTCTGAAAAAAAAAAGGTCGGTTTTGTAGTGATATGAGACAATCTGAAGAACCAAGAACGATATAATTTTGTATTTTGAATTTCGAGGTACATGATAGAGATAGGAAGATGATAGTTAATAGAGATAATAATAAGATCTATACGTGGAAATGATAACAATATAAAGGGACAATTTTGTGATATAGTGAAAATAGTTGAAATCCCCGTGTACATGATTTATTTAATGTAGTGTTGTTTTTGAAAAATATGATAAAAAAAAGGTGATATTATAAATAACAATATTATATATTAAAATTTTATTAAAATTGGTTTAGATTATTATTATTATATTTCAGTACATATTGTAATTAATTTGGGTCAAAATAATTCTATTTTTAATTAATTTATAATTTTTTTAGAAATTGTTTCTAAAGTTTATTAAAGTTTTGGTAAAACTATATATATATATATATTTTTTTTTTCAATTTTGAAAATTATATTTTGAATTTTTTTAAATTTGAATTTTTATTTTTGATTGGTGAATAACTAATTTTATGTGGTTTAAAATCAAATTCTCAGAATTAAAAAATGTTAAAAAAAATATTTTAATTAGCAAATGTCCTCATAAATTAATTATCATTTTTTTTCCAAATTTATTATGGATTTTTCCATATTTAATACTTTAAAAAAAAAATGTCATTAGGTTTCAAGGTTTTACTAACTATGGAAACTGGGTGATAAAAAATAAAAGTAACAACACTGATTTTTCCCTGATTTTCTTCATATTTTTCTCTGTTGATTTTAATTATTGAATGGACTTGGTTGACTCATTTTCCTCAGTAAATCTTACCTATATTATATATTTTCATAGTTCAATTTTAAATCATAATGCAATATAAAAAATAAAATTTAAGCTAAACTACAATAAATAAAATTTTCTCTTTTCTCTTCACAAATTTAATCATAATTTAAAAATATAAATAAAAAATAATTTTTAGGAATATTTTACACTCTCACTGAAGTCTTTGTGTAACTATTTATTATTATTATTTGAATATTCTAGACATTACAATTTTTTATTTGATATATTTTATTATATATGAATTCTTCGTGAGACAATTAAGACGACATAAATACTTAATATCAATTTGATTTTTTCGACATAAAAATTCTATCAGAGTATTTATTTGTTGCTTAATTAGGATGACTATAAATTTAAAGTTAAATAAATAGTTTATATATATATATATATATATATATATATATATATATATATATATATATATATATATATATATATATATATATATATATATATATAATTATATAATTATATAATTTTTCCTTTTTATTTGGTTCTATAAGTTAAAGATAGAATAAAAAGTTGCACATTTCAATAAACTTTTAATTTTTGTAACAAACTATGATGTTGAGGCTAATGTTTTTTATGAAAGTTATCTAGTCCATTAATTACTTCCTTTCGTCGAATTCAAATGTGTTTCATTATTAGATTTATCAATATTTATTATTGACATAAAAAATACATACTAACAACAATGCTTCATAATACACTTATTTAAAATAAATTGAAATTAAATGTAATATATTTATATTATAATATATATCAATAAACTGAATTAAATTATTTTGAAATGTAAAATTAAAACTTAATATTTATAAAAAAATATAATATTAAAATTACTAATTTAATTTGTGTTAGTAATTAAATAGATATATTTAACAAAATATTTCAAATAGATTATTCATAAATATTTATTCAGAAAATAAAAGACTAAAATACATATATAAATATTAATGTTTTGTAAAATTAAATTTGCACATTTTATGAATTTAAAATTTTATTTTAGTTTTAATTAATTTATGAGACTTTTATATTTAATATTGTTTCAAGGTAAATTGACATACCTTAAACATTATTATTTTTATGAGTACTCTACCACTTTTCAATTTTTTATTTTTATTTTTATTTATTTATTTTAATTTTTAAAATATAATTTGTATAATTTTATTTATTTTTATAATTATATTGTGTAATTTAATTTTTGTTGTATAATAATATTTTTTTTGAATATTATTATTTTTTCTAAATAATCTTTAAAATAAATTTATATAATTTATTTTTTATTTCATAAAATTATTTTAAATAAATATAGTAAAACTATATGTAATAATTGATTTGCGAAGTGAATTTTGACAAAAATTTTACATCCCAACTTATTTATGTGAGAATATACAAAACACACACACACATATATCTTTTTCTAATGTACTTGATTTGATTTAATTCTTTTTATTTGCAAACGACCTTTAATATGAACTAAAATTGCCTTAATAGAATGCTCTAATTTTCTCTTTAATAGAATGTTTTAATGGGTTCATAATCCATTGTGGTTTTAGTATTAATCTTTTGGGTTTATTATTCGTTTGGATTTATAATTCCTCTGGATTTAAAATATCAATCCCTTCGGTATAGTATTATCTTGGGTTTATAATATTAATCATGGTCAATCATTGTTGGCTATGATTGACCATGGTCAACCATGGTCGAATGTCGCATTGGGGCAATGATTGCCTTAATATGAATATCAACCATGGTCAACCATAGTCCAATGTTGCATTGCGACAGATTGTCTCGATATAAAAATCAATCATGGTCAAGCATGGTCCAATGTTGCATTGTGACAAAGATTGTCTCAATATGGAAATAAAACATGCTCAACCATGCTCAACCATGTTTAATTTATGGTTTATATGCCTTGGTTTTATAATTTACGTCGCATTGACAAATATTTTCTCAATATGATAATCATCGTCAATCATGATCAACCTTGATCAACCATGGTCAATCATGGTAAACCTTGATCAATGATTCTCAACCATGTTTTATAAAATCAAACATGATCAACCATGGTCAAATGTCGCGTTGTCACAAAGATTGCATTGATATGAAAATCAATGATGGTTAAACATGGCCAACCATGGTCGAATGTCGCATTGTGACAATGATTGTCTCAATATGAAAATCAACCATGGTCAACCATTTCCAACGATGTTTATTTTAGAGTTTATAATATTTATCTTAGGTTTTATATACCTTGGGTTTATAATATTTGTCCTTTAGGTTTAATATTATTCCCTTGGGTTCATAATCCCTTGGGTTTGTTATTCCCTTGGGTTTAAAAGATTAATCCCTTGGGTTTATAATATCAATCATGGTCAACCATGGTCAATCATAGCCAACCATGGTCAACCATGATCGAATGTCGCAATGTGACTAAGATTGTCTCAATATGAAAATCAACCATGGTCCAACATCGCATTGTAACAAATAATGTCTTGATATGAAAATCAATCATGGTATAATAACATGGTCAACCATGGTCCAACGTCGCATTGTGACAATGATTGTCTCAACCATGGTCAACCATGCTTATTTTAGGGTTCATAATATTTATCTTAGGGTTTATATATCTCGGGTTTATAGTTTTTATCCCTAGGGTTCATTATTCCCTTGGCTTTATAATATCAATCCCTTTGGTATATATTATTCATATGGTTTATAATATTAATCTTTGGGTTTAATATAAATTTTATAAGCATGGTCAAGCTCGGTCCAACGTCACATTGTGATAAAGATTTTCTCAATATGAAAATCAACCATGGTCCAACATCGCATTGTTACAAAAATTGTCTCCATATGAAAAATCAATCATGGTCAACCATGGTCCGACGTCGCATTGTGAAACAAATTGTCTCAATATGAAAATCAATCATGGTCAACCATGATTGTTTTAGGGTTTATAATATTTACCTTAGGCTTTTTATACCTTGAGTTTATAATATTGATCCCTTTGGTTTAATATTATTTCCTTGGGTTTATAATCCCTTGGGTTTTTAGTATAAATCCCTTGGGGTTTATTAATCGAAGAGTTCATATTCGTGAGGTATAATGTTATTTATAGGCTTTTTAATATTAGTCCTTGTTTTAAATATAAATCCTTGAGTTTAATTAATTAATAATAATTGTTAGAAATTAAAAAAAAAACAAATATTTATATTAATTATTTTTAATATAAAATATATTAAAACAATATTAGTTAATATAAAATAATAATAATAATAATTAGTTAATTATATTTATAAACCATTATTAGTTAATTATAAAACATGTTTTATATTTATAAAACATTATTAGTTTATTATATTTATATAATATATAATTTATTATTATTATATTTATATTACTATTATTGATGATGATGATGATGGTGGTGGTTAACGTCCACTAAGACCAATATTTCGTCTATCGTACCTAAAGAAAATAGTTATTTAATTTGATTTAAGATTTTATTCCTATGCTCAAAAAGCTTGGAGAGAAGCCTCCCGAGCTCACTATAATTTTGACATCTTAAAAGGCTAGGAAGTTCAGTATTGCAACAAAGATTATAAATATTTATTATTATTTAGAGTGTCTTACTCTTACTCACATCTGCTCTCAATTCATTAACATCTGGCACATTTCCAATCTTCTTAACTTATTAAGCCAACCCAACTATAGTGATTTGTTTCTCTTTTTTTAATCACAAAAATAAGATTTTGAAGAATCACAATTAGATTCTTTTTCTTTTAGTGATTGATCTTAATAGACTTTAATCATCATCATATTTATATTAACAAAATTTATATTAAAAATATTTAATTGTTAATTATTAATAATTTTATATAATTTTTCTTCTAAAAATGTCAACCACATTTACTAGTGTAAATATAATTATACTAAGTTAATTTTTATCTTATAAAAATATTTTAAATAAATATAATAAAATATAATAACTTTAAATGTAATTTTGCTAGTTTAATTTTTATTTTATAAAATTATTTTAAATAAATATAATAAAACTATATATAATAACTTATTTGTGAAGTAAAATGAAGACAAGAATAGTCCGACCGGTTGAACGCGCTGGAGCTCCCTGCCGCTATTAAACTCATGACAGGCCCGCGTTCTTTCTAGGGCTAGCGCCCATGGAGGTGTTGGGCACTCCCCAGGCGCCTCCCCCTCCTCCTCTGCCACCCTCGTCTGCTGAGGCCTTCAATCGCCTCTTGGCAGGGCTTCCTAAGAAGAAGAACTCCGAAGCTGCGAAATTTGTCAAGAAATTGGATGATATACCTGAGATCTCCCTTCCTGCAGAAACTTCGATCCAGGTTGCATTATCTCTGGCCGAACGAGCTCTCATAGGCCATTTCACTGGGCTATGGCCATCCCCCAAAACTACTGAGAGCTGGGTCAACAAAAAATGGGCGCCGTTGATCAAAGAAAGTGTTACTTCTTTTTTTTTGGGGAGAGGATTCTTTCTCTTCGAGTTTTCTTCAAAGGATGAAAAAGATCTGATCTTCCAAAACGACCCCTACTTCATGGGCCCTCAGGGTTTGTATTTAAATAAGTGGACTTCAGACTTTGATCCTGCAGTGGACGTGCCCAAAGCAGTCCCGGTGTGGGTTAGACTCCCAAATCTTCCAGTTCACTGCTGGAATTGGGACTCTCTGATGCATATTGGAAATGCCCTCGGGAAATTCATAGATCGAGCAAACAACAAGGACCAATATGACTGCGCCAGGATTTGTGTAGAAGTAGATCTGGAGGTAGGGCTGCCAGAGGCCATCAAAATAAATGTCGGGAGCTGGTCGCATGTGCAGAAATTGGACTATGAGCAGCTGCCCTTCAAATGCCAGAAATGCCATGTCTATGGCCATTTCGCCAAAGGCTGTCCGTCCAAAAACGAGGCAGAGCATGGGAAGGAGGATGGTTGGAACCAAGTCAAGCGCTCCAAAACTTTCCACAAGACACAGAAGCCGGGAGGCCCTAATGGCAAAGGTCCTCATCAGGCCTCTACTCAGCAGATCCCGCCCAAGCCCGTTCTAGAAAACAAGTTTGATCTTCTAAGCTCGCACCAAGAGGACACCCAGGGGGTCGAGGCCCAAAAGGTAGTGTTTTTGGACAAAGGTAACCCTTCTATCTCTTCCAAGGATGCAAGTGTTGCAGAAAGCTCAAAAGGAATCCATGTTGAAGTTGAGGAAGAGGACCATGAGTCGGAAGACTCGGAGGAGGAAGGAGAAATAGGTGACTCCCAAGCCTCTGTAAGGAGATCCACAAGAGGCCGCAAAATAGATCGGGAGAAAAGAGAGCAGGAAACGTTCAAGGATAAGTTACTGGGCAACCAACCAACTCTGGAGAAGCTGTTAGCAAAAAATCCGAAGATGGCGAGAAACCAGCCTCAAGGCTCCAAGGGAGCCCAACAGAACAAAGGTAAATAATGAAAATAGTCTCCTGGAATTGTAGGGGCATGGGGAGAAAAATCAAGGAAGAGGCCATAAGAAACTTAATAAGAATAGAAGCCCCAGACATATTCCTTATCCAGGAGACCAAGATGGAGGATTCAGTCTTCCTCCAATCAAGTAAAAAAATCTGGAGTAAAAGTAAAGCAAAAGTTCTCTCAGCCCGAGGAGCCTCCGGAGGGTTGGGCACTCTTTGGAATGATAGCAAGTTCTCGTTAGTATCTGAAACTTCAAACACTCACTGGATGCTCCTAAAAATGCAGCACCTTGTCACCAAAGAATATTTCTGTCTCTTCAATGTTTATGTGTCGGTCAATGCTGGAGAAAAAAAGGCCTGTTGGGACTCTATAAGAAGCCAAGCAGATCTTGGGAACCTAGACAATATCATTATTGCAGGAGACCTTAATCTCACTTTAAATTTCTTAGAAAAGCGAGGAGGTTGCATTGTGTGAGATCCGGCGAGGGAATGGGTAGAGGATCTTCTGCAAGATTGGGACTTGCTGGACATCAAGCCCTCTTTTGGTAAGTTTACTTGGTCAAATAAAAGAGTAGGCCCTGGACATATTGCAGCAAGACTGGATAGATATTTTGTCCAAAGTTCCTTTCTTTTGCTTGGATTAGATGCTAGTATGAAAATCATTCCTTGCAGCATATCTGATCACAATCCTATCAAGCTTGAACTCCGGGCTTACCCTGATCTTGGCCCCATCCCCTTCAGATTTAGCCCCCTCTGGGTCAAGGAACCTAATTTCATGCAGATTGTTAAGGAAAGTTGGTCTCAGCCAGTCAATGGATCACCTTTCTATGTGTGGGAAGAAAAACTCAAAAGAACGAAAGCTGCTCTAAAGTGTTGGGCCAAAACTCTTTCTTATCCAGCAGCTGAAAGGAAAAATCTTCAAAGTTAGCTTGAAGCACATCATTTTCTTTCGGAAGAGGCATATGTAACCAGAGAAATCCTTGAAAAGGAGGTTCAGCTCCAACAACACTTCCATAAAGCCTGCCTAGCTGAAGAAGAGTTTTGGAGGATTAAGTCTCGCTGCCTTTCGCTCAAAGCGGGAGACCGAAATTCCTCTTTCTTTCACAAGAAAACTCAAGCCAAAAAATGCTTCAATTCCATTATTGAGATCAAGGAAGATAATTCCAACCATAAGGACTTTTCTAGCATCAAACGAGCAACATTTCTTCATTTCCGAATTTTGTACAGTGAGGATGTGAATTTGGTTCAAAATTCTGGCCTTCTGGACTGGGTCCTCCCTTCAATCTCTGCTGAGATGAACCACCTGCTAGAAGATGAAGTCACCAAGGCTGAGGTCAAGAATGCTCTCTTTGCCATGGACCCAGACAAAGCCCCAGGACCGGATGGATTCTCCTCCAGATTTATCCAATCCTGCTGGCACATTGTGGAAAAATATCTCTATAAAATGGTTCAAAAATCCCAAGACTGTCAGAAAATTGGAGGTAGTACAAACTCTGCGTTCCTTGCACTCATCCCCAAGGAGAAAGGCGCTAGTTCCTTCAACAGATTTCGTCCCATCTCTCTTTGCAACACTGGTTACAAGTTGATCACCAAAGTAATAGCTAACAGGCTGAAATATCTTCTCCCCAAAATCATTCCAGAAAATGAAAGGGGCTTTATTCATGGGTTACAGCTAGTGGACAATTTCCTTTTAGTTCAAGAGGCAATTCTCTCAAGCCAGTAGCGCAAGGAAAAATGTATGGCTATCAAACTGGACTTAGCAAATGCCTTCG
Source organism: Pinus albicaulis (assembly GCA_034641835.2). NCBI lineage: Eukaryota > Viridiplantae > Streptophyta > Pinopsida > Pinales > Pinaceae > Pinus > Pinus albicaulis. The sequence continues at coordinate 610,285,907 of CM076583.1, forward strand.
ACCATGTTAGGCACAATTTTCTCTTGAATGTTCTGAAAAAAATTGGATTTGGTGAGAAATTTATAAACTGGATTCGGGCCTGCATTTCGGAGCCATGGATTGCTCCCCTTGTAAATGGCAGAGCTATTGGTTTTTTCAAAGCCTCAAGAGGACTAAGGCAGGGCTGCCCTCTTTCTCCCCTTTTGTTTGTCCTCCAAGCCTCCGTTATCAGTTTCCATCTAAACAAGAAAATGCAAAAGCAGGAGATCTCAGGGCTTTGCATTGCAAGAGGAGTCAAAAGCATCAATCATGCCCTCTTTGTAGACGATAATTTGCTACTAGGGGCTACTTCGATACATTCGGCCAACAAATTTAAAGAAGCTATAGATGAGTTTTTCATGGCATCGGGAAGTAGTCTCAACAAAGGGAAATGCCATATTTACAGTTGGAATACTACACCCAGGTTGGTTAGTTCCATTGCAAGATGTTTTGGATTCGCAGCCTCTCCAGCTTGGACTTCTTTCAAATACCTTGGGCTCCCTATCTTCCTCAAGCGGGCCTACAGCAGGGATTGGCTCCCCCAAGTGGAAAAATTCAAAAACAAGCTCCAGGCTTGGGGATTCACCTAGCTCAATATTGCGGGCAAGTCAGTTCTCATCAAAGTTGTTCTCTGCAGTCTTCCCCTATTTCAGTTCTCTGTTCTCCTGGCTCCAATTGGCATTCTTCAGAAAATGGACCAGCACATTCGCCATTTTTTTTGGAAGGCGGGCAAACAAAATGAGAGGAAAATCCCACTGGTTAACTGGGAGATTGTCTCCAAACCTCTAAGGGAGGGGGGTTTAAACTTCAAGAACCTTTCCCTTCAGAACACTGCCATGGGAGCCAAGCTTCTCTGGAAAATTATTGCGCCCAAACCTGGCTAGGCCCAACTAGCACTCTGGAAGAAATATTTCAAAGGCAAGAGACTCAGATGCCTGGATGGTCCTCTCCCCCAAGGCGTCTCTCCCTTTGCAAGGCTCTGCTCCAAAGCTGCCCCCCTGATCTGCTCCAACGCTTATTGGATTCATGGAAATGGTAAGAATATAAATATCTAGACAGATCGTATAATGGATCGTGATTCGATTGGTGACTGCCCCTCCTTGAATGCACTGCGCTGTTGGTTGTTCGCTGCTGGGAAATATTCTCTGTGGGATATTTCCACTTGGGCTGGGACGCGTTGGGCAGGTTGGATTTTTTTTGATGTGCCTCCGGAGCTTCTCCAGGACTGCAATTGTCTTCGCTCCAAGTTGAACGGTATTTCTCCCACGCATGTGCACAGAAGAGACTCGCGTGGTTGGGGTTCGTTGTCTGCAGGTTATACCGTAGCTCAAGGCTACGCAAAGCTCACTCTGAGACAGCACGTCCCTCCAGACCCTGCTCCTTGGACCGCGATCTGGCGTCTCCACTCTCTGCCTAAAATTGACATGTTTTGTTAGCTCTTATGCCATAAGAAAATCCTTACTGATGATAAATTGCAGAAACGTGGATTTCATGGCCCATCCAGGTGTTCTTTGTGCAGAGAGAATGTGGAATGAGCCACACACATTATGTTAAATTGTAAATTCGTTGTGCAGGTTTGGAGTGAGCTGATGGATTATTGGAACCCCAATTTTTCTCTTCCCACCTCTATAATTGATCTCTTTGCAAATTGGCAGAACAATTATCCCGACCCTCCTCCCAAAAACAAAGTGATTAAAATGGTTTGGTCTTCCCTCCCTAAAATCTGCTGCTAGCAGATCTGGCTAGAGCGAAACAACAAAATCTTTAGAGACACTCAACACGACGTCAAAGTGGTTACGGCCAAGATAAAATTCCAGTTAAAAGAGAGCTTGGGAGATAAAAAAGATGCTTCAAATCTAAACCAGTTAGATACTGTTTGGGGTGCCTCCCTAAACCTGCAATTTCATCAAGCTACCAGAAACATTTCCCCCTCTAAATATTGGCAAATAAGGGGGAAAAACAATGAAGATTTTCAAGACTGGATCTTCAATCAAAAGGTACACTCTCTCTTCTTTGATGGGGCATCAAAGGGAAATCCTGGAAAGGCTGGGGCAGGAGCAATTGTAAAAAATGCTGAAGGCATTTTGATCCACAAATTTGCTTGGGATCTGGGGATCAACTCCAGCATTCAAGCTGAGGCCTTGGCCCTCATCCAAGGACTCAAGTTGCTCTTGAACTTAGAAATCAAGGAGGCTAATATCTTTGGGGATTCCCAAGTGATAATAAAAATCATGGTGACAAATTCTTCCCCTCGGGATCTAAGATTGGCAAGATTGATATCTAGAATCAGAAGCTTGGGGAAATTGTTCCAAAATATGAATTACTTCCACATGTTGAGAGACAAAAACAAAGACGCAGACCTTGAAGCTAATAAAGCTGCCCTTCTCTCTGCTGGGGCAATGATAAGAGACGGGGACAAAACATGGGATCCAATTCCATAATCAGCCAGCTGAAATGTTTTACTGCTTGTTATTGAATAATTTTGTTTGTACTTTTAAGCTTGGGGAAATCACAGAAATCGATTACATAGCTCTAGCCAATAAAAGCTGGAAGCTGACCACAAGCTCCATAGCACTTCTGGCTGTTGATACTTTCTAGGCTCTGCTCCCTCTCATTGTAATCCGAAATCTGGCATTTAGACCAATCAGTTAATATAATCCATAACCGTTTCTGTGAAAAAAAAACTTATTTGTGAAGTGAAATTCGACAAAGATTTTACGTCCCAACTAATTCCTGTAAGAATATACAAAACTCTGATCTAAATATTTTCTTTTTCTTTATCTAATGGACTTGATTTGATTTAATTCCTTTTATTTGCAGACGAATTTTAATATGAACTAAAATTTTCTTAATAGAATTCTCTAATTTTGCTTTTTTGTATGTTACAGTGAAATCTTGATAATAATTTCTTAAAAGGACTGACCCCAAGCAAATGGTAATAATTCGAGTTGTTGAAGGTCCTCGATCCCAAGTCAAAGTTAGCCCTAAAATTATTGTATCAATTGATGCATGTGGAAGATTATTTTATTTGAATATTCATTGCGGCCATTCATATAATGTTCAATGGATAAATGCTGATTATTTATTTTTCATTTATATATTCATCTCCCATAATCTTAAAAGGACGGATATTGATTATTTATTTATTTATTTTATTTTATTTATTTGAATGTAGTCTTCTAATAGTGATGAGTTATCATTACTATTTTATTAATCATAAATTATTATTATTATATTAATCATTAATATAATATAATTTTAGAAAATATATATTTATTATTAATTTATATTTTTATAATTATTTAATTACTTAAAAATAATTAGTTTTTTTTAATATATGATTTATTATTTTATAAATTCTCTTTTGGTGATAATATTCTAATGGCTAGTTTACCTATCTTTACATCTATTTAAACTTAATGTCTTGATTTGATCTCTCACCTAGTCGTGATGATGAACCACATTGGTTGGTTCGAAACACGTGGACAATGTTCCATTGCATGTGATTATTACTGAAAGAGATTTTAGAAATTATATGATGGATCACAGAAGCTTAGATTCTAAAAATATGATTTATTATTAGTTTAATAGGAAACGAACAAGTATAATTAGCATATGAAATGATTCTTTTTAGCTAGAATCCAGTAATACAATTTTGAAGATGATTGTGATTTCTTGTTGTTTAAAATGCACTTTTAAATGCATAAATGGATTCAACGCCCTAAAAATTCTTCAAGACACTAAAACATTGCAGAATAATAAACTTAAACTTATGATTCTTAAAAATCTCTCCAAGATTTTGTGTTGGGTATGTGTTATATTCTTTCCATGACTAAGCACGCGCGGGGGGGTAAGAGTGGGGGCGATAGCCCCCCCTTTGCACTGGGCGCAACGGGGGGGTCACAGGGGGGGCGGTAGCCCCCCTTGTCGGGGTCCAGGGCAGCGCCCCGACGAAAATTTTTGGTCCTTAATTTCCGGTGGGTAGTCCGCGTCCATGGTTTTGTGCATGGTTTTGCACATGGTTTTGGGGTACGATGGTTTTCGGCCCCTGGTATTTTTTGTAGATCCGGTCAAGGGAACTACGGTTATGTTCTAATCTAGGGTTTATGGATTGGGGTTTATGTATGCTTCGGCATGTATATATATGTGTTGTAACACTAAAAGGAATATAATGAAAAATCAAGCTGGTCGTCCCAATTTGGGATCCAGGGGAAAATCTCTGTGTTTATCTGTTTTATATTTTATGCTCTCGCTATTGTTTATTTTCTGTTATAAGATTCGTGTGTAGATAATTTCTGTTCAGGGTTAAAACCTACATTTTGGACAAAACTAACCAGAAAAAATGCCTAGAAAATGACCATTTCATCTATTAGTTAGACTATGTGAATAAGAACTAAGGACATCTCATTGGAAACCTTGATTAAAACAAGTTGCTAAGTAGTTAGTTCTTTCTCATGAGACTTGCTAAGGGTCCTTCCATCATCAAATTTGACATCTCGACTTAAAATAACTTTCTTTTATCCTGGAAAGTAGACTCGGTAGGCCTTTGGGACCTCACTGTAACCCACAACTACACCCCTTTTTGACAAGGGCTCCAACTTAGTCCTCTTCTATGTAGGAATGTGGACATATACTAGATTACTAAAGATGCATAAATGAATCACATCCTATTTCACTCCTGTAAACATCTCCTCAGGAGTCACTTCCACCAATATCATGTGAGGACTCATGTTTTGCACATATATAGTTGCATTGCATGCCTCTTCCCACAAAAATATAAGCAATCCCTAATCATAGATAATTTCCCTCGTTGCCTCCACTATGGTATTTTTATTCCTCTCGACAACCCCATTCCGCTAAGGGTTTTAAGGTACCGTGAGCTCCTTCTTAAATCCTTCTTCCTTGCAAAAATACTAGAACTTGTTGGAGGTATACTCACCCTCATTATTTGATCTCAAAACCTTAATATTCTTCCTAGTTTCGCTTTCCATAAAAGCTTTAAACTCTTGAAATTGATTGAGGACCTCATCCTTGGTCTTCATGAAGTAGATCCAAGTTTTCTTTGAAGAATCATCTATGAATGTCACAAAGTACAGATACCTTGAGATCGATTTCACAGACATAAGAACACAAATTTTTGGGTGCATAAAGTTTAACACTTCCTCAAACCTTGTCTCACTGTGACAATACATAGCCTTGGTCTGCTTGCCAAGTGCACACCCTTTACACACTCCATATTGCTAGACCCTAATATTTGGAAAACATGTAACCATTATATGAAACATAGGGAGAGCTTTGTAGTCCACACTAATTAATAATCCACAATAATTAATTGAATTTAATTATTGTACTTTTCCTTAGTTAAACTTAGGAAAGAAGACATAAATCACTTACTCTACCAAGAAAGCACCTAATGAGGCAATAAATCATATTCTACATGGTAAGACAACAATCCTACCCATAAGACCTTCCAAAGCTACTATAAGCTTCAACGTAAATTGGTTCAAGGAGAAAAAAAGATGACACAACCATTTACTTTTCCCTTGTTAGAGGATGTATTGTTGATAAAAGGCTACTACGATAACATATTAGGTTGTCAGGGAGTGGAAAAAAGCTGCAAATGCCCTTTCTAAAGAGGGTACTCAACTGTTTTTTATGCAATGGAAGATAAAGGAAATAAAGAATGGATAACACTACAAATACTATCATAGGCCCTTCATAGAGCCCCCCCTCCAGTCCATCAACGTGTTGATAACTAAAGAAAAAGGATATTTTTGAAATTGTAATAGCTTTCTTGGTTGTGGTTTGTTTCGAACTATATGTATATATTTATGCTTTCACCCATAAAAAGGGTGAACACTTAGGAAAAACTCTTTTTGGATTAGCTCATATTGAGGAACAATGTGAAAATTCTCAGACTTTTTCTATCCTCAAGGAGTCTTTTGCCTCACCTAAGTTAGATGCTAACATAAAAACTATCTAAAAGCTCTTTCAAGAATGCATACTTTCAGCTCTTCATGAACAAAATTTAATTTGACTTATTATACTAATGAAGAAAATTATATATATATATTAATAATATTTAAAATTTTAAATAAAATTATTATAACTGCTAAATTAATAAAAATAAATGCATATCCCTTCAAATCCAAATTATGAGAAAAGCAAGCTATGTAGTAGCGAGTACCTGCAGCCTAGTTTAAATATAATTAAATTAAAGTAAAAGACTATAGAGATTTGACAAAATGGAAGCTTATTAAGTGCTTGCAGAAACTGGAAACCAAAACTAGAGGAAAAAGAGGTAAAATTAGAAAACGAGAGATTCCAAAAAAAAGGGAGCCTATTATGCAGTTTGTAAATTCTAAAGATTTTGATAACAAATTGATAATTATTTTCTCTTTATTAATATATCTCATTTTATGAATTTTCTTTTAAATACAATTTTTGGTGATGAGTCAACATGTATTAGTGGATAGCAACAATAACAACTATTCTAGCAGCCAATGACGACTATTCAACTATTAGTTTATGACGACTATTCAACTATTAGTTTATGATATGTTTTCCCACTGTGAAAAAAGAAGCAGAGAAAACTTCACATAAACCAATGTGGATTTGGAATGAGTAGGCGTTTAACCTATATTTTAAATACATATAGTTTGTATTAGATTTTACATATTATAAATTTGGATTAGTGTACCAAGTTAACAACATGCATTTTTTTTAGATTCCATACAAGCATTCTAATGATTTAAAAAAAAATGGTCTTTTTAAAAATTCTAGAATGTAATTTAAAAATGAGAAAAAAATCTATATTATAACCTAAACAAAAATGTCTATTAAGCCAATATTGATTGTTCAAGATAGACATACATAATGTCAAATTTGAAGCAACCCCATTATGGTGACTTTAATCAACAAATTTTACTCAACTTTGAAACTACTAAACAATGGGAAGTTGTTGAATGCAAACTAGATTAGTTGAAGCCTACAAATTTAGGAAATGTCGTGGAGTTTTTACATAGAGGAACCTTTTTGTTGGGAAAAGTTTCACAAAACATTTAAATATTTTAAGGGGACATCGAATATAGATAAACTAAAGTAAAAGTTTTGTTTAATATAGCTAAATTAAAGTAAAAGATTTGTTTTGATGATGGCAATTAATTGATAATTACTAGGATGACCCACTAGCATGTGAATTAGAGGGTTTAGATTAGATCTACTATATATGCTTCTCTTATTCTTAGAATAAGACGTGGTTATGACACTAAGCATAAATATGATATGCATAGATATGTATTGCTATTACTATGCTTGCTTAGATATGGTTCCCGTGTAATTATCATGTGTATATATATGTGTGTGTGTGTGTGTGTGTGTGTGTGTGTGTGTGAAGTAATTTTTTCTTATATTTTATATAAATATAAGTTAAAATATGAAGATATAAATTAAGAATATATCAAATTAAATATTTTAAATTATTAAAATTTTGATTAATAAATATGTAATTAAAACACAAATAAAAATATATTAATTTTTTTTATAAAAATTAAACTATTTTTACTAAAATATAAATTTAATCATTTTTATTAAAATATTATTAAAAATAAAATTTAACCATTTAATTAAAGATTTAACTTGTAACTATATAATTTCATTAAAACTTTTAAGTTAAACTAAATTGATAATGATGATGATGATGGTTTCCATTTGTTAAGACCAATGCGGTCCATTAGACCTTAAAAGAGGAGAAAGAATCTAAGTTTGATTCTTCAAAATCTTGTTTTTATGGTCAACGAGAAGGGAAATAAGTGCTCCAAGATTGCTATAGGTGGATTGGCTTAATAGTTCAAGAAGATTGGAAGTGTGACAAATGGTAGGGAATTGAGAGCGAATGTGAGTAAGAGTCGGACAATCTAAAATGAAGTGCTTTTCATTTTCCACCTGATTAGAATAGAGCACCGCCCGATCTCACTCTTAAGCTCATGGGAATTAGTTCTTATCTTAGCGAAGTTCATTTTTTTCTTATTGCTAGACAACACAAAGAGATAAGTATGATTATCAAGGGTGGGGTTGATCACTTCCTTATAGTATCTTAGCTTCCTTTTAAACCCTCCAGCTCCTGATCCTCCCACAAATTTTCCTTAACCTTGGAGGCAATAGTATTTTTGATATTATCGTTGCTTCCCATAGTGAGCTCCTCCTTAATTCTCCAATGGTTGAGCTAGGACTGGGCATCTTTATGCCACCTGCGCTTGAGGCAAAGGTGAGGGTTTTGACTACAGTTAGAAGCAATTTTATGGAGCCTTTTTTATTCCATGTTGTCAAGCTTCCTCTTATACATCAGATATCTAAACATAGCCGTACTTTCAATGGGGGACAAACCAGATTCGATCGAGAGGATAGGATAGGGAGTATTTCCCTTGACCTTAAGGTTGTAGGTTATGAGTTGCTTTTGAATAATCTCAAACTTCCTCCATGACTCTCTGGATATAATTTTATTTTATTTTATTTAAAATTATGATAAAATAAATAATTATTAACTATTTTTCATATGAAATTAAATTATATTTTGAATTAGAATTTGTATTAGATATTATATATAAGATTACTATTGGATCTTATTGGTATATCTATAATTTTTAACTAATGATTAAGATAAGGAATTAGTCTATGTATATGTAATTAAAAAAAAAACATCATGAAATATAAGAAAATAAATTAATTACTTCAAATTTATTATATAAAAATATTTTTTAAATGAAATTTTATGATATGACATATTACTTTTATACAAAATAATAAAATATTTGTATCAATAAATAATAACTTTTTTTTTTGGTAAGTTGTGTTAATCTATTAATTCGAAAACATATAAGTACATAGTTTACAGGCTGGGTTGGTAAGCTGCACTTAACCAATCCCTACCTTTGTTACATTGATTCTGGGCTGCCGCAGGGGAGGGGGCTAGCCTAGACAAAACTTGTGAGCAAAAAATACTGTGTGCGCAGTAGCGCTGATACATTTAGGAGCATGAGAGGAGGACATGACAGGGTGGCCCTGTGGGCTCGCATGGAAAAAACAAAAAGGAACTGAACATCAACACAAACATTACGAGTCCTCATCATCACTGCAGTGGGGAGCTTCCTCGAGGATGGCGTAGGCAGGGGCCTGCGCGATGGTCGTTTCCTTGGCAGCATCCACTTCAGCAGTAGTGCGAATGGGGATATTTGACGGTGCGCAAAGGATGGGAGAGTTTGGATCTACTCCTTCCGGAATATTCGTCCAAACGCTGTCGGAATCCATGATCCAAATGTCTAAGTCTTCATCTACTTGCGCAGGGCTGTTCGGAGGTGCGGGATGCTCTGCGGAGAGGGAGCCCTCGAGGTGAAGGTGGACCTCCTCGCACCAAATCTTCCTCTTGCCGTCGGGTTCCTGGAGGAGTTTGACCAGAAGGATGACTAGCAGGGGAATTTGTCAAGGAGCCCTCAAGCCATTCAAGCCAATTGTCCTCGCTGCGATGGTAGCGGCCCGGGAGAGCCCCTTGTTGACCACCACGGATAGTGCGTTGGCGCAACCTGGGAGCCATTGCGCACTTGGGAGGGGTGCCAGGGGGAGCACAAGGGCCAAAAAAACTGCAGAGGCTGGGGGGCAGGTGCGTAGGATGCAATTCACCAGGCAAAGGGGATCTGCGCAGCTTCACTCTAGGACTTGGACTACATAATTGATTTGTTTCAGCAAGCTTCCAAATCAAAGGAGAAAAATGCAGCGGAGTGCAGGTGATGGATGGAAGGGGCTGAGAGTGGGAGGATATATAGGAATGCAGATGAGGCATGTCAGAGAGGCTATGAGTGATCTGTGTGTGAGGCTTAAGTTGATGGCCAGACGCAGAGGGGTAAGAGAGGTTGCAATATTGTTTATGCAGCATGGTCAATAATGGAGGTAAGGGTGAGGTGATGGTCCGGGTCAGGTGACACTAGGCTTGTCCATGAATCTGTGTGATCGATGTTTCTGCGAGGATCGTGCGAGGCGATAACTGTGATTGGATCCGCAGCTAGTGGGAGATTGCCTTAAGGATCTCCGTAGTCCGCGTGAATTGGACTTTGCTGTTCACTGGTGTCAAGCGTGTCACCCGCATATGGGAATATCGATAAATAATATTTAATAATTAATATCTAAATTATAATTTTTATTTTTATTTATTTAACCCACTAGGAATTGAATATTGAATCTCTTGCTATATAAGATTAGTATTGGATCTTATTGGTATATTTATAATTTTTTAACTAATGATTAAGATAAAAAATTAGTCTATATGTATGTAATTTAAAAAAAAAATACATTTTCCTAATACAAAAGTTATTATTTATGAAAATATAAGAAAATAAATTAATTACTTAATACAAAATAATAAAATATTTGTATCAATAAATAATATTTAATAATTAACATCTTATTTTTAAAAAAAAAATTTTAATCCACTGGGAATTGAACACTGAATATTTTGTTTTACAATGATTTCAGAACAAATTAAACTACACCCCATACAATTATAATTAATTTGACAAATAAAAATAACTAGCAATTGCACCTGTGGTGCAAAGGAACGCCGAAAGGAGACGAATGGTGTATTTTGGGTCCCATTGCCACACCCTTTTGACAAGCGCACCCATGGTTTTGAAAACAAAAAACTTCTTACGGAAGTACTTATAGCAGTTTCTTGAGAGAAGATTAAGTGGTGCCGCAATGCATGAGAAGCGTAGATTTTGGAAATAATGGTTTAAACGAAACCATTTTGCGGGGGCACTATCACATGCACATGACAGTTTGAAACGTAAGCGTATAAGCAAGTGGAATACATTGATTGGAAGTGTCAATGGTACTGAGCAAACAGTAAATAGTAGATACTGAAGCCTGAAACAACAAATTAAAATTGCATAAGATTAGTAAAGAGTGACTTGCTAGTGCATATTTGTAATATTTGAAGTTTTCTTTTTTTGAAATTATTGTTAATCATATTTGAAATGATATATGCACATCACAATTTGAAACGTGTGCGCATACAGAAAAAGAAAAACATTGATTGAAGTTGTAAATAGTACTAAGTAAATACTAAATAGTAGAGAGAGTACGATTGAAATGGCTAGTTTGACTCAAACAATTAGAAAGTAATGTATTTTATTTTAGAAAGAGTGAAGCAAATGTACTAAATGTCTTTGCGAAGATCACATTAGAATAGATTAGGTTGAAGCGTGTTTATTTATTTATTTATTTAATAATCTTTATTTTATTTTATTTCTATTTATTTATTTATTTTATTCTTATTTTTGTAATTAAGAAATTTTTTTTTTATCTATTTTATTTTTATTTTAATTTTAATTTTATCTTTATTTTATTTTATTTCTATTTATTTATTCATATTTTATTTATTTATTTAATTATTATTATTATTAGTATTATTATTATATTTTTTTTTTATCATAGCATGTAACTCTAAAAAATAAAATAAATATATAAATTGAAACTTGAAATATTATTTAATTACTTTTAACATTTAATTTATTTGATAATAATAAAAACAAATGAATATCGTTTGAATAATGCACTGAGGCCATCCCCCTCTTTTATAAAGTGCTCGAATATTAATAGATATGACAATAATTCCAAACCATCCATATATATGACAATAATTTGAAATATTAAGAAAATGTTCACATTGTAACCATTAACTTCGTAACTAATTTATCCCTGTCCAAGAACAATGACCTATCATCATTGAGCACAAGCGAAGGTACTGGAATATGCTATTTATATATACACACGCATAGTACTCTTGAAACCATCTAGCAATATGAAGGCAAGTCCAAAAATATTAGGAGAACGCCTCCCATAATAACCGTCCAAAATTTTGATTAACTTGCTTCGCTCCTCTCTAAAGCTGCAAAACAAAAAAGAAAAGCAAATATAAGACCATTGATGAATAAACTTTTAACAATTGATGGATACATTTAAGTGCAATTCCTGTTAAAAACCAAATTTACACAAATAAGCGAACAACTGGATATGACAAAAACAACAGTACAAGTCCTGTGAATATTAAAAGCATAAGACTTACTGTTGAATGGATACCTCACTCCTAAATCCTTGTTGTTCTTGAAAACTCTGATAGGGACATCAGATATGTGCGTTGATCTCTGTCCCCATTTTCTCCACTGAAAAAATTAGTTTGGAGAATGTAAGGCTGTCCAGACCTATTGCCCAAGAAGTCAAAGTCTATTTCATCATGTTCAAAGTTCTGAGAGGACAGCTGTTCCAACAAAGGCAATACACTATTGTTTTGATGCTGGCCTCTTTAGCCCCTATTTTCCCTCCTGGTAGCCTTGCAGGACAAGTGGTTTTTTTCGTCATTATTGGCTCTGCTTTTTTTATCGACTTTCTTGTATGACACTATGCTTACTATGCTTGCAATTAGTTTGAATTTTTGGAGACATTATTGGGGCATTGAAGCTTAACAGGTACATGTAACGGTCTTTTAATTAATGAAAGATATATTGTTTTCTTAGCTTGAAAAAGGTGCACACTTCAATTTGCATAAGCTAATCCACATTGTGCATTGGCTCATAGAAGCTCTGAAATATAAATGCATTTCATCTAGTTTAATTCAATGTTATTTATAAAACTTGAAATCGTACATTTGGGTCAACCTTAAACAACCATTCCGCAAGAATTAGATCAATTGATTATGTTGATTTCAAAACCCCATGAGACCCTGATGCACATAACTCAGTTGGATATGCGAAATTCACCTTTGTGGGGCGCATTGCAGAGTCCAAAGATGAGAGGCATCGATCAAAGGAACCCAGAAAGTTAAGCATGGCGTCTATTACAGCCTGACTGTTCTGCAAGCTTTCCCTCAATTTGTTAGCGCTCTCCATCTCAACCTGCATTGTGATTAGAGCACAACTGAATTATGGCGCGGTATGACGAGTTGGATATAGAAACTGCCTGAGGCTCGCCATCTTCTTGATAGCGTTTTTGATGCTATGGGCGATCAAAGGTGGAAAGATGCACGTATTGAAGGTGGGAAAGAGACAACGAGGTTGTTCTCGATGCATGGTGGTCTGGGCATGTAGAGGAAAGCGCAAGACATTGGGGTTTTGGAGACAATTCCGTTGAAGTAGCCCTGGTTGCAGGGAAATTTCCTCGGATAAACCTGTTTTTTGCCGGACTTTCCAGCAGACAGACCGCTTCTCTGTCTTTCAGGCCTCCACATTACTTCCATCTGACGGAAAAAGTTTGAAGATGACAAAATTGGCCTGCTTTTCTTCTCACAAGCAAAAGCATTCTCATTCAAAGCAGGCCTCTCAAAATATTTATGGTTGACCGTCTCGGTGCTGCAAGTGGGCACCTTATCAGCAAACTTCAGCCTTCGGGGCATAACCTGGTAGCTGGCAACCCCTTCTATTGCATTCAAACCAGGGACGTCAGATTCACATTCGTATTCGAGCTCGAGTCCACAGGCTGTTTAAAAAAGCCATTCTGCATCGAAGGCATAGCCCTGGCGACCACATCCTCTGGGTTACCTATACAGGGGTGCCTATCCCTCGGATTGACGTGTTGGAAACGGGGCAAGGGAGGCCACCTGATGCTGTACAAATGGTTTAATGAGAAGAAATCTCGAGAAAACCAAAATAGTGGATTCGACGTAATCAAATATGGAATTGTCATTTCATATTGAAGCTGGACATTTGTGAAATCTCCGAAGTATCAATCTCGAATAAAATCTGACAGCCGATTAAATAAACAGATTTAAATTAATGATACATATCCAATTATAACATGGTAAAGGTCGAAATGAAGAATTTAGTATGGTTGAAAATTAATGAACACGGAGTGGAGGGGAATTAATGAAAACGGAGTATGGTGAGAGAGTGCTGTGCGGCAGCGTGTTGGACAAATCCAACGGTGGAAAATAAAAGTCTAATCAACGGTGGAAGACAAAAAGGTTGACGATGGTGAGCAATGAACCTATGATAAGTAGTGCACCTATCAAATTCTAGTTGGAAAGAAAGGCGAATCTTTTCCAGCCAAACCCAGCAAAGAGAAATCTACAACAAAAAGTATGAAATCCACCACAATCTCATACAATCTACTGCACATAGCTGCAATGAGAGGGAAGGAATAGCAACGCCAAGAAAATCCCAACCACTCGCTCACCTGATGTTTTTGACACCTCCATATGTTTCGATTATACCTTCATTTTGACTGCACTCATATCATATCTTGACTATAATTAAATTGTATATAAAGAAAATAAAAATGCATTGATTTATTAGATATCTTTGAAAAAAATATATCTTCTCTTCCACGTGGTGTAAAAGAAACCTTAAAATCTATTTTTTATTAAAAAATTAAAAATAATATAAAAATAATTATATTAATATGAACAACAATTCAACATAATCAATATTATTTGAAATTACTACTTTAAGATTATTAATAATAATAATTTAAAATATAATTATAATTGAGCTAAGCTATATGTTTTTTTAAACTAATGTGAGATATATAATAAGATAAGTGTTTTGATGTTGCCCATAGATTGACGTAGGTATTTATCAACTATTTTAATCTATGTTGTTGTAGTAGTAATCACCTTTCTACATTGCCTTATTTATTAAGTTATTTTACAGTTAATTTTATTTCAAATTAACTACATTTGTAGCAACATATGGACAACAATTTGACATTTGTTGCAGCATCAGCCCAATTGAAAATAATGTAAGGAAAGGGTGGGACTTATTTGATGGTCTTAGCGATTGAGTTGATAAGAAATGGGCTTCAACTTCTTCAATATCTTCATAATTTCGATCGACTACTTATTGTTCCCCGTTGTGGTTTTTGAGGCACAAAGCCCACCAAAATAGAAATTTGTCAACTCCATCATATTTTAGTGATCTTGCGCTGGAGCATCTAACCACTCGTTCCATCCGTAATGAAACTTGAGTAACTTTAGTGTTAGTGTGTTTCATCGGTTCTGTTGTATAATAATAAACAAGAGCTAAGAGCTATGCAGTGGGAATATATATATAAATCCTATTGGACTTTTGACCTGGGGGTTGCCTGTAAGGATCAGAACAACCCTTTTGGCTCTACTGCTTTTAAATATTTCGTACATAAAAAGGAAAAAAAAACATCATGTTGGTCTTTGACAAGGGTCTGTATCTAAGGATAAGAACGAGACACGTGAAGAGCATGAACTCAGTATCAACTTCATGACAACGCCAGCGAAGACCTAAGGGCACACGGAACTAGAAGCATGTATTCAAGATAAACCAGTGACCAGCACAATACTTTACTTTCACTGACTCTAGTACTCTGGCATTCCCACCGATAAAATAAAAGCACGGGGCTCTGAAAATTCATTCAAAGACCTCCTCCTCCCCTCTCCTGCCCTGCTGCAAAATTGTTTCTGTGTTTGGTTTTGGGCTTTGAGTAATCAACCCACTTGATTGTTTGGGCTCTGGGGATTTGAGAAATCAATCGGTTGATTGTTGGGGTTTGTCAGTTCTCATACCCATTGCTTGTGGTTTTGGGCATTCAGAATCAAATCGATTGATTGATCATTGGGTTCATTTTTGTTTCATAATGGGAAGCATTAGCAGAAACGGTGTATATTTTGGAACAATGGCAATGGTTTTGTTGAGTCTCTGTGGCCCTGTGAGAGGCCAAGATTCAAGCGGTAGTAATGGTTGCATAACCGCGCTAGTGCCCTGTGCGAGTTATCTGAATGCCACGAAACCCCCCAGTTCCTGCTGCTCTCCACTGGTGACAGAGTACAAAACTAATAAGGCATGCTTGTGTAACCTGTTGAACAATACTGACCTCATCAAGCAATTCAAGATCAACATCACTCAGGAATTCGAACTTCCTATCAAATGCGGCCTCAATGCTTCTGCCAGTGGTTGCTCTAAACGTACGATTTTGCCTCAAACACCATTTTCTCTTCCACAATTACCATTTTTTTATAGTTTTGGTGAGACCTTATGGTTTCTCTCTTTGTTGTTTTTATAGTTGGTGGAAACAGCACAAACATCACCTCTTCAGGTTTAGTCTTTCTCTTCTCCTCTTCCTTAATAAATTGTGTTTATTATTTAAACATAGGATCCATGGATGAATCGGTTCATAGGCATTGTTCGCAACTACTTTATTCTCTTGGCACAAATCGAGATATTTTTTATTTCTGTTTTTGTTGTTAGGCGTTTGAATGAATCAGATGTGAGAGTTAGGTGCAAAGACACTTGGATCTGAATCTGTTATACAATATGATTTGTGGTGTGGGCATGCGGGATCTGCTTCAGATGCTAAAGCTAACGCTTCTTCTGCCAGCAGTAAAAAGAGATCAGTATCTTTGCAGACTTTTTCTGAGATATTGCCTCTGTTGGCTCTCCTCCTGCTTGGATTGGCTGCCCAAGTGTACCAGTAGAAGTTTCAGAATATAATTTCCGCTATTTTGAAGGATTTGGGTTTTTACTTGGTTCTGTGAGTAGTATAGCTGCAATTGCTTGTCTTACTTGGATATTTAGGTTTAGTAATAAAAAGTTGTATCCTCATTTTACCAGTCACATAGATGGCCTGGTTTCGTAAAACTCCTTCAAAGTTAAGGCATATCTGTGATTTGTGGCCTCTAGGAGGCTTGCGCGGTGTTGAGAGAGAAACAAAGAATAGATTTAGGAAGAAACCCGGCTGTGTAACAACTTTTCGGCTCTGGCATCCAACCATTCCCTCATGTTAGCGAGAACCTGGTCGGCGTTTTCATCTGGCTCTCCCTGCACCAAAGAATGCTACATATCATCGTCCAATTTCAAGGTATTGCCCTCACTCTTAGCTTTTTCGTACAGCTGAGTGCTGGACTCGGGGGCAGTGACTTCATCAGAGGTCCCATGGCAGGTGAGGAAAAGAGTCGTGACCCTGTCAAAATTCTGCTGAAAGAAAGCGCAGACCCGGACGATGGTGGAGAAATGGAGGACGTCACCGGCGTGGACATCTGACAACTACGATAGTGTAATTTTATTAAATGACCCGCCGGAAGGCCGAAGGCGGGACGATGCGACACCAGCACGGAGGCAAAGGACCTGACGCGCGCGGGAAGGAGATGACAGCAGGAGGGTGGAGCAACCGCCAAGTGTCGAATTTTGAGAAGGTGAAAGGGCGATAGGTGGAGCACAGAGATTGGCTGGAAGCACTGTTCATCCCAGCAAAGCTCATAATAGGGACACCTTCGGCGTAATAACCAACTAAGGGCAAGATGAAGTTTTCACATTAGTTGCCACCTTGACAATAATATCTAAGGCCATCCTGGAACCAGGGCAGTTGCCACCTTGACAATAATATCCAAGGCCATCCTGGAATCAGGGCAGAACCAAGGCAGTTTCGATAAGATGGAGTTATTTTTACGAGTTATTAGAATTATCAAAATTGTATTCTTTTACATGATAATTTATTAAAATTCAGAATAATGTGATATTTTAGAAAAAATTTCAATTTATTTTCCAATCTACTATACAATCTCCAACAGCTCTAAGGCAGCAGAGCAGTTGATAGTATAAACCAATGGTATGGAAATATTCATTTTGTCTTCGTAACATATGCCTGATGTTCAATGCCCAACATGAGAGTTCCTCCATCACCTGTGTTTGAATGCTATCACCCAAGATGCGAGTTCCTCCATCACCTGTGTTTCAATGCTACTGGTGTTTGAGCTATACCTCATCCTCTACATATGCCAACTTTCGTCACTCTTCTTAAAAAAATTTGCTTCAAAAATTTATTAAAAAAAATCAAACTTCTAGCCATTTTAACCACTTAGAAATAAAAATGAAAACATATGTTTTCTAACATAAATTGATATCAGATTTATTAAATATAAGTAGCGACATCATATTTGTGATAAAACCTAGCAGCAAAGATATCATTCTAACAACTAGAATATAAATAAATCTCCAATCTTTTAAATTTATAAATACCTATATTGCTATGTTCAAATTTTATCTATATGACAGGTGTAAAAAATAATAAAAGAATACAGCTATAGGAGAAAAAACCCAACTATTTGACAGCATAAATTTGTATCAACAACATTAAGCAACAATATGAAAACTTTTGCATAAGCACTTCCATTAAAGAAAATAGGTAAAGAAACAAAAGAATCTATGCTCATTTCAAAACTTTTTATTACCATTAATATCAATATCTCTGGATCTCTGATCACGTTTGGATCTTGTACATAACACTAGGCATATTACATGAAGTCTCCTGCACAAGAATCATGAGATGCATCTTTCAAGAAAGTGGTTGAATTTTAGGGATTTGAACGGGATAATCTAGAATGCATTCAGACCATGCATTGTTGCCAGGTGGAGCAATGTCTGTATTTACCACCCACACTGCACTGTTGCATTTGAATCCGCTGCCCAGGCAAATCTGCCAGATCTTCTGCTCTTTTTTCATGCGCCCTTTGGATTCCAAATACTGGAACTGATACCATGTGGAGGAAGATGAAGTATTGCCAAATCTGTACAGAGTCATATTTGATGGCTCTGTAGTCTCAGGAGGCAATTTGAGTCCTTTCTCTACTGCCCTAATGACTGCCTTGCCACCAGAATGGATGCAAATGTGATTAAACGCTTGCTTAAAGTTCGGCACATATTCTCTAACAGTCCCTTTCCCTGCATTCTCATAAAACAAGAACCTGCTCAGGAGATAAAGAATTTTCTCATAATAGGGAAGAAACAGAGGACCCAATTGGCGCATATTGGCCTTGAGAGCCTCTGCAGCAATTTCCATGATGTGTTTGCTGAGATTAACCCCAATTGTTCTTGTTGGATCCTCTTCTTGAAAAGTTGCATGATAGGCCATGTCGCTCACGCCTGCCATCTGCGTTTTGATAACATGAAGCAATATGTATTTAGCCCTATGACGATTGGTTCTTTTATTAGACAAAAGCACAATACCACATCCCATTCTGAACAAAATGTTGGAAACCAACATGGGCTCATGGTTTCCGAAATACCAATTTTCTGTAATATTCTCTGTGCTCAGGACTATTGCATAAGTTCCCCTGTTCGAAACCCTAAGGCAAGAAGAGGCAAGATCCAGAGCAATTAGGTTAGCGCTGCAACCCATTCCCCCAAGATTATAAGTCTTGATATCGCTGCGAAGGTTGGGGGAAAGTATGGCTGCTGCGCCTCCAAAAAGGATTCAGAGGAATCCAGTTTGATCTGCTAGAATGGAAACCTCAGGTTCAGGTATCATTTGGGTAAAACTAAAAAAAAGTATGTTCAAGAATTATTGTGTATAAAGGCTCAAGAATCAAATTGTTTTTATGTTGAGCTACATAAACTTAACTCTCACTGTAATTTCAATTATTTGCACCAGTTGTTTGGAATGAAGGAATAAAAAAAAAACCATTTGGCAGCCTACCAACCAATCAATCAATCAGGCATCCAAAATATAAAACCCTTTGTTAACTGAAAAGTAAATGACCACATAAAAGGGTTTTGGGGTTGTCGAGGAACCGGAATATGGGATTTCAAAATATTTCCTAAATCTACAATCAAATTAATTAAAAATGATGGGATTTTAAATTCTTCAATGTTATCCCTGAAATCAGACCATGACAACGCCTTTGAAGAGTAAAATTTGATAGATGGTCTGGCCTCTTTTCCTATCCTTTAAATTCCAGGCAAGCAATATTCCAGGGATACAAAATTCCATGCATTCTTTAAATACTTGCCGAAAAAACAATATTATAACCGCTCTCCAAAATTTCTGCCAAGAAGCCAAGCCTTCTCCGCATCATCTTTAAGTAATCTTTAGAAATGAACAACTTCTCTACAGAGAAATCAACACCCCTTCTCTTCAGAGAGTAGCAGTGTGGATGAATTTGGAGACAGCGGTTGTAGGCCTTTGCATCCAAAGCAACAATCAACAAATTGTTCAGCAATTCCTTTGTCCCTTCACCTACATGGAAGCTCTTCAGGAAGAGATCAATCATGGTACTCGGTTCAGCCCAGGCCCCATTCAATGCCGTGATTATTACTGTCCTGTTCACATTCGCTGTTTTCGCCAAAACTGTGTCTAATTCATCTTGAGGGGGATGGGAAGGGGAAGGAGAAGGAACAGGATCTGGGGCAGGTGCCATTAAAATCTTCTGTACACGAGAAATAAAAAATATTAAAAACATGGTCCACTGAATTTGCTATATGCAGAAATATCGGACAAGTGGTAGTAATTAATTACCAGAGGCATTCTTTTAGCAGATCCCATGGAAATCTCGGAGTCTCCTGTAAGTGTGCCGGAAAAGAAATTTGCGAGCGGCCACGAAATGAAAAGACCAGAGAAGGGGCTATTAGCGTTTGTAGCGTCCTGCAACATTGTCCATAATGCTAATGCGATGCCTGCAACGCAAAGCAGGATGAGGAACGCCCTCCTGATTACATGCTTGGCGGCCATCATGGCTTCTGCTCACTCACTTGTGCAGGAATTCACCCACCTTCCAGACAGGATTGACAAGTAATCTATGTATGCACAGATTTCCAATTAATTTCCAAGCTAATAGAGACTCGAACTCGCGACATTCACGACCTTCGCAAATGGGATAGAGACTCCGCCGATCACGTGAATTGCAGATTTCTACCGTATAGTTATAGTTAGGCGAGGATAGTAAATTTTGGTGATCGAACTCACACAGAGCGTGGCCACTCCCTCACAGCTCGTGCCACTTTTCTGCTTAAATTCTCCCTCAGAAAGCGAGGGAATAGGGTTAAAGACACTGCAATTCACAACCAGAACACTGATTTCTTGAACATTAACCCCTGTATTTTCCAGCAGATCCTGCACACAACCAAACATCACGATCTCTGCTTCACGACGAGAAGCCTCATTCGTTAACCTAGGGGGCAAGTAGCGCAGAGCAGGATGGACAACAGCACATTCGCCCATGGCGGCTCTTTCCAGAATCTTTTTCTGAAACTCCACGCTCTTCCCTGTACAGCCGGCAAATGGCACATTTTCAGTGGCTGGAAGGACGATGAGAAAGCCCTCTCATTGGCTCCAGCGAACAGTACATTCAGCCAAAGCCAGCAAAGGGAACGCCTTTCGGCGTAAAAATATAATAATTACATAATAAAAAATATAATAATCATTTTTCATATATATATATGATGAAATATTTATATAAAAAAATAAAATAAAACACAAATATATAATTTATATTGATTTGTAAAATATATTATAATATTCAATTTCAAAAAATAAAAAATTAGGTAAATATTAAAAACATTATCAGTAAAGTTTACAAGGTATTGTGGTATTGTGAGGTTTATTAAAAATCTACACGAGGACTCTTTGTGACGGTCTTGTGTTGAGATGGGACATTGGCTTTATGTAATATAATGTTGTTGGAACAAATAAATAAATAAATAAAAAGATTAAAAAGGTAAAATAGTAAAACCAAAGGAAGTTATAACCCTCTTAGACTTGGTTATTCAAATTGCAAATTTTATTAGATTTTTTGGAATGGGGAAAATTAATCAAACTCATCTTGTGCGGGGGGCAAAATCTATGGTAGAAAAAAATGAATTAACATCCACTTGAAATATGTAACCATCCCAACTTCTATATATTAATTTATATATATATATTTTTTTATCAATTAATTTATATCATATATATTTTCACCTTATTTTGCTTTTGACACCCAACATAGTGCTACTCTAGTGTTCTGAGACAACACTACATTTGTTTCATTTTTCGATGGCCATTTGGCCTCTGCTACATGCGTATCTTTTCTTTCAAGGAATTCGTCAGGTTCAAGTATGGGGTTTCCTCCTGCAAACACAGAGGTAAATTTCTTCTAGGAGGAAATACCACGGTCACTCCGGTCTCAGGTCACGGTCATTCGTGCAGGGTAATAGTGGAGGCAACGGTGGAGGACGAGGCGGAGGTAGAGTCGGAGGTGGTGGTTACGGCAACAGCAACGGTGGTTACGGTGGTGGTGGATATGGTGGTGGCGTGGGTGGAACAGAGGTGGCGCTGGGTGGAATAGAGATGGCGGTGGTGGCCAAGGTGGTGGTCGCGAAGGAGGTAGAGGAGGTGGTGGCAATGGCGGCGGTAGAAGCTATTACAAGTGTGGAGAGTCTGGCCACTTTGCCGAGGGACTGCACCAACGGCGGCACCGATGCCGGCGGGGGCAGCTGTTATCAGTGTGGTGACTTTGGTCAGTTTGCCCGATATTTCCCTAACCGCGAAGGTTAGGCTTATCGGAAGCCCGCCATACCTCTGTTCTTGTTATCCTTCAGCGTTTTTGTGACAAGAGAGGGGCATTGTGGCTACGATGTCGCCGGGAGTCGAATCTCCGACCTAGGCCTTTTGCTTCTTTCCCGGAGAAAGCGAAATACCCTGAGTAGCATGACGCCTAGTGAAGAATATAAACACATTCCCACAAATGGTTCAGCGATGTCGAGAAGCGGCGAGCGGACACGAAAATTGATGGGTTCGTGGTGCCGAAAGATGTGGGAGATTGGACGTCTTGTTCTGATTCCAACGACTCTGATTGGTCCATTGGATGGTTTGAGCCTCTTTCTTCTAGATTCTCCAGCGCCGACGAGTCTGAGAATAACTTCAGGGTTTTGGTCCCCTGCTATGGCCCCTCATCACGTCACGTGGTAGATTCCTGCGGCAAAAAGACTGGAAAGACATGCATCTTGGATATGATTAAAGCCAAGCAATATCTAAAACCTTGTCAAAAATAAATAAAAATTGAAGAACTATATACCACTACACATTAGCCTAATTATGTATAGCCTAACTTATACATGCAAATGCTTCTATAGATAAAATACAAGACTTACAAAGTAGCAGATTTAAGTTTACCAGTTCAAGGATTCTTTATTGCAACTCTAACCAATTGATTATTATTATTCATATTTATGGAACACAGAGAAAACAAATGGATGTCTTAGATGAAATTTGTTTGCTTCTTATATTCACATCTCTAATTTTCAAATTTTGATATTGTTCTTAATTGGAACTGTGCACAACGTTTTAAACTGTAATTACTTGTGTTTGTTTTCCAGTTTTTCCAGCGAGCGGGTTCCCTTGTCCACGCTTTCGAAATCCATCTGATCACTTCCTCAAGTGCATCAACTCTGTTTTTGACAAAGTAAAGGCCACTCTGATGGGATCAATGAAATTGTGGGTAATTACAGCCCCGTGATTAGAACCAGTACTGCTGCATTTTGTATAGCATTGTAAATCTCAGTTATACCCATCCTAAAGTTCAAATTTTCTGTGATTGTGAATAGATGGTTAAATCAGATGACCCATTGGAGAAAATCACTACAGCTCAAGCCATTCAAATTCTTTTGTATAATTAGCGATCATCTGAGTATTACCAGGCTGCGCAAGCAAGAGTGCAGGAAATATCTCAATTTGTAAGTTCCTTCAAAAATGTTAACCCCTTTTCCAAGATGTGGCCTGTTACTGGGTTTATGAGGCCGAATATTGATAAATCTTGGGGGGATTTTGAGCATGGAATATTTTTCAACCAACCAACATGTAAACTGAGATTAAGATCCCTGAACTTGAAAAATATGCTAGGAGTTTGGCAAGTGGATTAATTTAATTTTGAGTTTGAATTTTCAGGAATTTTCCATATTGATTTCTTGCTCTGTCTAAAGTTGTTATTGCTATATAAATATGGTAATTTCAAACTTGTATAAAACTTTTTTTACTATAGAAATCTGATAATTTCTAGCTTTGTTTGCAGAGAGGAACAATTTTGGATTCAGGAGGTAGTCAAGCTAGTTTCTTGATGCAAGCGTTCACTCTAACCCGAAGGTATTTCATCAACATGTCAAGAGATGTTGGTTATTACTGGCTTAGGCTTGTCATTTATATTCTTCTCACCATTTGCATTGGAACTATCTACTTTAGAATTGGTAAGAGATTTATTTTTATTCATTTCTCATCATGTTGGATCAACAAAAACTCTTTTGTTTGGTATATATTTTAGCTTATTATTCATCAAACTTATGTATGAATTATGCTAGGCAAGAGGAGCTTGTGCTTCCTTCGTTTTTGGCTTCGTTACCTTTATGTCCATTGGAGGCTTCCCCTCGTTTTTTGAACATATGAAGGTGATTTATTCCACCCCTCGGCAGTTTCAATATCTTTAGTCTTCATGTGTTGCAGAGAATTGAATGGAGGCTCCTTTATTATTTGTTGGTTACAGGTTTGAATTGAATGGAGGCTCCTTTATTATTTGTTGGTTACAGGTTTTCCAACGAGAAAGGCTCAATGGACATTATGGTGTAGTAGCCTTTGTAGTGGGAAATACACACTTTCAGGAATGCCATACTTGCTTCTCATTTCAGTTATATCAGGAACAATTTGTTACTACATGGTTGGGCTGCATCCATGAATCTCCCATTACCTTTTCTTTGCAGCAGGTTTATATGCAAGAGTTACAGTGGTGGAGTGTCTTTTCATTGCTGCAGAGTTATGTGTCATTGTACTTCTGATATGTAATTTTTTCACTTTTCTGAGACGATAATGATATTATTATCAATAAACCCTTTCTTCAATGCATATGCCACTGTACATTTCACTAACATTTTCTCTTATTGCACTAATATCTTGACCATGATTTTAACACCCACCTTAGATTTAGTCTCAAGACTTTTCAAAAAAAGAACTTGGACAATCACGCACCATACTATTAGCAACAACGATCCAAGTTGTAGGGCGTTTCCTCCAGATCCTTCCCAAAATCCGCAAATACACCAACCACTAACATGCATTAAAGAGGCAACAGATAAGTCTATGTGACGATGCAAATGTGTCACTAGTCTAGGAAGATTCAGATGATAATTCAGTTAATTAGCTATTTTGGGAATGTTATGCCAGTTAATTGGTCACGAGCTTCCGAATTCTGAATGTCATATGGCCACTCCCATTGATTTATTGGAAGATTTAGAGAAAGCTCAAGTGCATGGATCTCTGTTATTAGTTTTTTGATGAATTTCCTGAATATAAATGACTCAGTTTCTAGATATGACATGTTCAGAATGGGAAGAGGCCATAGTTTCCCAGACAACAAGAGGAACATAGTAGGTTCTAACTAGCCTTCATTGGCTCATCTTGACAGTGCTACACGTCATCAGAATCCTGACCAGAGGGAAATTCCTTTATGTAGCCTCCCTGAGTCTTTTGTGATAGGCTTGACAGTCAGGTCAAAGAAAGTTTAATATGTTGAATGCATGGTCTTCGTATTCCTTTTGCAAATATTTCCTGCAGCTACAAAATCTCAGGTGTGCCAATGCTTCCCCAACACTTTCTTCAATAAGGTGTTTCTTCTGGTTGTGTATTTAAGATCGTTAGGGGTACACTGTAACTTCTGTAAAATCTGCTATCATTTTCTTTTCAAAGAAAAAAAAGGTATATATACATCACAGACTGTCCATGAATCTGTCAAAAAGAGTCGGATTATATCCTTTTCACTATCAAATCTAAAAGACTTTTTCTGATGACTCCCTCATAAGGCCCAAAATTTCAAATTTATCTTGCCTATTATATGGAAATTTTGTGACAGTCCTTTGTTTCTCATGCCTGTCACTTTATGTTTTATGTAGATTCATGAACTTTATGCATTTTCTTTATAACAAATAAGAGGTAGGTTTGAAGGTAAGTATCTTTAAAGAGAGCACTATAGCTTACTAGTCCAGCTCTATGTTTTATGTAGATTCATGAACTTTATGCATTTTCTTTATAACAAATAAGAGGTAGGTTTGAAGGTAAGTATCTTTAAAGAGAGCACTATAGCTTACTAGTCCAGCTCTCTAATACCAAAATGTTGTACCAAAATGTTGTTTATAAAATGTAGGCCAACTGTGTCCAACTAGAATTCCACTATCTAATCTTTCTCTGTATTCTTTTTTATATCTATAAGATTCTCATTTCCAACCAATTAACCAACAAATGGTTCCAACCAATTAACCAACAAATGGTGACAAGAAATAGGTGTTGCAACTAAACATATTTTCTAACTTAACTTCTATTGAAACCACCACTCATTCGAATTTATTTTAATCACCACTCATTAAAATTTATGACGGGTAAAGTAAATATGTATATGTCAAATTTACAGTAGAATTTCTGACATGTCACATTTCATGTTTGAAAATTTTCCACAGATATGAAATACATTTAAAATTGAAAATAACATCCTGTAGAACATCAAATTTCAGGCCTGTTCCTCATATTCAATCATGTTGCATTAGTACAAAACTGAATAAAATATAGGGATACTAAAGGAAGATATTAGAACCTGTTGGAAGTTCAAGCACTTCTTTTTAGAGATAACTTGAAGTCCTTGTGATTGCAACACTTCCTGTTTTTCATAGAGTTTAGTTGATGATTGAAACATAAAAGGAAAAATGTGTGGAAATTTGCAATCATTTTACCAAAATCCAGATGGTATGCCAATAGTGCAAATACAATTCCTAGATTTATCTCCAAAGCATATGGTACGACGACACACCAATAGTTCAAGCCTAATTCCTAGATTTATCCTCCAAAGCAGATGGTAGTATGTCACACCAATAGTTCAATTCTAATTCCTAGATTTATCTCCAAAGCAATCTAGCACAACCTATTTTTGTAACAATGGGTTATGCAGGGAGTCAACATATTGCTCAAATTGGGCAACTTAATTGTGCTCTTCATATCCTAGAAAGGACTACTCTACCCTTTCTATGCAACAGGGCATAAAACAAGAATGGTTTTTTAATTTAGAAGTTTGTAACTATATTTGTATTCCTTCAAACCTGTATTTCAAGAGGAACAAAGCATGAAGTATTTGTATTAACACCCATTTTCTTGTAGTCTGTTCTATTAGTTATGGGGCCCCACTTTTATGAGGATAGGTATAATAAGTGTTGAAAACTTAGAGTACAAATGGTTACCAGATTTTTCTATTCTAAGACATCAGGATATTATAATTTAAAGGTGAAGTTTCTAAATATCAGACCCTACATTTTATGCTTTTAAAATTTGCCTAATGCCTTATGCTGACTTTTATAATTTTACTTTCTTGGGAAAATTTTAAAGAAAATATCCCTTTCTTTAATACCAATGTTGGATCCATCCAACAATAACCTTCGGGCTATAAGTATATTTAAGATGGATCCATCTAAGCAAGAAAATTGCAGCCACACTGATATGACAAATTTCTAAAAATAGTGTAAACATTGTGATACCTATTGAATATTTCATCCACAATTGTCTCAAAACTGGCTTTGATAAGTGTTGAATACTTCATCCACATTTATGTCAAAAATGGTTGTGATAAGTGCTCAATGCTTCCTCAACAATTGTGTTAAAAATAGTTTAAGTTTAATAACTCGCAAACAACAAAAGAGCATAAATATACAACACAACTATCATGTAAATCAAAAAACTTATATATATATATATATATATATATATATATATATATATATATATATATATATATATATATTGCAGTTCAAGATCCAAGGGGGAGTGCAGAAAAAAACTTCTACACGACGATTCAAATCAATAATAATAAAGTTAATTTTGTTTTCATAGCAATTCTCAATGCAATATCATTTTTACATTTTCAGTTCATGCATTTGGATTCACATCTACATCCACATCTACATCCACATCCACATCCATGTTCATTGTGTTCTTTACAGAACATTTCAGGATTTTTTAGAGAAGATTTGCATTTGCCCAATCATAA
The DNA here is from genome assembly GCA_034641835.2 of Pinus albicaulis. NCBI lineage: Eukaryota > Viridiplantae > Streptophyta > Pinopsida > Pinales > Pinaceae > Pinus > Pinus albicaulis. The sequence goes on from CM076583.1 coordinate 610,313,754, forward strand.
TGCAATATAAAATTCAATTTCAGATAAATCTTAATTTTGCAAATACAATTTCAAACCTAAGTCACCTGATACGGGGATACGGGGATACGGGGACACGAGTCTGGTGTCGGACAGGAGTCGCCGGTGAGGCACAGACGGGATCTTACAGGACATGTTACGTTATATATTATTTTATTAAAAATATATATATATTTTTAAAATATATATATATATATATATATATATATATATATATATTAAAAATTAGATATTTTTTGCACAAATTCATACAAAATTCATTGATTCAAACATAGATATTAGATATTCATGAGTCATACATCATCATTGATACTATAATACAAATTACAATGATACATTGATACACCATACATGATACAATCATCAAATTTACTCAGAAAGACAAGATTGAAGATAGTAAGATACTGTAGTTTTTTCATTAAGTCATCAGAATCAAAATGTGTTACATAACAACACTGCCAATGGCAAATAGAAATAGAAAATACAAAATCAACTACAATCTACAAGACTACAAGCCTGAAGCCTCAATGAGTCAGAGTCATCAATCCTCATAATCAGCATCACTGTCGAAATCCTGATCATCATGCTCACCACTTCTCTCCTCTGCCTCTGATGCATCCTACTCCTCTATCATCTTTGCATCTGCTGGTGTGGAGGATGACCCCTCTAATCCATCATCAAATCTGACAGGCTCTAGCACTGGCGCATTGAGATCCAAGTTGGCCAATGCCAACTCAACACTGCTGTTCAGACCCATATCATCAGGAAAGACATCCCACATCTTTGTCTTTCCCTTCAACCACTCCTCCCTCTGCCTGTAGATGAGACGAAGGTTGGTGTGCACATACACCATTGTCTCTGCCCTGGACTGCTCAAGCCTGCTCTTCTTCACACTATACAAATTCCCATAAGTGCTCCAATTCCTCTCGCAACAAGAGGATGAAGTCACCCGAGAGAGGAGCCTCATGGCTAACTGCTGTAGAGGAGGGCTTGCTGCCCCATCAGTTGCCCACCAAGAATGGGACCTCTTAGCCCCCCTGTCTCGAATCAAATCATAGCCTCCAAATCGCCCCCTGGCAGTGGAAAAATCTGCAAAGGCATCCTCCACCTCATCAAGGGATGCCCTATCCTGAAAAATCCTCCTCAATGCATCTTTCCTCCCCTGTGAGATTTTAGCATCCATGTGAGGAGGGAATCTGCGGGAAGATCCACCATTCAGCCACTCATGGCTGTAGTATTTTGGGTTCAAGGAGTGAGCCAAACAATGTAAAGGTGTGCAATTCTTGTCCCATCTGCTGACAAGAATATCCTGTATGACGGTGAAGAAGGCCTCGGGTGATGTCTCATACTTTGGGCACTCACTCTGTAAAATAATGGTCCTCACAGACTCAATCATGGAATCCCATCCCTCATAAACCTCTCCTAGGATGGGTTGGTCTGTATCTGCAAATTTGAGCAAGGAAATGATAGGCTCCATGATCTGAATAATTAGATCTACCTTCTCCCAACATATATCATCCAACACTATGTCCTTCACCTTCTTTGAGGCTGCTTGATCCATCTTTCTCCAAAAAGACCAAAACTCTGAAATAACCATAGACCCAAGAGCGGTCTTGACCTCCCTCAACCTCTTCAGCATGATGAATGAAGAGGCAAACCGTGTATCTGCAATCTTCAACAATGATAGATTGCTGTACTCCTTGTAGATAGTGAGGGCATTTGTATGGTTTGATACAAAGTTGCGGATATGTCGTGCATCCTCAATAGTGGCTCCAATCCAAAGCACATCAGAAGCAATAGATTTCAGTGCCAAGTTCAATGAATGGACAATGCAAGGTGTCCAAAATACTTGTGGATATTTTGCTTCCACAATCATGCCAGCAGCCTTGCAAACAGGTGCATTATCTGCAATGATTTGCACACAACAATCCACACCTACACTTTCAATAACTTTGAGAAATAACTCACCCATATATTGTGCATCCTTGTACTCTCCAAGTGCATCCACTGCTTTCAAGAAAACTGCACCATTTGTGGATGACACCATGAAGTTAATGAGTGGGTGGCGTGCTGGATCTGTCCATCCATCAGAAACAATGCTAACCCCAGATGTTGGCCATGCTGATTTAATGGGCTCAAGCATTTTGTCCACCTCTTTCTTTGCCTTTGTCAACAATGTGGTTCTGAGCTTCTCTGACCCAGGAGGCACATACCCTGATGGAGCCCCATGACAAAGAGCTCGACACATCTCAATAAATAGAGGTGACCGTGCAACATTAAAAGATATGAAGTTTTGATAGAAAAAAAATGCAATGGTGAGGTCAAGCTCTTCCCTTTTCTCTTTTTGGAAAACCTTGTCCATTGGACCAACTGCAGTTGCCTTTCTCTTTGCTAATTCTCCCCTGCTAGAAGTCTCAAAAGGGAACTTGCTGCTGCTTTTCCTCAAGAATGAAAGGGGGTCATCAGTCTTGGATTGTTTTGATTTTGATGCCACATTTGCCTCACCAATACTTGCCTCTTTCTGCAATTTCTTCTTATCTGACAATTCAATTGCTGTACAACATTTAATGCCACAACCTGGAATACCCAACAAATGAGCTTTCACACGGAAATGTGTGCCTTTGAAATGGCCATTGCAAAAATTGCATTTCCAGCCACAATTTCCTCCTCCCTTTTTTGCTGCCCCTTCCTCTCTTGTTGCATATTTCCACAATGGGTATTTGGGGTCAACAATTTGTTTTCCCTGCACATTTGAAGCTACTGTTGCAGCCCCACTTCCAATGGATGGAATACTTGCAGACTGTGATGAAAGAGGGACAAGAGGGGCATCTCCAATGGACACATTCTTCCCCTTTCTTTGCCCCTGTCTTGGTGCCTTTGATTGAGCCATAAATACTGTAAAAAATAAACAAAAACAACTAAATATATAAAACATATGCACATGCAAACACTAAAAACAAACTAAATGCAAAATATAGAGGGACAATGCACTTACCGGATGCCCGAATCTCTTCGAAAGAACACACTTGCTCCTTGCTCTTGCTCCTTGCTCTCCTTCTCACTTCACAAATGAAACACAAATGAAATTGGTGAGAAAACATGAAAGAAGAGCCACATTTTATAAAAAAAAATCGCGATTTTTGGTTGCCGCGGGCCCGGCCGTACCCGGCAGGAAGGGACACGAAGTGTCCGAACAGGGTACGGTCGGGACACGCCGTGTCCCGACCGTACCCTGTTCGGACACTTCGTGTCCCTCGATTTGGAGGCGAATCCGACACCTAGAGGTGTCCGACACGGGGATTCGGGGATACGAGGGCATTTTAGGAGTGTCCGGTTTCTTAGGACTCAAGTATAGATCAAGCTAAAGTTATTGGCATTCGGGAAGGAAGGCTCTACAGACTAATATCTCCTATAGCCCAAGCTCTAGTTCACATTGAAATTAGCTCGTGTGAACAATGGCATCGAAGATTTGGTCATCTCCATTTCAAAATCCTCCCATCTCTAAGTTCCATAGTACATGGAATCCCTAATCTTAAAGAGGATCATAAAGGTGTGTGCAAGGGATGTGCATTGGGCAAGAATGTCAAGAGACCATTTGGAATTAGTGCTTCACGGTCAAAAGAAATCTTCGATCTTATTCACTTTGATGTGTGTGGTCCCGTGACTCCAAAATCACTTGGAGGTCATCTATATTATGTTACCTTTATAGATGATCCTTCAAGAAAGACCTAGGTTTATCTATTGAAAACTAAGGATGAAGTATTCACAAAATTTCAAGAATTCAAAGCTGAAGTAGAGAACCTTACATAAAAGAAAATCAAGATTTTGAGATCTGATAATGGAGGAGAATTTACATCCAAAGAGATCATAGCATTCTGTAAGGAGTTAGGGATTAAGAGGGAGCTGATAGTCCCATATTATCCCGAACAAAATGGTGTTGTAGAAAGAAGGAATAGATCCATTTAAGAAAGTGTAAAAGCAATGCTTCATGATCAAGATCTACCTAAATTCCTACGGGGAGAAGCAACAAAGGCAATGATCTACATTCAGAACGGATGTCCTCATAGATCTCTAGATAACAAAACTCTGGAAGAAGTATTCACTGGAAAGAAGCCATTTGTAGATCATCTCCGAATCTTTGGGTGTCCTATAAATATCCATATACCAAAGGACAAAAGAAAGAAACTGGATCCTTCCGGAATGAAAGGAACATTTGTTGGGTATAGTAACTCATCAAAGGCTTATAGGATCTACATGAAGGATGGACATCACATGGAAGTTAGTTGCGATGTCATATTTGTTGAGAGCATAGCGTTCAAGAAATCAAAGGAACTTTCCATGGACTCTTATGATGAAGAACTTTCGGTATTTGAGGAAGAAGTAAACCAGGAAGAAAAAGAATCACACCATGAAGAAGAAGGTCCCCATGAACCTGTTCAACCTGTGGTCATTTCAGAAACAAGGAAAAGACCCAATTGGTTGAAATCCACTCTACTTGATGCAGAAGGTCATGGGGCAGCGAAAGGAACATTTAGAGAAGGTAAGAAAACCAAAAGATACTTTCTGGGTACGCTGCATACATGACAAAGTTAATAGAAGCAGAACCATCCACTTTTGAAGAGGCTGTAGAGAATCCAGAATGGAAAGATGCCATGAATGAAGAATACCAATCTATCATGAAGAATGGAGTTTGGGAGATCGTACCTAGGCCCGAAGACAAATCTGTAGTTACTTCCAAGTGGATCTATAAGATCAAGCATGCAACAGATGGAAGTATAGATAAATATAAAGCAAGATTTGTGGCCAGAGGTTTCTCTCAACTTGAAGGCATCAATTATGAAGAAACATTTGCTCCCACAACAAGATACACAACGATTCGATCATTAGTCTCTCTGGCTGCATCGATGGGATGGAACATGCATCAAATGGATGTCAAGATTGCATTTTTGAATGGCACATTAGATGAAGTCTACATAGAGCAACCCTTGGGATTTGAAGTCAAGGACAAAAAGGCATATGTATGCAGATTAAAGGCATTATATGGCTTCAAGCAAGCACCAAGGGCATGGTATGCTAGGATGGATGCATATCTCCAAAGGATAGGTTTCACGAAGAGTTTTGCTGACTCAAACCTTTACATTAAGGTTGTAAGAGGCGAACCAATAATCATTCTTCTGTATGTAGATGATCTTCTCTTGACAGGTGTAGAAGGTCAAATTGAAGAATGCAAGAAGCAACTAGCAGCTGAATTTGACTTGAAGGAGCTTGGGTTGATGCATTACTATTTGGGACTAGAAGTCTGGCAGAGACTTGATGAAGTTTACTTGGGTCAAGGAAAGTACGTGATAAAGATGCTGAAGAGGTTTGACATGATGGATTGCAAACCTATGACCACTCTGATGATTACCAACTTGAAGAGACTTAGGAGTTTTGAACCAAACCTTATGGATCCTTCCAAGTATAGACAACTTATTGGCTCGCTGATGTACTTGGTGAATGCTCGACCAAACATATGCTTTGCAGTGAATGTTCTCAGTCAATTCCAAGTGGAGCCGAAGCAAGATCATTGGATAGTAGCAAAACATATTATGAGATATCTGCAAGGAACCATCAACTACTGTCTAAAATATGATAGAAGGAATAATGTCCAACTAATTGGATATATAGATTCCGACTGGGGATGCAATGAACAAGATGGAAGGAGTACTACATGAGGATGTTTTAGTTTGGGATCCTCCATGGACTCATGGATGAGCAAAAAGCAGGACACCGTTGCTTTGAGTAGTGCTGAGGTTGAATATGTTGCAGCCTGTGAAGTAAGTAAAGAAGCGGTCTGGTTAAGGAAGCTGTTATCCGACCTATTTGAAGGACCAATGGACCCTACAGTGATACTCTGTGACAACACCAGTTGTATACGTTTGTGTGAAGATCTAGTATTTCATGTAAAGAGAAAGCATATAAACAACAAGTATCACTATGTTCGAGAGCTAGTACAAAATGGTGTGCTACAACTTCAGTATATCTCCACTGATGAACAGGTAGCTGACTTATTGACGAAATCACTTCCAAACAAAAAGCTTGTGTATTTGAGAGACAAGCTTGGTTTGGTGGATGTATCCTATCTATCTGAGAGGGAGAGATAGACACAACATTATTGTCTTCACTGGAAGAAAGAATGGGGGAATTGGTAGCCATCTGACATCTGATACTCTTTGAGAATGTGGTAGGGCATTCAAGATAAGAGTAGTCGTGGACATATATTCTTTGAGGATTAGTACCTAAGATAAGAATAGTCCAAAGGAAGGTCATACTCGGTGAATTCCCTAGTGGAGTATGTACCTTGAGAGACAATGATGATGGTGTCTATTAATCATTGGTCTCACCAACATTGAAGCTCAAGATCTCATGTAGAGATGGAGTTGTTAGTCAAGGCCTTGCTATGTGACAATGCTGGATTGATAATGATGCTATAAACAGATGGGTTACAAATCCAACTCTTCTTATGAGATATCTTCAGATTGAGAATGACCGTGTACCTCTTATGAATACCTCCCTAGTTAAGAGGGAGTGTTGAAAAATGTGTGACTAGGTTCGGTTTTCATAATTATGAAATGTATTCTTGTAAAATGTAAATTATAAAATGAAAAGAAAATTATTATTGAAGCATGGGTTTCATGCTCAAGTTCTTTATTTTATAGGTCAAGCACTAATTAAAGTGCTTCTAGGTTTTAAGAGTCATTGTCATATGTTGAAGACTCTATGGGCACATTGTAATTTGTAAAGAGAAATTTATTTTGTCTCCAGAGTGTCAAAATACCTCCAAGATCAAGTCGGCCTAGAGAGCTGCCAAGTCAGCCTACATGAAGAGCCACGTCTCCCTTGGAAGAGGCTTGTATAAGGAGTGAAACTTGACCTCCTTATGGCATTCACATTCACTCACTCATATGCGAAGAAGAGGACAAGAAAATGGTCAGAGAAGAGGACGAAGAAGAATCTAAAGGAAGCCGAGTTGTTTGATTGGGTCTCTCTCTCTCCTACGCACAAACTGCAGCTAGGGTTTCTGTGCGAGGGCACTCTTGAGTTTGATCTTGGTGGAGAGGAAGAAAAGAAGGCAAGCAAAGGGCTTCTCTATAGTCCCACATCTCAAAGAAAAACAAGCAAAGGGAAGGAGGAAGCTCTACTAGGAGATCGAAGTATCCTTGTGAAGGTGCAGCGGTAGCAACAAATTAGAAATTTTAGACTTTCTGGAGAGGTCGAAGAAGTTGCAGTTGGAGGTCGTGTTGATCTTGATCTTGGAGGGTATTTGTCTATGTCACTAGGTCGTGGTATTCGTCAATTGAAGAATCTATAAGAAGAGAAGAGATTTACGGGTTTTCCCCTCAAGAGGAGGGGTTTTGGCCCTAGCTTGCAGCCTATATACTGTGTCATTGTTCTTATTGCTTTGGTAGTTGTTTGATGTTTTGCACACTGTAATAATAAGGAACAAAGATAAGAAGTAAAAGAATAACACATACAACTATCAAGAAAGAGAATTGAATTAATCACTGCCCTACTGAATTCTCAACAGTTTTGTCATTATTTGGTCTTAGTTGAGCTCTATTCAAGCTATACACTGTTGTCCCGACTGCTTCTCTCCAAAACTTGGCCTGCAAATCAACTGCTAGTAACATCGTTCTTGCCATTTCGTGTATAGTTATGTTTCTTCTTTCCACAACTCCATTTTGTTTAGGAGTTCTAGCCACAAAGAGTTCTCTTTTGATTCCATTTATTTTACAAAAATCATTGAATTCCTTTGAAGTGAATTCTCCTCCTCTATCTATTCTAAGACACTTGATTTTTTATTATTTTTCATTTTCTACAAGAGCTTTGAAATTCTTAAGACATTCAAAAGATTCAAATTTGAATTTTATAAAGAATACCGACATCATTCTAGTATAGGCATCTACAAATAGAGCAAAGTACCTTTCACCTTGTAGGGCTGGAATTTTGGTTGGTCCAAATAAATCTGCATGTATGATCTCCAAAGGTTTTGATGTTGAGAATTCCTTAGTGTTGAAGCAAGTTCTAGTTTGCTTTCCATGTTGACATGGACCACATACCACCTGTTCTGGCTTTAGAATTTTTGGAATGTCCCTCACTACACTTATTTTGTTGATTCTAACCAAGTTGTCAAAATTTACTATTTAGATGTCCCAATCGCTTGTGTCATAACCAACTTTCATCTGTTTGACTCGTATAGCATTTTTCTTCTTGAATTTTACTCAAAATATATACGTTATCTGGTGTTCGTACTCCTTTTCCCACAAGTTCTCCTGAAGAGGATTTTCTTATCTCACAATTTTTGGTACTGAAGATAACATTATGTCCTTGGTCACAAATCTGACTAATGCTTAGAAGATTGTGTTTGAGCCCTTCCACCAGTAGTGCATTTTTGTGCTTTTCCCTTTCCATTATCTAGAGCAACTGTCCCTTTTCCAACAATTTTAGCAGGTTCACTTCCAAAGGATACATTTTCATCCTTTTTGTTTAATGAGATAAACTTCTTTTGGTCACCTGTCATATGTCTTGAACATCCACTATCCACAAACCATTGATTTCATCACTTTCTGCACATAAAGCTAGGCCACATTTATCTGTAGTGGGTTCCTCCTTCAACTCTTCCCTTTTTGATATAAATGGGCAATTTTGTGCATCATGGCCAAAATCATCATTGCATTTTGAACATACTAGGTCATACTTAGCCAAAGGATCAAATGAATTATAGGTCTTGATTTGACCTTGTTGTTTTGAGCTAAGCGACTTGCTTTGATAGTTGACCCTATATCTCCTTGAGCTATTATCCTTATAAGCCTTGCAATGGTTAGCTTGATGACCAAAATTTTTACAGTAGAAACAACAACCAAGAAAGATAGTTTGATACCTGTTAGGATAACCTTGACTTGATGTAATATTCCTCCCCGGAGATAACTTTCCTTCATTCCTTGGGTTGTTGTAGGTGGACCTTTGTTCTTGGTCGAACGACTTCTCTTCTTTTGGAAGATAGGAAAGGATGCCAAGATAACTTCTTTGGATTTTTTCATTGGCATTCTTCTTTGAACTTGATTATTCTCCTTTGGAACCAATTCCAGTCTTATCATGTTGAGGTCTTGGAGCATTAACGATGTTATCAAGAGTTTGAGAGCTTTACCAACTCTTATTAACCTATATCTCCTTGAGCTATTATCCTTATAAGCCTTGCAATGCTTAGCTTTATGACCAAAATTTTTACAGTAGAAACAACAACCAAGAAAGATAGTTTGATACCTGTTAGGATAACCTTGACTTGATGTAATATTCCTCCCTGGAGATGACTTTCCTTCATTCCTTGCGTTGTTGTAGGTGGACCTTTGTTCTTGGTGGAACGACTTCTCCTCTTTTGGAAGACAGCAAAGGATGCCAAGATAAAAACTTTGGATATTTTCATTGGCATTCTTCTTTGAACTTGATGATTCTCCTTTGAAATCGATTCCAGTCTTATCATGTTGAGGTCTTTGAGTATTAAGGATGTTATCAAGAGTTTGAGAGCTTTACCAACTCTTATTAACCTAATTCAACTCTTTCTTTAGAGAGACAATTTCGACTTCACGTTTTTCGCATGTTTCGTCTCTTTCTTTTAGTTTGTTGTTCAGAATTTCTTCCTTCCTTTTTGCTTCTTCCTTTTCTTTTTTGAGAGAAATGACCTTCTTCCTTAATTTCTCATTTTCTTCAATAGTATTCATTAGTAATTCATCTACATTTCCTTCATCTTCTTTCTCATAATCATCATCATTTGTAAGTGCCATGAATAGTACTTCACTGCTTCCAGCATAGTCATCTTCTTCATCAGACTTATCATTATCCCTTTTGAGTAGAAAGGTATTTTTAGTTGATTTTTTCTTTGTAATCAAGAATTCTTCTACATTGGAGTCGTCTTGTTTGGAGAATAAATTCTTCTTATTTGACCCTTTCTTCTTGAACATCCTCTTTTTATATTCGTCTTCATCATCATTATCATGTTTATGAGGAAATTTTGCAACATAATGTCCTATTCTTCCACACTTAAAACAAATGAGAGGATACTTACCTTTGAGCTTGGACCCTTTCCTTAGTTTCCTCACTAATTGTGCTAGTTTTGTTTCAGTATCAAAATCATCACTGCTATAATTACAAATTTTCCCTTTCTTCGATGATTTTGAAGCCTTGAATGCAACTTCTTTGGAGTTTGGGATTCCTTTTCTCATTTCATATGCAGTGGGAATTCCATGAAGTTCGTCCATCTTTAGAGTATCCAAGTCCTTTATTTCTTCTATGGCACATACTTTGGAATCAAACCGTTCTGGAAGAGATCTCAAAACTTTTTGGACAACTGTGTTTTCTTGAATGTTTTCACCTAGACCTTTGAGCGAGTTGACAACTTCATCCACTCGGAGGAAAAAGGCTGCAATATCTTCTTCGTCATCCATCTTAAGACTCTCAAATTGTCTTCTATGAGTTTGGAGTTTTTCCTTCTTGACCTTGGAGTCTCCATCATAGATAACAATAAGCTTGTCCCACATTTCCTTGGCAGAATCACAATTCATAACTTTTGTAAATTCTGAATCAGAAATTCCACTTGTTTTGAAATTTAGTGCTTTGGCATTTGTTATATATACTTTCTTTCCATCCCAATCTGTTGGTGGAGTAGGTGGAACTTTATACCCATCAAAAACTGATTGCCATACTTGAGGTCCAAGAGACATTAAATAGAATGTCGTCCTACGCTTCGAAAAGCCAAAATTTGTTCCCTGAAATTGGTGGATTTTTCATGAATCCTGATTTTTCATTGTGACATAAGAATCTTTCTTCCAGCTGTTAGGCTGATTATGAAGAAGCTGACTCTGATACCAATTGTTGGAAACACTGAGAGGGCAGGTGAATCGATATTTCTTTTCAATTTTTTTTTTTTACCAGTTAAGATTCTTCACAATTATAATCAGAAAATAAATGGTAGGAATTTTATTAGGAACAAATGAGGATACCAATCCTCTTTTTATAAAATTTTGAGTGCAATGATGTTGAGAGCTCCAACCATTCAATTTTCTAGGCTGCAACCTGTTGCCAAGCTACAAATTGGGATTTATGAGGCTCCAACCTCTAGGGCTCCAACCCTATCTTTCTCAAGGCTCCGACCTTGTTTTGGAGGCTCCAACTAGTATTGCAGGAAACGTTCCCCCTCGGGGCTCCAACCCCCAATCTGTGTCCCGTACGGAAACACGGAGTATCCGCCGTTTGAACTGCATTTTCGAAAAATGGAAAGGTCGATCGGGCTAAAAAACACGGTTCCTAAATATATATATTTTTTTCTTTGACTTAAGTTGGGTTGGGGCTTCTTGGACACTCCAAAGGTGCTGCCTTGATGCTCCTTAGATGCTTCCTAGATTGTAATATTCCTTTTTTTGGTGTCACCTATGACAGGGTTAGGATGGGCTTCCAGAGTTGGGAGCAGACAGATCACAGATACAGGTTGGTGTTATTAGCGGGCCCAGAGGCTTTTTGGAGGAGTTCTGAGGAGTTTCTATGAGGACTGGTGGCATTCGCTTGATATATTCCATCCTCTGCACCGTTTGCCTTTCGTTTTGGTGCATTCCGACAACTTTCAGAAAATTGAGTTATTTTTGGGCTTAACTCATTTAATTACGCTCAAGGTGGCATTCCAGGAGGAATACGTGATAGAACACCTTAGTGTAATAACTCGTTGGAACCGGGATGAGAATACCTAAATGATGGGGTGGTTGGACACGAGTTCCAGTGACCTGAGGAGACATGGTAGCCGATTTACTCATTCCGACATTAAAAAGGAAGATTTTAATTGGAAAATAAGAGGGAATAGTGCTCCATGATTAAAATAATAATAAAATAAGGCTCTAGAAGGATCCATGAGATCTATAAAAGAAAAGGAGGAGGCCATTGAAGAATATATTGGATTTGATATCTTTTCTTGTATGTGAGGTTGAGAACCCTGTTCTCTTCTCCATTGGTAGCCCTAAGATGGAAACCCTTGGGTATGTTGTCGAGTGTTGGACAAAAACCCAACTCTCTTTGAGGAGACTTCATTTAAGAGTTTTAGGGAGCTTCAGGGATATTGGAGTGAGGATCATTCAGATCCTCAATTGGTGCTTCATTGATTTCCAGTTGATTCAGGGGCAGTTGTTGCCGGAGGGAGAGTGCAGCAGTTCAGTTTTGGGAGGCCAGCGCAGTATTGTAGCAGATTCTTGAGGCCAGTTCTATTTCAGTTATCTCAACTATTTCTCATTTCAACATGTAACCCTAGTTATATTATAATAAAGCGGAGTTATTTTCTGCATTATGGTGTTATGAATTTGTATGTACTTGTATGTTTTATTTTACATGGCAATCTTCTGTTAAATGCATGATAATTTAATGGAGAAATTTTGGTTGAGTTAATTTTTTGGCAAAATTTATAAAATATCCCGAAAGGGATATTACAGTGGTATCAGAGTTGGTGTTCTTGCCAACTTGAGGGTTTACTTTCCAAATTACCGAAAAGCCAAATTCAAGGGTTTTACTGCAACTCAATTTCAAAGGAAGATCGATGGTTTATTATTTTGAGGAATTATTGGAGGACGCAATTGTGTTCTTGTGTTTGTTGTTGGTTGCAAGGTTCATTAGCTTATGAGAGCTATAGGCGAACCTAGGTTCATTAGCTTTTCAGCTATAGGCGAACCTCCAGGGTTGAGATTGACATTCTATTTCTCGAGCAGTGTGGCAGTCTCTAGGCCAGCGCAGAGTTGGAGAGTTGAGCCTAGTTGTGGAGGAAGGTCTCAACCATTTGAGATTTGTTTGCTGAGGAAGTATAGGAGGGATTAATTGCTGCACATTTGGAGGGTTGTTGAATAGTTCGTTGATCATTCTGTTGACAACATATTCAACAACTACTGGGAGAGCGTAGAGCTTATTGGGGTCAATTTTGGAGGATTGTGATTTGGCCAAACCATTTTTGGGTTTTGGTTGGATTGGCTTGAGGTGTCTGAGAGTAATTTTTGAGAATTTTCTAAGCACCGGATGTGGGTGTTTTGGCCAATCCATTGCAGCAACTAGTTCGGAATTGCTGTCGGAGAGCATTTTGCTGGGCCAAATTTATATTGCAGGGCCAGAATTATTCTTGTGTGGGAAATTTCTCTTGATGGGCCGAAATCATTTGTTGGGCTAAGTTTATTTGCTGGAGCCTAATTTATTTGCATGAGCCTAGTTCATTTGCCAAAGCCTGATTTATCTATTGGGTCTAAGTTTATTTGTTAGGCCCACTTTATTTATTGTAACCCAGTTTATTTACCAGAGTTTTTTGCAGAAAATTTCTCTAATTTGAGCTGGTGATCTTGAGTGAATTTGTAGGATTGTAGAGTTGGAACATTGTATCTTATGTGGAGCAGTATGCATAGTTGGGCAGACTGGGAAACTCACACTAAATTGGGGATTTTCTAGATCAGCTAGAATTTGGCCAATATTTTTCTGGGTTTTGGGCAAGGATCACCTTCCCAAATTCCTAGAATTTTCTGAGCAGTTTTCAGTGGGTAAATAAGATTCCAAAGTTAGGCAGCAGTGTAGTCTTGGAGCAGCAGCGCAGTTTCTAGAGGAGCTTGCTATTGGAGCGGTTGGATTTACTTGCATTCATCACCTGGTGCTTGTAGCTTGCCTTGTGCAAGTCCAGGTGTATTTTCTCCAACTATTTTGTACCACAACATTATCATTTGGCCAGTTTGTAGAGTTGGTGTCAAAGCTATTTTTATTAGTGGTAAGGAAATCCATAAAGTGCAGTGAGCTGAGTTTGTCTATCTTGCTGTCAGTATTTACCCTTTGCTTATATATTGTGTACTAAGTTAAAAAAAAAATCTGTTGTTGTAGTGGTCAATGAATGTCACGAGGGGTGAGTAGAATTGGCTTCTAGAGTACACCTGTATTTTCACATGATGATGTGGTAGCTTCCTATTGTCATGTTCTTGGCTGATTGATTTTAGCTAAATCACTGTTACTTTCATATATTTCGCTGAAACAATGAAGTTTTTAAAACAATTCCTAAATCAACATAGCAGTGCCTAAGTGGGTTGCGATCTAAACCAAAGACCAAAAAGATTAAACAATGCAGAAGTTAGTTCCTTGAAACAAAACAATAGACCCTTCTCCAAGGAGGTACATAATTTGCTCCAACAAAGGCACCCGAGGAATTTACAGAAGGAGAGAGAAGTGGGAAATTGGCTTTATGCACTTGGGATGGACTTAAAGAATGGAAGATCAAAAAATGACTTTCCCATGTTGGAGAAACTGAAATCTTGTGTTTCAAAGATAGAGCAATATGATTGGAGTTTAAATTGGTCTTTAGAGCCATCTATGCTTGCATTGGTACAAGCAAGATTCTTGGAACATCCAAGTGAGAGAGTCAAGATTATAGATGCCTCTTGTTTCAATGATCCACGAGAATAATAAAAGAAAAGGAGGTGGCCATTGAAGAATATCTTGGATTTGATATCTTTTATTGTATGTGAGGTTGAGAACCCGGTTCTCTTCTCCATTGGTAGCCCTAGGACGGAAACCCTCGGGTATGTTGTCGAGTGTTGGAAAAAAACCCAACTCTTTTTGAAGAGAAATATTAGTGTTAGGGTTGATGGCAATTAGTGTTGTTAGAGGACATATTTCAAATCTGATCTAAAGATTGCCTTCAAAGAAAAGTTTAGCTTCTCACCTTTTCTCACCGCTGACCTATTATGGGACCTAAAAGTTTCCCAAATGGGAGTGCTTCGATCCAAAACAAGTTAATATCAACTAAGACTCATCTTCATGGCATAAGAACTTTAGATTGGCTAACTGGGGATAGCACAAATAATTATATTTCATATTTTAAAAGCCAACAATCCATGCAATCAATAACATGTCCATTTCATACGTTGTCCTCTTCAATGTGAGGTTTTTCACCCCATAAGTTCACATTCATTATATACCCTTACATGTAGCACAACATAATTCACAGCTCCTCCTTTTGGTGTCGCTTGCACCCGATGCAATTGCCAATTCTATTTCTTCTTTGGATTGTCACATACTATCACTGAGTATGGGAAACATCACACATTCTTGATTTCAACGTAGTGGGTCTGTCATTAATACTCAATTGATAGTGTTGAGTAAATTAAATACCTCGACACCTGCGCTTAGAGTGTTAACATTAAAAGTATAAAAATTAAATGATCAATTGACAAAATCTTGTAAGTCCTTGACGGGTTCCATAAAAGTTGCAGTAATTACTCTCTCAACCGGGATTGTGTTAAGAAAGCTACTCTTGTCGAGTTGCTTTCCTATTTTATGGCTACATAATTATAGCGCCAGGATGTTGCATATTAATTGACACTTCGTTTGAAAACTAAGTTAAGATTGATAGTTACAACAATGGGCTCAAGAGTGAGGGCACGTATTATCCAAAATGTCAAAACGAAATAATACAGCTTGACTTCCTCAGTTAACTTCTAACTGTAATACTCAAACTGTCTACAACATCATGGCTTTAAAGTTAGTAACTATTTGCTGGAATTGACACCACCTATATTGCAAAATCTTCCTCGACTTTGTTCAATAGGCTGATATAAACTCACAAAACAGTTCCAAAGTGTTCCAAAGTGTTATAGATGTTAGTAAATTACACCGTAGAAACAGTCCCATAACACCAAGAATAAATATTGAGAAGATGTTCCAGGGTTTTAGGCCTATTTTAAAATGATTTTAAATTTCCCAAGAAAACCACTTATAACATATTCTATTTTGAAATGGGAAAACATTTTTAAAATGAAAGTTCCACCTCCATTCGGAGCCACTTTTCACATAAAATTCCAATGTTTTTAGACCATCCGATGATTACAAATTCAGCAAAACAATGAGCCAATTAGCAAAGTTGAGTTTCATAACGGGGCTTTGAAAGTTAAACAACCGAAAAATTATTCCAAACAATACGCCAAACAAGTTAGAAGAGTGAATCCGAAGTGAAAAGTTAGGTTTGTTCAAGATCAATGAACTCTAATATTTAAGCAACAAAAGCAATTGTGTATGTTTTCCTTTTTTTTGTTCCTACCAACTCAAATTTAAAAACCTTATAGAACTACACAATTAAACTGTTGAAAAAATTCATAAATTATTTATTATCAATTTTACAATTTCAAAAAATCAAATATCCAAATATTATTGAAATATTTATATAAAGATACATGACAATGGCCTTGGCTATATCGGCATGGTCATAATAATAATGATGATATCTAGCTAACCAAAACAATATTAACTTTTACAAATTTTGATCACTTCAAACATACTCAACCCTTTTACAAATGGTACAGTTTTACGGTGCTTGAGCGGTTGTAGTCGCAACATTTTTCCTTCAAATATTGAGAAGATGTGTGCTATTAGTAACACTGGAAAACACACAAGAAAGAAATTAATGTAATAAGGAATGAAATGTAGTGTAAACGTTGACATTGCTATCCATTTATGTTTTTCATAATGTAGACATTGAGAAAATTCACCCATAACATACCCTGGTTCAGCAACTGACAACACTGTGGAAAAACTTGCATAAAAAGACTGAGTTTTTGTTGCTAAGAAAACAACTCAGTAAGATACCTGTGAAGAATCAAACACTTTATAAGCTATCTTAATAGCCATTAGACATTAATTAGTAAATTAAGAAAACAATAAGTGAAAATGGAAGGTATAGACATCTAAAATAATCTCCCATTTTTCAAAAGAAAAAAAAAAAGGAAAGAAAAAATATCATTAAAAAAGAAAATACAAAATACATAAGTCGGTCTCCTCAAAATTTCACACATATTGTTGTTCAATGTTCCTCAAAAAACCAAGGAATCACATCCTACGACTTTCAAAAACTAACTACTCTTTTTTACTCATATTTTCCCAAAAAAGAATGTATAGGCTTCCGAGGGTATATGTCGTGGATCTAGGATCTAGATGTCCAACAATCCCCGTTCATATTTCTCAATAGAAAAAAGAATATTATCTGGATGAAAATATAAAAATTCCACAAAATTAAAGTTAGTGTTTGCAAGGAAAAATTTTCAAAACAATGAATTAAAATTTAAAATTGATATAATCCACAAAACCTTTCACGTTAATCATTAAAACAAAAATATTTTACACTAGACAAATCATGAAGCAAGTGACCTTGCAAGCTTGATTATTGTTGATATTTTGTGTATTTGGGGTAGCATCGGGTGTGCTCTAGCCCTGAAACTTTGTGGAGATGCTAAGAAACACATCACCTCCAAAACCGAGAAAGCGTTTTGAGAAATTTCATCTGGTGTTAAAGTTATTCAAATAATTAATCTTTTTTAATAAGGACCCTAAGTCTAAACTTAGGAAATTAGAAAAATAATTAATTAAACACATGTGCTGAAACGTTCTAAGTGATGCGGATCAAGAAGTATTTTAATCTCAACCATTGATAAGAGATTTAATCATGGCCGTTGATGTGCTCAACTAAAAAGTATAAGAGAAAATCTTGAAGGTTAGTTGGAGACACACACAGAGGCAGAGCTGAGATACTGATCTAGGATTCTAGAGCAGGGTTTGCTAAGAATTTTCGGAAGAGTTTTCTATAGCGAGGGGCAGTATTGGCTGAGGGGATGATATCATCCCAAAGCCAAGAGTCAGAAAGAGGCAGAGGAGCAACAATCAAGGACAACGCAGAGGAGCAAGGGTAGCAGCAGCAACTACACAACAGTAGCACAATGCAGAGGCTTTAGCCGCTACGCAGGTGCTACGTAGGCCCAAGAGGGGCAACACTGTAGATTCAGAGGACTTCCAGAGTTACGTAGAGGGCTCCAGAGGCAGCGTAAGGACTGCGTCACCCACTCTGGGGTTATGCAGTCCCCTTATGAGAAGCACAGAGCCTAGCAAGGCCGACGTTGGGGCTTCAGGGGTAGCGCTGGGGCTTCTAAGGCCAAAAGATATCTGAGTCTTGTAAATCCCATTTGAGGGTGAGGATCAGTTAGTTTTTGGTCTCAGAACAACACGTATTTCTTCATATTTATTATTTTCTCTGTCAGGTTAGCGAGTTGGGTGCCCATATTTGTTGTACTCAGATTCTACATAATAATAATAAACCCTCATATCTGCTGCACCGGTTTTCTCGCATTAGGTTTTTCCAGGGACTATTTTCCAAAAATATATGTGTCATTTTGTTGAATGAGAGTAATATTCAGTAAATGATCTATATGTGTGTAGGTTGTTAGTTGTGTTTACTTCAGTATTTTCTGAATTTTTTCTTAAAATAACTTGTATAATTTAATCACAAGTAGGAGAAGTAAACCATAATACTACAGTAAGATTTATGTGTTGTTGTATTCAAAAATTTTCACATGGTATCAGAGCAATAGAAGATCAAACTGAATCTCCAGCAAATCAGCTGAAGAATATTTTTCAACAGGGTAGCAGTGGTAGCAGCAGAAATTCGGAGAGGGCAGCTCAACGGGAGGAGGACGCAGATTCAACTAATACAATATGTAGCACATACAATATGTAATTTTATTCTCATTAATAAAATTAAAATTTATCTTTGAACAAAAATATGTGCTTGGTTTAGAATCTATATTGAACTTCCCTTGAATTATTGGAGTGTTACTTTGCAATTGTATCATTATGAATATTTCTTCCAAAATGTGCATTGCACATAAATGAGTATAAGAAATGTAGTCATGGGGATCTTAATATTTGAGTATATAATTGCTATTAATGTGGTGTGATGAATGCTATTAATGTTGTGTGATGAAAATGACATAGCAGTGGTTGTAGAATGTTTATGCATAGGTTGCATTGTTTATTGATTGTATAATGGAAATATGCATAATAGATATTACAACTATGAATTTCATTACTTTGTAGAATTGCAAGGTCTTTAGTATTATTTAAAAGTTGTTATGTACATTGAAATTTTAAATCATGAATAATATTTATCATGTGTGTATGAGCTAATATATAAGATATTTTAATTGTTTACTTTAAACAAACAAACACATATATTACATGTTTTTAATTAAGGTTACTATTGAAATGTTAATAGGAGTTATTTAGAGTGGGAGGAATGGAATTCTCCCCACTCAAATTTAATTCAAGCAAGTGACATGAGGAAGGAATAGAATTCTCTCCACCCAAATTTAATTCTCATAAATAACATGAAAATGGTTAATAACATAGGTATATTCCTCTATTATATATATATAATATTCATTTTTAAATGGCACATATCATCTAATAAGACTCCAATTTTGATATTGGGAAAATTCCAATGCCTTTGATCTTGAGACAATTCCAAGTGTCTCCATGCTTTTGTATCTATAAATTTTGGAATAGTTGTGACACCATCCATTGACTATAAAGTACATCAATATACTATATTATAGAATGTTTCTTCTCATTTAATTACTTAAACCAAAACATGAATTATTTAGTATGCTCATATTTTTGTGAATAGCTAATGTCAAAATAATATAATAAAAGAGATGAATAATTACTAAAATTACATTCACTTTATAATTAGACGAATAGTTTTTTCGTTGCTGCTAGCCCGCGCTCTGCTGTTGTGGCGCCCTAGTTGCTGCTCCTCTGCTGCTTGTTGCGCGCGTAGCCCCTCCGGAGTCCTCCCCGGAGGTGGCCTCTCCTCTAGATCAGGCCCAATCCTTTTCAGCCCTGATCGGCTCCTTAGCCCCTCCACACCCCAGGCTGACGATCTCTAAATTCGTAAAGAAGCTTGATGACATTCAGGAGGTCGCCCTTCCTCCTTCTATTCCGCACATGGTTGCCCTCTCTCTAGCCGAGAAGGGTCTCATAGGTCAATTTACCGGATTATGGCCCTCTCCGAAGACTTCAAAAATGGGTTGAGCGTAACTGGTCAGACAAAATCAATGGAAAAATATCTATTCGGTTCTGCGGTAGAGGGTACTTCACTTTTCATTTTGAAACGAAAGAGGACAAGTGTCTGATATTCAGGAATGGTCCTTACTTTATGGACACCAGAGGTCTGTATCTCAACGAATGGACGTCGGAATCTGACCTTGAACTTGATGTGCTAAGCGTCATCCTAGTGTGGGCACGCCTTCCTCACCTTCCCTTGCACTACTGGGGGGATGACTCTGTTCGAGCTATTGGAAACGTTGTAGGCAAGTTCATAGATTGGAGTGAACCAAAAGACAACATGCAATCCTGTGCTAGGATCTGCGTCGAGGTGGATCTGAGTAAAGGCCTCCCTAAGATGATCAAGCTAAAAGTTAACGAATGGACATGCATCCAGCAACTTGACTACGAAAAAATCCCATTTAAATGCAAGGTATGTCACGAATATGGCCATTTTTCTAATAGATGTTCTAAAATTATTGATATTGAAAGCCCGGAATCAGACTCACAATGGGAAACTGTAAAAAAGAAGAAGACCTCTTCTAATGCCAAAAACACCATCATCTCTGCACCCCCTCCCAAATCTAACCCCTCCCTCCCCACCTCCTCCTCTTCTCAGCTCCCAGACTCATCCCATCAGCTTTTTGACCCCCCTATTCCTCCCTCCAATGCCTCTCTAGCCTTCTCCAATCCCTTTTCATCCCTTACCCCTACTGAAGATGATCCCCCTCTTCCCTCTCAGCCTGCCTCTCCTCGCCCCTCCCCCATCAATCCTGATCCCCCATCCTCCTCTTCCGACTCCTCCTTGGCACGAATCACAAGGAACTCCATGAAAGAACATGGTGCAACTTTGGAAAAATCAAAGAAAACTGGCCCTGGAAGGAAATCATCAAAGAAACATAGAGATGAAAATGCTCAAAATGATATAGCCCTTGGAACTCAGAACCCCATTGTAACCTATATTTTAGGGCAAAATAGTAAAGACTCAGGACAAAAGGAGCAAGGAGGGAAGGCAGGTTCTCACTCTGCTTTTCTGAAATGATGAAATCCCTTTCATGGAACTGCAGGGGTTTAAGGCACCCCTCAAAAATTCCAACCCTAAGAGATCTAATAAATCAGGAAAGGTCAGACATTATTCTACTGCGGGAAACTAAGCAAGAAGATCTTGACACGAAATCAATAATAGATAGAATGAAGAATCATGTGGGTACCCAAATTGAATCTAGGGGTGCCTCAGGTGGATTGGCCACCATTTGGAACCAAAAGAATTCAACAAAAATGCAGAACTGGATCAAAGTGGTGCTGCAGAACACTAAAGAGAGCAATGAAATCACCATATACAATGTATATGGTCCCAATCATTATAGGGATGAAGAGATCTGTTGGAGCACTCTCAAAACAGACATAGATAATGAAGACAACAACAACATCGTCATAATATGAAAAAGATCTTTATTGGCAATTATACAGAGTCAAAAGGAAAGAAGAGGAGAAGTGGAGAATCAAATCTAGGAATTTGTGGCTTCAAGCAGGTGACAAGAACACGTCCTTCTTCCATAAACAAGCAATTGTTCACAAGTCTAGAAATAACATCTCCTCTATCATTGACACTAAAGGAAAAATTCAGACAAATCAAGAGCTCATCAAAGTTGTTGCCACCGTGCATTATAGAGACCTGCTAACTGAAACAAAAGAGCCGGAAGACTACTATGATATCTTAAGATATATGCCAAATATGATCACAGAGGAGATGAACAATTATTTGAACAAAGAGATAGATGAGGCAGAAATTCAGTGTGCAATCTAGTCCTTGCATCCTGACAAAGCGCTGGGTCCAGATGGCTTCTCTATAAGTTTTTACAGGACTTACTGGGACCTCATAAAAAAAGGATTTGGTCAAAATGATACAATGGGCTCAAAGAAAGAAGAAAATTGGGGGTTACACCGATTCAACCTTCCTTTCCCTTATCCCCAAAGAAAACCGCCCCTCCTCCTTCTCTAGGTTCATACCGATCTCCCTCTGCAATGCCTCTGATAAGCTTATCACCAAAATCCTTGCCATGCGCCTCAAACCCTTCCTTCACAACCTCATCTCAGAAAATCAAGGAGGCCTTATCTCCCAAAGACAAATTTCTGACTCTATTCTCCTTGTACAAGAAGCTATCCACTCAAGTATGACCCACAAAGAGAAAGGCTTTATCCTCAAACTCGACTTATCCAATGCCTTTGATAGGTTCAGACACTCCTTTCTTCTCTTCGTCCTTCAGAAAATGGGCTTCGATCCAAATTTCATCGCCCTCATCAATTCTTGTATCTCAAACCCTTGGATCTCCACCCTCATTAATGGCAGGCCAGCACCCTCCTTTCAGTCTTCCTGTGGCCTCAGACAGGGATTCCCTCTCTCTTCCTACCTCTTTATCCTCATGGCAGAATCCCTCAACAGGGCCTTAGATCATATGCAACGAGTAGACCTTATCACTGGAATTAAATTTGGCAACAGTGTCAAAAATATGAATCACTCGCAATTTGCAGACGACACTCTCTTGATGGGTGGAGAAATCAACACAATCGCTCATAGGTTTAAAACCATCCTTGATAAATTCATGCTTTACTTTGGAGGGATAATCAATCTTCAAAAAAGATGCATTTATGGTTGGAATTCAACCAACCAAACCATTCACAGCATTGCCCAAATATTTGGAGTTTCCTACAAATTGAACTAGGAGCACTTCAATTATTTAGGTATGCCTGTCAGTGCTAGTCCCTTAAAGTCAAAAGTCTGGAACATTACCATAGACAAAATCAAGAGCAAAGTGTAGCAGTAGGGTTCTTCTTAGTTAAACCTTGCAGGGTGCATTATCTTACACAAATCTGCCCTTGTACCAATTTACTCTTCTTTAAGCCCCTACCAACATTCATCACAAAATTGAAGCAATCCTAAGACACTTTCTCTGGCAGGGTGGAAAAATTGAGAAGATAAAATATAATCTTGTCAAGTGGAGGCAGGTCACTCAAGATTATGAACATGGAGGGCTTGGAATTCGCTCACCGAAGCTTCTGAACAATGATTTTGGTGGGAAGATTGTGTGAAGGTTAATCAGTGGACAACTAGCGTGGTGGAAAAGAGTTTTGGAATCCAAGTATCTCAACTCTCTCTGTCAGCAACTTCTTGATCAAGACATCCCAAACAGACCCTGCTCCAAAATTTGGGCCCTCTGCAATAAATCCATCCCTCTTCTAACTCACAATCTCTCCAAAGTCCCAATTGGGGGCAGCAGCATCAATATTGGGAAAGATAAAATCATGGGGCAAAAACCACTCTCGAACAAGCCTAGCACCCAACGCATTCTTTCCCATTTTCAAAGTCTTGGCCTAAATATCTTAAGTCATCTTTCTAAGTAGGATGGCCAAACCCAAAACTAGATTGGATGGCTCTTTCTCGCAGTCCCTGCTTATTTGGAAGAAGATTTAGTCAATCTCCAATTTCTGCTTCATGGCGCTGCTCCCTTGCGTAAAGACAGTATGGATATCTTTCGTTGGGATCCCTCTGGCTCTGCATATTCCATTAAAGCTTCTTATTGTCAACTCTGCCATGATCTCTACCCCTCTCCTTATTGGCCAACTTGGAAAATGGTGTGGAAATCGGAAGCCATCCCAAAGATAAATATGTTCGTATGGACGTTGCTCAAAGGAAAAATCCTTACTTCAAAAAATCTTAAAAAAAGGGGAGTGAATGGTCCATCCAAGTGCCCCAACTGCCAATGGGCCGAAGAGACTGCGCATCACCTTTTCATCATGTGTCCCTTTGCTGCTCATTGCTGGACAAAACTTACCTCTTCTTATCAACCTCACTAGGAGCATAACAACACCATTTCGGAATTGATCAAACACTGGAGGAACAACTACCCATAGGGGAAAAAGAAAAGCAATATAGCAAGAAGGGTCTGGGACACCTTGCCTTACATGCTTATGTGGAACATTTGGCTCTCTAGAAATAGAAAGATATTCAATGACAAAGAGCCCTCCTGTAGGAAGGTTTGTAGCAAAACATGGAGCCTCACTCTCGAAACAATAGCCTCCAAAAACAACAACAAAATCAATATTAGTGATCTGCAAGTGGAAGAAAGGAACTTCCTTGGAAATTTGTTGGACAACCCTGGCTTTCACAAGCCTCCAGCTAATCAACCTCGCCAAAATGCCTCCAATTTGAAGATTCGACTAAAAGACAAGGAATTTGCAGAATGGTTGGGCAGTTGCTCAAGGCCCACTCTCTTCTTTGACGGTGCATCTAAATCGAACCCTAGAATTGCTGGTGCAGGAGGCATCATAAAAAATGAAAGTGGCAGAAAGCTTCTCTCCTTTGAAAGGGGTCTCGACTCCCTCTCCAATAACAAAGCGGAAGCTTACGCCCTCCTTCAAGGCCTTCAACATTTAAAAAAAAAACAACATTTCAAATGCAATGGTGTTTGGGGACTCCTCCATCATCATCAACATGATGATCCATGACCAACCGATCAGCAACATAGACCTCCACAGAATAGTCAGTAGATGTCGCAGCATTTCAAAAGATATGGAACACATATCCTTTCACCATATCCTTCGAAGGAACAATAAGGCCGCAAACTCTCTTGCTAACAAGGCTTATGCCCTAACTTTTGGGAAAATCTTTTGTAATGGTGAACTATATATGATGCCCCTGCCATGATCTTGTCTCAGGTGGATTATAGATATCCTTGGATTCTCCCCTCTGAAATTTCTGAACCTCGCAAGACCCCTCGTACCCCCTCCCTCCTTTATCCTGTGTTCTTATCCCCTTGAGCCTGCTCCCTCGCTGCCTCCCTCCTTTATCGCTACTTTATTTATTTCCCCGCCCTCCTTACCTTTACGCATCCCTTCGCAACTATTCTCCCTGTAGCGCACTCATTTTTCGTTGTTGCCCCCTGTTCCAATCATCCCCCTCCATTTGCTAGCCTCCTACATTGCGCATTCTCCTCCCCCTCATCCCACACCCTCCCTTCTGTCTCTTTCCAATTTCAGCCTTCCACTCCTTCAATATGGCTCGCAGTGAGGACTGCTTTCATTGTGCGGATCTACAGGCAGAGTTGGAGCATATTCGTGCTCATCAAAAAATTCTTGACGAAAAGCATCAAACATATGTGAAAATCCTTGACGAAAAGCAGCAAGCAGATGTGAAAGTCTTTTTTCACAGGGTTACTTCTCTTCAGCAACAGTACAATGAACTCTCCAACCGGTGTGCTCATGCGGAAGAATCAGTCCAAATCCTCAAATATATGCTTGAGAAACGCTCAGTTCCAAGCTCCAGTTCCAACAATGTGAGAAACGCTGGCAATGAGGACAATAGGGATGCTTCTACTAGGTGCCCAATAAGCATCAACTGATCTATCATCTTCTCTTCTTAGCATGGATTTTAAGTTTGCTTTTCTTCTTTATCAGTTTGTTCGAATCTACTCATTATCTATATTTCAGTATCTTCTGAATAGCAGAAGCAAAGAAGGTGTAGCATTTTGTTCTAACGACTTTCTCTGTTGCTCCTCAAGAACTCTTGCATGTAAAAAAGGAAATTTTCCTCTTCTTTTTTGGAATACAAACTAGCACCTGACATTGTTAAAAAATTAATAATTAGACAAATAGTTACTAAAACTACATTGATTGTATAGCTAGCATTTGCACTAAGAGGTGTAAATTAAACGCTAGAAGTGGAGAGGAAAACAGTAATAAAGTGAAATATATGAAAATTTTAGTTTCTATATATATTGTAAAGAATGTAATAAAAGATTGAATTGAAAAGGAAAGTTACACTAACATAATTGTCATAAAATTTATTTGAAAAAACATTTATTACAAAATCAAGTTCTTCAAACCTTGTAGTTTATCAAAAATATATTCACAATTTTGTATTAATTTTTTCTAACAAAATTCTTCAATGCATATCGATTGAGTTTTTGCTTGTATGTGGGGTGATGTTTGTCCTGAATGCTTTTGAGTACACCAAAATTGTATCTAGTTCCTATATTTTTATATTTTGAGTTTAATGGAAGAAATAAAATAAAAATAACCAATCAGAAGAACAAATGACAGTCACTATGCTGTCACTCTGCCCTCTGCTGTGTATATCCATACCAATGACCTATTGAAGAAAAAGGTTGCTTGTAGTACTAGGATATTTCACAATAGAAGCACTTAAGCGTATATAGAAAATTCCATAGTTACCAAATTCGAATTCGAAATCGAATTCGAATTCGATTCGATACGGAAAAAAATCGAATCTATAAAATTCAATACGAAAAAAATTCGACACCATAGATCTTACAAATAATTAAATATATTAATTTTTATTTTATATTTTTATAAATTTAAAGGAACAATCATTATTAAAGAAAATATAAAAGTTATAAAGTTAAATTTTTTCCAAAATAGAAGTTATTGTTTTTTATTTTTTTATATAATTATTGATTTGCAACAGATTTACAACTATATGTTATTTTATAATTTTGTTTAAAGTAGGAATTATCTTTTTTTGAATTGAAATTTCTTATTTTATAAAATTTTCTAATATATAAATTACTGTTTTTAATTTTTTTTTTCTATTAAAAATTACTAATTTGCTAATTTTTATATATTATAAAACATTTTTTTCCATTAAAAATTACCAATTTGCTAATTTCCAAATTGATTAATTGATTGTTTTAGGGTAGAGATTAAATAGACTCATCCAATTATTTGCTGTTGCATGGTTCAATGTTTTCCAAATTACCTCCTTCAAATAAATGCAATGGCCATGTCTTCATGTTGAAGCACTCTAAAGGTTAGAGGCAGAGAGTGTCTTCCTGCACTGTTGAGACACGAAGCAGGTTGCTAAGTTACACTAAAGGTTGAGAGGTCTGTTGAGACACGAAGCACGTTGCGAGGTTGGAGACAGCGCCTCCATGTTGAGGCACAGTTGAGGCACTGAGCACACTGAAGTTGGGAACCAGTCGGTGAAGGTAGGAGACAGCCGGTGGAAAGCTTTGAAAAAAACTCTCAAAAAAATAAAACACCGAACCGAATTTGAAATTTCCGAATTAATCGCCATACCGAACCGAATCCACGAATTTACGAATTTTTTTCGGCAATACGGCCGAACTTGGTAACTATGGAAAATTCATGTTTCTTTTGCTTCAATATTGATTGTTACAGTTACAAATCGGTTTGCTTGAAGATGAATTATCTGGATTGACAAATTCCGAGTCCCACAAGGCATAACTTCGAACCTAAGGTTGTAATTTTCCACATTTAATGTGCGAGATACGAAAAACATTTTGAGGTCGAAAAAAAACTATCACGCACTAAAAACTCCCTCTCCCCAATAATATATATATGAGATTATGATCACAAAGAATTATTAGAGAATAATAGATCTGATCATCCTTACGATTCCTTGGTGGTAAATTGCAGCTGGTAATGAGTGGGATTTTTAAGTTTTAGGATCTGTGAGCGTAGACCTTTGGCATAGCCATGGCAAGAAACGGGAGTTGTTGCCCTCCTATGGATCTCCTCCGTTTGGAGGAGATGAATTTAGTTCAGCTTATCATTCCTGTTGAGTCTGCACGTGATAGCATTGCGTACCTCGGACAGCTCGGCCTTCTTCAATTCAAGGATCTTAATGCAGACAGGAGCCCATTTCAACGGAGTTATGCTAATCAGGTGAAACGATCTGGAGAAACGTCACGGAAGTTGCGCTTTTTTAGAGAAAAAATGATTAAAGCTGGGTTATCACCTTCTACAATGTCTGCTCTACGTCCAGATATTGAGTTGGATGACCTTGAGATAAAGCTAGGTGAAATTGAAGCAGAACTTGTAGAGATTAATGCAAATAATGAAAAGTTGCAGCATTCTCATAGAGAGCTTCAGGAATTTAAGCTTGTACTACAAAAAGCTGGTTCATTCTTCTCATTAGCTCAAATTGGTGCGGAAGGATCTATGGATAGCCCACTGTTGTTAGAGCAGGAAATGTTGACAGAACCTTCAAAGAAAGCAAGGTTGGGGTTTATTAGTGGTCTTGTTCCCAAAGCAAAGGCAATACGATTTGAAAGGATTCTTTTTCGTGCTACAAGGGGTAACATGTTCTTAAAGCAGTCTGCAGTTGAGCAACCTGTCACTGATCCTGTCTAAGGGGAGAAGGTTGAATTTTTTTTTTTTTTGTTAATTTTTATTCTGGAGAGCGAGCAAGGACTGAAGTAATGAAGATTTGTGAATTATATGGGGCAAATCGCTATCATTTCCCTCAAGATATCAGTAAACAAAGGAAAATGATAGGAGAGGTTCCTGGAAGGCTCGTAGAGCTGCAAAGCATAGTAGATGCTAGCATTAGCCATCGGGATAATGTGTTGACAACAATTGGATATCAGTTTGAACAGTGGAATATTTTGGTAAGAACAGAGAAAGTTGTTTACAACACTATGAACATGCTAAGCATTGATGTTACAAGGAAGTGTCTAGTTGCTGAGGGGTGGTGCCCTGTATTTGCCAAAACTCAGATTCAAGATGCATTGCATCGTGCAACTGTGGATAGTAACTCATAGGTTGGAACTATATTATAAGTGCTTTATACAAAGGAGGCACCACCCACATATTTCAGAACAAATAAATTTACCACTGCTTTCCAAGAAATAGTTGATGCATATGGTGTGGCTAAGTACCAAGAGGCAAATCCTGGTGTATTCACAATCGTTAGATTCCCATTTTACTGCTTACTGCTTGCATCCTTGTGGCTCATATGCAGAGAAAGAAAACTTGGAGACATTATGGAGATGGCTTTTAGAGGTCGCTATGTGATTTTTATGATGGCAATCTTCTCAATTTACTGTGGAATCATCTACAATGAATTATTTTTAGTTCCCTTAAATTTTTTCGCCCATCTATCTATGCATGTCGTGATTCTTCCTGCAGGGATGCTTATTCAACAGGGTTGATGAAGCTTCGTGAGGCATATCCATTTGGAGTTGATCTGGTGTGGCACGGTAGTCGAACTGAGTTGCCATTTTTAAACTCATTAAAGATGAAACTCTCAATTCTGTTGGGAGTTACACAAATGAATTTGGGAATTATTATGAGTTATTTCAATGCAAAATTCTTTCATAATCCACTGAATATTTGGTACCAATTCGTGCCCCAGATTATTTTTTTGAACAGCCTGTTTGGCTATCTTTTGCTCATCATAATCATTAAGTGGTGTGCTGGTTCCCAAGCTGATCTTTATCATGTCATGATACATATGTTCTTAAGCCCAACTGATGAACTCGGTGAAAATCAAATTTTTTGGGGTCAGAGCAACGTTCAGATGGTGCTACTACTTCTGGCACTTGTTGCAGTGCCTTGGATGCTTCTTCCAAAGCATCTGCTTCTGAAAAGGGAACATGACCAGAGGCTTCAAGGTCGTGCATATGGCATTCTTGCAAGTTCAGACGCTGATTCTTTTGATATGGATCATGATCTTGACTCTGAACGTGAGGAATTTGAATTTAGTGATATTTTCGTACACCAGATGATACATACAATTGAATTTGTATTAGGTGCAGTCTCCAACACTGCATCTTATCTTAGGCTCTGGGCTCTTAGCTTGGCACATGCAGAGTTATCAACTGTGTTCTATAAAAAAGTTCTGCTGCTAGCTTGGGGATACAACAACATTTTCATTTTCATACAAAAGGGCTCCCTCTTAGTGGACTGCCCGACCGCCCAGGGTGTGTCGAAACTGTTCAGCAACAACCAGCGCAGCATCAGCATGGCCGCCTATGGACCGCTGTGGCGGAGCCTACGGAGGAATTTAATGAACGAAACCCTGAGCGCTTCGGCAATGAAAGGCTTCGGAGAGGGCAGAGCATGGGCAGTAGAGAACTTGGTGGCAAATCTCAGGGACGAAGCTGCTCTGAAAACTGGAAGTGTGGGCATTGAGGGAAAGCTTCGAACCGCAGGTTTGTCAATCGTGTTTTATATGTGCTTCCTGATTAAGCTGAATGAAGAGACCCTCACTAACGTGGAGGGATCGAGTATGGTGGTGGCCGCGAAGACTTCCGAGGGTGAGAGTGGAAGCGTAGTGGATTTCACAGTCTTTTGTGGAACGTATTCAAAGACGAAATGAATGACAGACCGCCTGAACAGGAGGACGAAGCCGAAGTCAGTGGTTACATTTGTCAATTTTTTATTTGACAAAAAGACGATGAGAAAGTGTTTTGATTGAGTGAGATGAATAGTGTTTTGCAAAGATGTAAGGTAGATTTAACTTAATCAAGTTTTTTCATGCCGTTGTAAATACTTAATGTCAATATTATCTAACTAGCAATTGCACCAAGAGGCGCAAAGGAACGCTGGGGCGGTAGATATGTCGTATTCTCCCAAATCAACTCTGCAATTGCCTCGTCGCCTTTCCTCTGCGTTCCTAGGGCAGACCCTGCAAAACACATCGTTAATACCTTGCAAAAGCGGGCTGGAGTTGCTTTGAAGTAGCCCAATGTGGACTGCGTCTACAATTTATCGCAGGAGGAGCTCTGCACAAAGATCTCGTTTTGCGACGCTCCTGCGGGAGGCTCAAGGTTGTCGGAAGAGCGGGTGTGGGTATAGACAATGTGGATCTGCAGGCAGCCACTGAGTTTGGGTGCCTGGTCGTCAATGCTCCCATTGAAAATACCGGTGCGGCTGCTGAACACGGGATCGCCTTGAGCGCATCCACGGCGCAGCGCATCCCCCAGGTTGATGGATCCCCCGGGCATGATATCCACATCTTGGAAGTTTCTCGTTTTGCCCAATGAACAGAGAGTGCAGGAGGATGGCAGGGGGCCTTGAGTGCGTAGCCGAAGTCATCAGCTCAACCGGATCACTGATATCGCCCTCAACGTCTCTTCCGCGAACCGATCACTGTTAACGAGCGTGCGTAGAACCGGTGCTCAGACCCCGTACACGTGGCAGAATCTAATTGGTTCCATGCGCGATAGGAAAACTGTTTCTCATTGGCTGGGGTGAACAGTGTTTGCTCACCCCAAGCCCGCAAAGAAAACGCCTCTGGCGTAAAAATGTGAGAGGTCATGATGACTTTATAAATCTTTATAAAGTGACATTACATAGTGACAATAAAAGTGATGAAAAACATTAGAAAAGCCAATGACAATACAAGTGATGAAAAACATTAGAAAAGCAAATCAAAATTAAAAGGAAAAGGGAATAAATTCAAATTGGAGAAAATGAGAGAAATTGGAAAATGGAATTAACAGAGCAGAAATTGATGTCTCTCTCATTATGCATTTTTTCTATTTTTTTTCTCCGGATATTGGATTGGTCAACCTAATCAATAAATTTATAATATTCGTTTGTGACGATATGGAATATTGGATTTTATTTTTAATAAAAATAAAAATTATTAATTTAATATTATTAAATTTTAATTTATTTACACAAGGGCAACAAGGGCAACAATTATGAACCATTTAATACCATTGGGCACATCTAAAGATATTCCTTCATTAATAAAAATGACAGATAAAAACAGAAAAGATATAAGCAAACCACATGATTTTTACAAATATCAATCCAATCGATCATAAAGAGACATATTTACACAATTCATTTTTCATTTTTTTAGAGTGGATGGGGAGAGGAGAGGAGATTTTAAAGTAGTAGAAACTATTCTAAGATTCCAAACATGAGATATTGGACTGTTTATGATCCTTTTACTTATTCACTATAATTTATTATTCGCACTAGTACACTGACACAACACATCATCTGTGTACCACAACACATCATTTTACAGAGGAGAGAAGGCCAAACAATCATTTATATTCATCTTATAACTAATCAACTATTATTTCAATAAAAAATCCATTCCCATGTGGACAACCCATCACATGAATAGCCAATAACCCAAATACCCAAATTGATAAATATGGCATGTACCTTCCAAGCCACACTGAATTCTTTGATTCCTAATAAATATGGAATTATGTTCAAACCATGAGCGTCACTAGCTCCAAATCAAAAGATCTTGTTATGTATATCAAGATCAAAGACTCCAGTATGTACATAAAACTTGATACCTTGCCAACACCTGGAAAGCACGAGATTAACCCCCATGATTTGAGCCTTTGTCAACCTGAGAGAAACAATTAATTGATCTCAAATAGTCTATTACACTAGGGGCAACACAAAATAGCCAATTAGTAATTCTTAACAGGTTTTGCAAAAATGCAAATGTACATTAGCAAAATTGATCCAAACAGTAACCCAAATTAGTAACCCAAATTATTAACCAAGAAGGATTTAAATAGTTGTCTTTAATGAACATGTAAATGCTGAAACAAGAATACCAACAGTTGTCTTATTTCCAGGTAAGTTGCTACCCCGTAAATTAAATTAGCCTGAAATCAAATTAAATGATAGAACTTCCAATAGTAATGAATTGCATTTTCAAGTGGTTGTGTTCATAGACACAAGTATTGAGAAAGCCATTGAATACAATGATTTCTGCCATAATCATAAACCGTCAATCGCATTTATCAAAGCTGATATTCAGGGGGTGCTTGGCAGTGTGTTGTGTGACTTCGGGCAGGAGTTTACTGTGTTTGATGTGAATGGGGAGGAAGCACAAATGGGTATCATTGCTTCTATTAATAACGACAATCCTCCTCTGGTGTCCTGTGTGGATGATGAGGAGAGGCTCCAATTCGAGGATGGGGATCTTGTTGTTTTCTCTGAAGTTAAAGGTATGAGTGAGCTTAATGATGGCAAGCCAAGTAAAGTGGTGAATGTCAAACCATATTCTTTGCACCTACATGAAGACAGAACCAACTTTGGACGCTATGAGATGGGTGGCATAGTCACCGAGGTTAACAAATCCAAGCTCCTAAACTTTAAGCCACTGAGCGAAGCGCTTGAAAATCCCGGCGAGTTTCTTCTCAGTGATTTTTCCAAATTTGACCGCCCTCTACTTTTACACTTGGCTTTACGTGCTCTAGATAAATTTGTTCATCAATTTGGGCGCTTCCCCTGTGCTGCATCGGAGCAAGATGCTAGTAGATTCATCGATGTGGCAAAGGCGTTAAGTGACAGTGACAACTTCCTGATTAAGTTGGATGCCAGTGTCATTGATGAAAATGTAAATGTATTCAAATATTTTGCAAGTGGTTCCCATGCAGTGTTGAATCCCATGGCAGCTATGTTTGGTGGAATCGTTGGGTAGGAAGTTGTGAAACCCTGTTTTGCCAAGTTTGATCCACTTTTTCAAGTCTGCAGGGGATGCTCAAGCCCGACAATTGCTGGAGTCTGTTGTTGATTGTTTGGTTTCACACAAATGTCTAACATTTGAAGATTGCGTCTCTTGGGCTAGAATCCCCTTTTTTTCCTTTACCTTTTCTTTCTCTAATTTTATACTTTTCATTTCCATTTTGCATTCCAGCGAATCTTAGCACAGTTCACTATTTACAAAAAAAAATTGAATTTCAGTAAACTAGATTTGCAAATCATTGACTCATTTGAGGATCCAGGTTTGAGGATTATTTTCAAATCGTGTGAAGCAGCTTACTTTCAGCTTCCTTGAAAATGCAACTGCCAGACAAGGTGCACCATTCTGGTCTGCTCCCAAGCGTTTCCAAAAGCCCCTAGACTTTTCTTCTCAGGATCCCAGTCACACGTCCCTAATTCTTGCAGCCTCAATTTTAAAAGATAATACATATGGCATTCCCATTCCTGAATGGGCTTCAGATCCAAATTCAAGGAAATTGGCGCAGGTGGTTGACAAAGTGCATATTCCAGTTTTCAAGCCCAAAGAAGGGGTGAAGATTGTATGATGTTGATGAGGCTGAACTGATTGACAAATTGAACACCACACTACAACATGGTGTTCAAAATCCGCCTTCAGACTTTCGCATGAATCCTATTAAGTTTGAAAAGGTATCCTCTAACTTTTCTCATTAAAGATTTCTATTATGCTCTACTATTTATACAGGTCTTCCTCTGTCAAATAAAAATATTATATTGAAAGGGTATTGATGTTCCAATTCAACACTATCCATGGGAAGAAAACTCAGTCTAAAAGTTTGGTTGCTTCCTTGCAATGCAGGATGATGATACAAATTATCACATGGATCTTATCGCTGGACTTGCTAATATGCGAGCAAGGAACTATAGCATACCTGAGGTGGATAAGCTCAAGGCCAAGCTCATAGCTAGCAGAATAATTCCTGCTATTGCAACTACCACTGCCATGGCCACTGGTCTAGTGTGTCTGGAACTTTACAAGGTTATATTAGGCCACAAGGTTGAAAAGTATCACAACAGTTTTGCAAACTTGGCACTCCCCCTATTTTCTATGGCTGAACCTGCGTTCCCACAGGTAACTAAACATGGGAATTTGACCTGGTCTCAATGGGACCGATGGGTCATACATGGAAATCCAATCGTGCAAGACCTCTTGGATTGGTTCCAAGATAAAGGCTTGGATGCCTACAGTGTCTCATTCGGCAAGTCATTGATTTACAACAGCGTATTTCCCAACCACATAGAAATAATGCATAAGAAAGTGATAGACCTGGTAAAAGACATGCCAAACATAGAGATATCTACAGATACTCAGCATTTCGACGTTGATGTGAATTGTGAAGATGAAGATGAAAATGACATTACTGTACCGAAATTATCCATATATCTTACATAAGTCCTCAATTAACCACAATATTGTGGGATTCTTTGTTGTATATGCATATCAGTAACATTGGCAGCATTTTAAATTACCTCAGACCATTTTGAATTTTGAACTATAAATTTCGGTTATTTATTGGTTCCTGCCGAATGCAAAGGATTGTGGAAATTGATTCATCATTGACGGTGTATCAGAGGCAATTGCCGTAGCTGAAGGAAGCGGAGGAAACCGAAATTATCCGAGGGCGGAGGATGGCGTAAACAGAGTCCAGATAATAGGGGCTGTAGCTTTCCAGGCGAAGCTCTGTTGGGAAGGGAGTCCCAGTGAAAACATAACCGAAGTGGGCGTTGAAGCCGCCTACGAGAACTCTTCCGTCGGCCAATAGACTTGCGGTGGAGTGGTACATTCTGGGATTTGCGTCCGTTATCACCATTCTGCCGCAAGTGCTAAGGGCGTCGATGAAGCTGCCCGCCTTTGCTGAAGCGAAACCATTATCGGGGCATCCCCCGCAGATGTGGACTTCCATCCTCTTAAATCCGTCGAAAGCGGAGAGGGGAAGCATGATGGAAGAGCCTGTGGAAGGGTAGTTTCTGGGGCCGTCCCCTGGCATTCTCGGATACGATTTCACCACCAAGTTTTTCGTGTACTGCAGCGTAATCGAGTCTCTATTCGCGAAGATGAAAAGGTTCCCGTCCGAGCAAAGGTGCAGAAATGGATACAGATTGTTCTCCACCTGCGCGCTGGTTCGCGTCTGAGACAGGAATGGAAGGTTGAACGTTCCCTCCCCAGGTTTTTGGGGAACAAATTCATAGGTGAAATCACGCTACTGGAAGGGGTTGCCATGGCCGGCATCGTCGGGATCATGCGCCACCTCGGGGACCTGGCCGAGTAAGCTTTCAAGGCGCCTGGAGTCCAATTGTATGCGTCGCGAGTTGTTTGGGAATTCTCAGCCTGGAGGAGGCCTGATCCACAGAAGTGTGAACGCACGAACGCGCAGAACTGTTGACCAGCCATTAAACAAGAAAACATGTGGCGAAATATTATTGGTTCCATGCGCGATAGCGAAACTGGTTCTCATTGGCTGGGGTGAACAATGTTTGCTCACCCCAAGCCCGCAATGGAAAACGCCTCCGACGTAAGTAAAAGGGATGGATGGCACTTTTCCCTTGGTATGTGATTCTAGACTTTTTTATAGTAAAATTTAAAATTTAGATCGTTTAAAAGTATATAAATATTTTTGTGAATATGTGGATGCCAATATATGTGATTAAGAAGATGAATGCTCACTAAGAGTTCATTCGGTTTCCTCTTAACTGAGTCAATGGCTCACGCATTTTATATTTAAATTGTATATTTAATTTTTAATAAAACATATATTTTATTGGTTTTCCTCATAATTAATATGGGAGTATATATTTAAACTAAAATTTATATTTAAATCGTGTATTTAAATTCTAATAAAATTTATCTTTTATGAGCTTCTCCCATAACTAATATGTGAGTATAGTATGTGAATATAGACTTAAATTTAGATTGCATATTTAATTCTATAGTAAAACCAGAATTGTTCAAAATACATATAAGTTTTTCTTAGTTTTAATCAATAATATTAATATTATATAATTAAAAAGGCAAATACTCACTAAATTTTTTCTAGTTTCTTTTTAACTAATATGTGAATCTATGCTTGAGTCTTACTTGGATTATTTACCAATATATTAAATTTAGATTGTACATGCACATTTAGTTTTGTAATAAAACTTGAATGGTTTAAAGCAACATTTTTATTTATTTTTTGCAGATAGATAATATCAAAACCATATAATTAAGACCATGAATAATTATTAAAGATCTGACTTGGCTTCCCATTAGCTAACATATGAATTGTTGGCTTGATCCATAACTAATATGTGAAATCATGTTTAAACACTGAGTGAATATTTTTATTTTTTTTCCGAAAAAGAAAAAATTATTTTTAAATTAAAAAAGAGTACATACAATGTCATTTGGAAAAATACTTTAAAAAAATCAACCCAAATATGTTACGTAATCTCAACAAATCATAAAACTAATAATAGTTAGACCTATACTTTCGACATTAGTAAGAGAAGATTGGGCAACAAATAGATTACAAAAGGTACTTTAACCAAAACCAAAGTAACTAAACCAATAATATTATTTCAAAACCATAAAAAATTATCGAAAGAGTCATCAGAACTGTAAAAGCATAGGTCCATGGTTGATCAGGAGTTCATAAATTTTGCTCAAAATTCAAAATTACAGGATTGGGTTGAAACCAGAATAGTTGCATAGATCTCGTCTTCCTGATTCCGGTGCCGCGAATGGTTCGAAAAACCGATGTCGTATGAGGGAGATATCGTGTTCTAATCAAAATGCCAAACAAGTAAATTTGCAACAGTTGACCAGGTTTGACTGGGATGCACAGTCAGCAATGTGGAGGTACAGTCAGTAAAATGGGAATATTCCTTCCTCAGAACCAATCGGGGTTTGACAAGTGTCAAGATTATATTAGAAGGTACGAGTTTGGAAGGCCAATCAAGAACTGCCACATGGCTAGCCTTGAGGCCACCACATGGCCTTGGAACCGCATAGTAAAATTATGGAAGGTCTGCAAGAATCAACCCCGCGACCTCCCGCCGAGCACGCATAGGTCTTACCGTCTGCACTACATGTTGTTTCTTAACCTCTATAGTTGCGGCTTGTATTTAAAGTTTGTTGAATTGGCAATCGGGGGTTGGGAACTGTCGACGGTCCCAATCCGCCAGCGGTTCCCATAAACATATCACATTGCAAACGTTAACGTAACTGACTGTTGCAGAAAATGTAACTTGCGGTTCCATATTATGTTGTCACATGGCTACAGTTTAAACCGTCAACCAACTACGCGGTCAATACATAACCTGACATCAACCACAGTTCAAAAAAGTTAAAATTGTAGTTACTGCCCCAGGTTTCGCCGGTAGTTACAGTTTGTAACCCACAAATTTGGGGTTGGCATGTGGCCACCCCAACCATCAAGTTTAATGCCACAGTTAATTCCAACATAATATTTGGGTGGCGTGCCTTAGTTGGCAGAATTGCCTAATTTATTTAAGTGGATTTCTCCACTTTTAATGGAGCTTTTCTAGGTGAAACTGGGCAAAAGAGTAGGAGGCTCAATTTTCGCCCATTCCGAGTGAATGAAGAGTCATTTTTGACTAATTGGAGCATTTTGAAGCCATTGGTGCAGAGTAAAAATCCATTAGAGCATTGTAACTACATGTATTAGCAAAATTTTTAGCATAATAAATGATGGACATACCATTGGGAGCTGGACCAACAGATGTAGCCCAGAAGGGGTGAACTACTTCATCATTCCTACTATGTAAATTTCATGTGGTGACTTATTTATCTTTTTTACAATGTGGACCAGTGTTATTTATGCTTGTTTTATGCTTCTAATTCACTAAAAATCATCTACAATTCATGGAATAATACCTCAATCTTTATGCAAACGAATGAACCGATTATGCATATGTTTATAAATTGAAAAGACACTTAGCACAACAAAAATAATACAGTCATTTCATATCAGATTGGTATCAAAGCTAGAGTTTATTCTTTGGTGTTGTTTAGTGCAAATAATTGTTTAATTTTTTGCAAGTTTTAGATTCTTACAAGGCTCAAGCTCAAGAGAGGAGAAGGCAAATTGGTGGAAGCAGAAGGGTCTCAAAAAGAGCCAAAGAAAAGGAGAGCAAGATTTCCACAATCTCCACCACCTAGTTCACCTCCTAAAGAAGCAGAAGCTCCATTAAGCATGCTTCAAGAGGAAGGAGAAATCCATGAGAAATTGATCCCAAGGAGGAAGAAAGAGTGCTCAAGAAATAATTTCTTGACATGACTGAGATGGTTAGAATCTTTTTATCAAGAAAGGAATGAGAGACTAGAAGGAGAAGGATCTAAACTTCACAAGGAAGGACAAGGATCTTCAGGAGGTCATAATGATGAAGATAAGTCAAAGAAGGTAAATGAAGGAAATGGAGAGCCATCATCCTCACCCTCATCATCATCATCATCCTCTATTTCTTCTTCAGTACATCAGCCACACAAGTCAAAGAAAACTGGTAAAATTCCTTTTTTTAAACTTGATGTCAAGTTTGAATTGCCAATGTTTAATGTTGAAGTAATTGCGGAAAAGCTTGATAATTGGATTAGGCAATTGGAGGTCTATTTGAGAATCCAGAACCTTCAAGATGATGTTACCAAAATTCAATTAGCTTCATTGAGAATGGAAGGTGCAACATTTGTTTGGTGAGAAGCCAAGGCAAAGGAGGAAATCAAGAAACATGGTAAGATTATTCTATCATGATCAGATTGCTATTAAACAAAAACTTTATCCATTAGCTCACATGCAGAAAACCATCATGAACTGGCATAACTTTATGCAATTAAAGGGACAAAATGTGCAAGAATACACCCAAGAATTTGGGAGAAGAGCTATTTTATTAGGAGTGGATTTGCATAGCCAAGGTACATTTCTAGAGTACATAAGAGTCTTATATAGCTACCTAAAACATACTATTCTCATGTTTAAGCCCACCAGTCAAGATGAAGTTTGTGTTCAAGCCACACATCTAGAAGCTAGAGGGAAGAACATTTCTGAAGAGGGTAGGAAGAAACCTTTTAAGGGTAAAGCCAAGGAAAAGACCTCAAAAGGTTAAAAAAAAAGAATGCATCTGTTAAGAAAGAGGGAGAAAAAGTGGTTTGTAAACATTTTTCAAAAGAAGGCCATGATGAAACTCGTTGTTGGAAATTACATCGTGAAATGAGGCCAAAGAAACCCAATAACAAAGGGAAACAAAAAACTGCTGCTACAACTCAACATGATTTAGGATTTGATTCAGGTGATGAACCTAAGATTACAGCCATGGGATTGAAGAACACGAAGGGAAAAGAAATTGAAGCTAAACCCAGTACCAGTACATAAAACTGTCACATAAACACTCCAAATGAAGAAGAAAGAATAGAATTGTTTCATGTGAGGGTCATATCCAAGCATACCAAGATTGACACATTGTTTTACAGTGGGTCACAAGAAAACTTAATCTCTGAATATTTGGTCAAGAAACTTAACCTTGATACCATACCACATCCTAAACCATATCCATTGGTTTGGATTTGTAAGGATGCAAATCTACAGGTTTCAAAGAAATGTATATTGAGGTTTGCAATCACTGCAAGATTTGTTGACACAATTGAATTAGATGTGGTTCCGCTTGACATAATTGGTATTGTATTAGGGAGTCCTTACTTGTATGACAGGAAAGCAATATTCTATCTCCATGAGAACAAGTATCATTTATTCAAATATGGCAAGGAGTTCATTGTTAGAGCACACCACAAGAAGACAAATATTGCTTTGGTAAATGCTGGACAAGTAAAGAGGCTAGTAAATTCAAGTAAGAATTTTGTTCTTCTTATGATTAAGCCTAAAGCTGATATCAATCATGAATAATTTGAGGGATGTGATCCTAAGTTGAAATCAAATTTATATGATGTAGTTAATGAGAATCATGAGATGTTTCAGGAGCTACCAGGATTGCCTCCAAAAAGGGAAAATCAACATGAGATTCAGTCGCAACAAGATTGTCCTCTTCCAAACATTGGTATGTATCACATGTCGACAATGGAGAATGCTGAAATAAAGAGGCAAATCAATGAGATTTTGGATAAAGGAATCATAAGGCCAAGCACCTTGCCATGCAGTTCACCCATAGTCTTGATACCAAAGAAATATGGGACTTGGCGCATGTGTGTATATTTTCGAGCTTTGAACAAGATTACATTAAAAAAATCATTACCCACTCCCAATAATAGATGATTTGCTTAATCAACTGAAAGAAGCAAAGTTTTTCACTAAGTTAGATTTACGAAGTGTATATCATCAAGTAAGAATTGTAGAAAGTGGTATATGGAAAACTGCATTCAAAACCAAACAAGGACTCTTTGAGTGGCTAGTTATGCATTTTGGTTTGTGTAATGCACCAACAACTTTCATGCGTGTTATGGATAATGTTTTGTGTCCATTCCTTGATGAATTTTTTATTGTGTACTTAGATGAAATCTTAATTTTCAGCAAAAAAGAGAAGATCATGTCTTGCAGGTGAATAGAGTGCCTGATATTTTGAAGAAAGAGAAATTGTTTCTTAAGGTGTCAAAGTGTGAATTTGGAAAGAATTATTTGGTCTATTTGGGACATATTGTAGGAGGAGAATTGAGGATTGATCCTTCCAAATTGGAGGCCACTGTGAATTCGCCCACACCCAAAACAATTACCGAGGTAAGAATTTTCTTAGGTGCAGCTCAATATTGGAAAAAGTTTATTGCTAACTTTTCTTTCATTACAACTCCTATGCATGTAGTGACAAGTGTGAAGAAAGGCTTCCAATGGGGAGGAAAACAACATCAAGCTTTCAAAGCTTTAAAAGACAAGATCAGTTCAGCTCTAGTCCTTGCATTACCAAATTTGAGACAGCCATTCGAGATTCAAACTGATGCTAATGATTATGCCATGGGCGCAGTACTTTTGCAGCATGGTAAGCCTATCGCTTTTCATTCTGAAAATTTTAATGGTGTTGTGACTAATTATCCTACATATGAAAAAGAACTATATGTGTTAGTACAAAGTTTCAAGAAGTGGAACACTACTTGATGTGTAAAGAGACTATTGTACATACTGATCACCAACCATTACAGTACTTGCAGTCACAAACAAAATTGCAGCAATCAAGACACTTCAAGTGGATGGATTTCAATAAAGTTGTAGATATGATTTCAAGACCAATCATTAGTGATTCTACTTTACTAAAAAAATATTTTTTTGTACATGAGAGTTACATAGAACAATATGCACATGAAACTGATTTTCAAGATGTGTATGCTAATTTGAGTGAAGGGAATCAGGTTGAAGAAAAATATTATCACATGCATAACGATTTGTTGTTTCATTTGGACAAGCTATGTATTCCACATGGAGAGAGGCTAAGTGTCATGAGAGAAGCTCATTCATCTCTTATTGTTGGACACTTTTGGGTAACCAAAACAGTGGTGCATCTACAGAGGTATTGTTATTGGCCTCGCATGATAGATAGTGTGTCACATTTTATAAGAGGTTGTTCTATGTGTGCAACAAGTAAGCCTAGTAATAGGAAGCTTGGGTTGTACACACCACTACTGGTACCATCAAGGCCATGGGAGAGTGTCTCCATGGAATTTGTGGGAGGTCTACCTATGTCAAGAAAGCAACATGATTATCTTTATGTAGTTGTAGATAGAT
This sequence comes from Pinus albicaulis, assembly GCA_034641835.2. Classification (NCBI taxonomy): domain Eukaryota; kingdom Viridiplantae; phylum Streptophyta; class Pinopsida; order Pinales; family Pinaceae; genus Pinus; species Pinus albicaulis. The sequence goes on from CM076583.1 coordinate 610,355,756, forward strand.
TCTGTAAAATGTGTATACTTATGCCATGTAAGAAAACCATTACTGCTGAACAAACTGTTGAACTTTATTTTCAAAATGTTTGGGTTCATTTTGGATTGCCAACTTCTATTGTTAGTGACAGGGATTCCAGGTTCATTGGGAATTTTTGGTCAAATCTATGGAAAATGATGGACACAAAGTTGAAAAAGAGTACCGCTTTTCATCCATAAACATATGGAAAAACTGAGGTGGTGAACAAAACAATTGTGCATCTATTGAGAGGATATTGCAACAAACATCCCAAGTTGTGGGATTAAAAATTGCATTACATTCAACACGCTTACAACTGGGCAAAGCACTCTTCGACACAAACCTCACCTTTTGAAGTATGCTTTGGGTATTTTCCAAAATTTCCATTAGAATTCATATTTGGGAAGGATGTTGAAATTGATGGCCATAGTGACATTGATAAGGCTCGAAAGTTCATTGAGAAAATTCAGATTATACATGAACAAGTTCAAGAACAGCTTGAGAAAAGTCAAAGCAAATAAAAAGAGAGGCATGACAAACACCGGGTTGATCACAAGTTTCAAGAGGGAGATGAGGTATGGTTGCACATTAGCAAAGAAAGGATGCAAGGGGAAGGTAAAAATCTCAAACCCATTCGCTATGGTCCTTTCAAGATCATAAAACAAGTTGGTAACAATGCATTCCAACTTGACTTGCCTTCTTATATGCAAATGTATTCAGTTGTTAATGTTGAAAACTTATGCTTGTACGAATCACCTTTGATTGATGATCAAGGAAGTGATGTTCAACTACCTTCTATTGAATATCTCTGGCCAAAATTTCTAGATGAGCTCAAAGAAGATACAATTCTTGACAGGGGGACAAGAACATCCAAGAGGGGAAGTGTTGACTACCTTCGAGTTTGGATCAAAGGCACTAAACCAAGCAAGGAAAAATGGATGGAGGTTGGAAAGGTGAGGGAGTTGTACCCTCATCTACTGAATAGGTAATCAAGTCTTTTTGGGTCCAAAAGCTTCCCAATGGGGAGGAATGATCAGGAGTTCATAAATTTTTCTCAAAAATAAAAGTTATAGGATTGGGTTGAAACAAGGATGGTTGCATAGATCTCATCTTCCTGATTCTGGTGCCGCAAATGGTTCGAAAAACTGATGTCGTATGAGGGAGATATCGCGTTCTGATCGAAATGCCAAACAAGTAAATTTGCAACAGTTGACCAGGTTTGATTGGGATGTACAGTCAGCAATGTGGAGGTACAGTCAGAAAAAAGGGAATATTTCAAGGAATATTCCTTCGTCATAACCAATTGGAGTTTGAAAAGTGTCAAGATTATATTGGAAGGTACGAGTTTGGAAGGCCAATCAAGAGTTGCTACGTGGCTAGCCCTGAGGCCACCACGTGGCCTTGGAACTGCATAATAAAATTATGGAAGGTCTGCATGAATCAACCCTGCGACCTCCCACTGGGCACGCACAGGTCTTACCATCCGCACTACATGTTGTTTATTAACCTCTATATTTGCGGCTTGTATTTAAAGTTTGTTGAATTGGCAATCAAGGGTTGGGAACCGCCGGCGCTCCCAACCCGCCAACAGTTCCCATAAACATATCACATTGCAAACGTTAATGTAACTGACTGTCGTAGAAAATGTAACCTGCGGTTCCATACTGTATTGTCACATGGCTACGGTTTAAACTGTCAACCAACTGCATGGTCAATACATAACCCAACATCAACCATAGTTCAAAAATGTTAAAACCGCACTTACTACCCCAGGTTCTGCCGACAGTTACAGTTTGTAACCTGCAGGTTTGGAGTTGGCATGTGGCCACCCCAACCGTCAAGTTTAATGCCAAAGTTAATTCCGGTGGAATATTTGGGGGGGTGCGCCTTCGTTGGCAGAATTACCTAATTTATCTCCAATTGAGTGGATTTCTCCACTTTTAATGGAGGTTTTCTAGGTGAAACTGGGCAAAAGAGTAGGAGACTTAATTTTCGCCCATTTTGAGTGAATGAAGTGTCATTTTTTACTAGCCATTAGAGCACTGTAACTACATGTATTAGCAAAATTTTGAGCATAATAAAATATGAACATGTCATTGGGAGCTGGACCAGCAGATGTAGCCCAAGAGGGGTGAACTGCTTCATCATGCTTGCTGTGTAAATTTCATGTGGTGAATTATTTCTCTATTTTACACTGTTGTTCAATGTTATTTATGCTTGTTTTATGCTTCTAATTCACTAAAAATCATCTACAATTCATGGAAAAATACCTCAATCCTTATGCAAACTAATGAACTAATTATGCACATGTTTATAAACTGAAAATACACTTAGCACAACAAAACTAATACAGTCATTTCAGATCAGTGGTCCACGAGAATTTTGATTATGTAGCTACTAGCTAGAATGCACGCCAGATATTTCTCCAAACATATGTAACCCTCTTCTCCTGTCAAGCCCTTCTTCGAAAGGATATCAGCAGCAGAATGGTGCTCCCTATGGATGTGCACATAAGACAGGTCTTGAAAGTGATTAGTCAGGACCTGGATCCTGGACATCCATTATTGAAGATGAAGTACCTGAACATTACCAATATCCTTCCGCTAATATATGAAAACTATGGAATATCTAAAGATATGGATATTTTACACTTCTAGAGAGGAAACAATATACAAAAGTGCCCACACCCCAATGATTTATTCTCGGGTACTAGTACCGGAACCCGCAAACATCCAGAAATGAACACTTGTATCCCCAAACATTAAGATCGAGCCTCCACTTCCACGAGTACCTCATTGTTGATCCTCATCAAAAAATCCTCTGTATTCACATAAAGGGAGAGCCAATGAAGAGATATATAGACATCTAGAGGCTAGTAGAGGTCTCATATAGTCCTGGAAAAATCCAAAAAACTGCGAAAGGATCTAGGTGCAATTGAATTGGGGACCCTCTAAAATTCTCTTATTCTGAACCTTCCAAATACCCCAAGCAATGAAAGTCAGAATAAATCTAAAAGGACCCAACTGATGAATCCACCAAGCAACACAATTCTCAAGAAATCTCATCAAGCCTAACATAGGAAGATTGAGGACCCAACCCACCTCAATCCAAAAGTTGTTGGCGAAATTATAAGAGAAAAAGAGATGTGTCGCTGACTCAGAGTCCCGCATACATAAAATTCAACAATTTGGGCCAGAGAAACCATGTCGCACTAGATTTTCCTAGGTCGGGATTTTATTGTCCATAGCAAGCCAAAGAAAACTTTTAATTTTAGGCAGGACGTTCCAAGCCCAAATATTCCTCTTCCACCATCTAACCTTAGATGATCTGTATATGTAAACTTGAAGGTTTATGGTGAAAATTGCAAGTGAAATGTTTTAGGTTTTTATACAATTATGTCAATTACATTAACACATAAACATGATTTTAAAACGCAATTTTGCAGAAAATAATGAATACATCAGTGCCATAACATCATACACAAGACAAAAAAAGATGAAGGAGTTCACCCCTCCTAGGCTACATCTCCTGGTCCAACTTCCAATGTTGGGCCTCTTTTACTATGCTGAAAATTATGTGTTTACATCATGTTACAATGCTCAGAATGAAAAATCCATGTCTCCAATGGCTCTAGAACAGTAAAAAAACCCCTAGTTGGGCTCTTTCTACACTCAAAAAGGTTGAAAATTGACTAAGTTATGCTCCACAGAATTTTTCCTGCTAACTATCCTCCAAATCTCACCCACCTGCTATCCATCCTACAAATTCTGCCTTTTTTGGCCATGTGGGGTGACAGTTTTTCCTTGCACCGGCAAGATTCCCGCCGGTTCAGGTGCAAATTCTCAAAACATTAATTTTCCCATGAACCCCCACAAACCGACAAAATCATGCCACATTGCGCAATTCGGGTCGTTGGATCTGGATGGTTAGAACTGATTCCCGCCGAATTTTAGACCCAAATCTTGAAACTGTGGTTCGTGCTTAGTTGGGTTAACACCCACCATGGTTACGTTTTTTCCATGCCAAAACTTTAAACACAACTGTGCTATAACCTGTGGTATGATGTTGTGGTTAGGTTCATGCTAGTAGTATTTGTGCCATCACTTGATCGCAACTTCTAAACCTTTCACATGTGCTGACCTTCGGTTTAACTGACCACCATTTAAACCATAACTTAACCCGCTCCAGACTTTGGTTATAACATAATATATGGTTTCCACCTGCTATTTAATATATATTATATGGATCGACATTATATATTGACCACCATAAATCTCTGTGCCAAGATGACTATATATTATATGGTTTGGGTTATGAAATATAATATGTGGTTTGTTACATTATAACATATGGTTTTAAAACGTATTTTTCGGTCTGGGGTTAACCCCAGGCACCTATATGCCTGTCACATATTGTGGTTGGGTGGAATGATCAAAATCTGGATTGGGGGGGAATTTTTTTCCAAAAATTCAAAGTGCTTAGAATCGCACCAAACTAGAACGACTGGATCGGGCCCGTCGCCAGGAATCCGACGCAATTTGTTTCTCAAAACGGACTTCGTATGTGAAAGTTAGACCCTGCTGATCGATGTGCCAAACAGGTGAATTTTAAAAAAAAGGGTCAAACATGGTCAAAGGTCAAAATTTGGTTATTTCTCTGGCCCAATGACAGGATGACAAGTGTCGAATTGTGGTTGAATGTGACTTATTGCAATTTAATGGTTTTTGATGAACCAATTGGGTGTTGACACATGGCAAGCCACTTTCCCCCCCCCTCCAAGGCCGCATTATGGTACTTAGGTCGAATTCCAAACCATGGGTAAAGTGTCGGATTAAATTTTATTATATGGTCGAATTCATTTTTTATATGGTGTATAAACTATAGGTTATATGGGCACATTTTATACTATGGTCCAACATCATATATCCAAGGTCGAAAACCTTATGTTAAATGGGTGGCAAAATTATTAATCGACGGAAGGGCGGAGGTTGGAGCTCGACCCCACGACCTCCCCCGCACTAGCACAACGTCCAACCACTATACCACAGCTTCGGTCTTAACAATCTATGCCGATGAATTTTTTTTGTATTCATATGCATTGACTGACCATAGAACCACCCCAACGACCAAAGGCGAAGGCTGTTGCAAAATGCGCAGAGGATTATATTAAAGTAGGTTTAATTAACCCATAACATTTGGTTACACGCTAATCAAAATTGTTAAGTGTGGTTTATGTAAAACGTGCTTAGCGCATTTAATCTGAACTTATCCTAATTAATCTCCACTTAACAGTTGATTAACTCACAGTTAATTCGGCGTCTTGTTTGGCGGAGCCCCCAAATTCGGCGCCAACTCCAAAATTAGCAGAATTAACTGGAATTTCTCCAGTTTTAATAGGGTTTCCTAGGCCATAATTGTGGAGGCCATAACTTTTAAAAAAATTGACTGAGCATGATAGTGTAGGTTGCAGAGGCGTTGGAGCACTTATGTAAGTGATTTTTCCACTTTGAAGATTAAAGAAGCCTAGGGCCACCAGGAGAGGGGGTCATGCCTAGATCATCTGAAGACCATTTTCAGAGCTTGAAGAGTCTATTTTGAGGTTTTTGGGTCTTATGAATCCAATGGAGTAGGTTGTAAAGCCATTGGAGCATTTTAGGTGCATGTAATCATATAATTTACCATTAATCCAATGGAGATGTAGCGTAGGAGGGGTGAACTTCGTTATCAGCTATTGTGTAATATGTTTGTTGTGTGTTATTTATCTGCAATTTATTTGATGTATATGTGTTTTAACAACTAATTTACTTAAGAAATTGCTCATAAAAGACACTAAAACTTGACACATAAACCCCTTCACAACTTGCTAATTTGGGATGATCCTAAACAAATTTATTTATTACTAATGAGGGAGCTAGCACAACAAAAATAGTTTTCCCATATTCAAATCATGGACCGGGGTCCAGGGGTTAACCCCGATCCTGACCCCCCAACCGAGATTTCACTAAACCTTAAATACAACCCATGACCTATAGTTGTTAAGAATCACTTGTGGTATGGTGGTATGAGCCTGCGCTGCCACCCTAGAGGTCTGTTGTTCGAACCCCGTGGAGGCCTGATTCGACCCAAGCCAATTTTTTCCAAATAAGAGGAGGCCACGTGGCTCTCCCTCATTGGTCCAACATTCAACCAATGAAATCACAGAAAATTTTGACCAACCATAGGACACTTGTCAACCAACTATAGGCCCACATAATCATAGTCATGCCCAGTTAGCATATGAACTGTTGACTGGGTGTACTTGCAACCCAAAACTTTGAAATTATAGTTTTTTTCCAATTCGGTCAAAACACAATATCGGTAGCATACAATATCGTTTTTGAGTGAAACGAATTGCGTTGGATTCAGGGCAACAATATCTTTGTTTTGGCACTGATTTTGAGCCATTTCGAGCACTATGAATTTTAAGCATTATATTGATCCACTGGATCATCATAGGGAACACTATGCTCACTAATCAACTAATAATCCAAGTTCGATGGAACTTGGCGAGTTGCTAGATTACCCCTCCATATAGTCTAATATGATTTTTCAGTCAACACGATACCACTACATATGATATTTTTTAGTAATCCCTCCTATTCAAATGCATTAGAGCCACTGAGCCCCAGGTCAATACAGGTGCACCATATGGGTCGGGTATTGGTATTTTCCACTTTAAAATAGATTTTTTGTAGACAATATATACCCCACACAAATAATTGAGTGATCAGTTCAAAAAATAGTTTGTAGAATGATTCCCCATGAATAAAAGGATCTCTACCCATTTAAATATTGAGTGAATATAGATCACATATTCAATTAAGTTTTATAATAAAACTTGAATTGCTCAAAATACATAGATGTTTTTATAAAGTAGATAATATCAAAACCATATAATTAAAAAGATAAATAATCATTAAGTTTTCAGAAAGTGCACATGATCCTATATTTAAATTTAGATTGCATATTCATTTTTGTAGTAAATCTTAATTTATCAAAGGACATACATGTTTATACGAATAGATAATGTCAAAACTATATAATTCACAAAATAAATAATTACTTAATTTAGATTTTAAATTTAAATAGTGAAAATAACCATTTTTAATTATAATTATTCAAATTACACCTATTTAATATCTATATTTAAATATATATACTCACAAGTATATAATTTACATTTATATTCAATATTTCACGAACCAATCTTTAAATTAATGTGACAAGTTCCTTTTAACCAATATATAAATAACAAATTAATTTATATATATTTAATTTAAAATAATTATTAATATATTTTATTTAATAAAAACATTATATAAAATACAACTTTCACTTTGATAATAAAATTTCACTTCTATTTTATATCTACAACCTATTTTTACCCATTTTATTGAAACAATATTTTAAAAATAAAAATTCACTACCATTTTATACCTACAACCTATTCTTATCTCACCAATATTTTAAAATTAATTGTATGAATAAAAAAAATTAAATAATATAAAACTCTTCTAAATAACCTAAAATTAAGTGACATAAAACTATTCCAAATAACCTAGTCTCTTAAATTAGAAGTTTCGTGTATCATTTCCAAAGCCAAATTAAAAACCATCCGAACCCTATCTTTACATACATTCAAAACTTGAAAACATTGTTTTCACGGACTTCCTATACAATTTGAATAATTTTGTTGAAAAAAAAAAAAATCATAAAATTTAATTTCATTAAATTAAATATAATGAAGAAATTGACATATAAAAATGTTAAAGTATAAAAATTAATTACTTTACAAACTTATTTTTAATATTTAATAATATGGTAGTTGAGAGAGGTTTGGTTCTACGGTGAAGAGTGTGTTGTTAAGATACTCGTGATGAAAAGGTGGTTAAATTGTGAAGGGAGGTTTGGTTTCATGGTGAAGAGTGTGTTGTTAAGACACTCTTGATGAAAAGGTGGTTAAATTGTGAAGGGAGGTTTGGTTTCATGGTGAAGAGTGTGTTGTTAAGACACTCTTGATGAAAAGGTGGTTAAGGCAGGGTGCCATCCCCAGGGGATTTTGATGGTTTAGATGCCTGATTTAGAAATTTCTCAGACCATAAATTTGGGGTGAAGTCATGTAAGGACTTACACTACCAAGCAAACAAAAAATATATATATATTTAATAATATGACAAATTTATGATATATGTAAACTAAAAAGTGTTTTAAGTTTAGTTTTTTAACCTGATATATTTTTTTTTATAAAATTGTAAATTTTTATTATTTAAATTACTTTTTTTATTACACAAATAAATTTATTATTTAGTCAAGTTTTGCTATTACAACTCATTGAGGATGGGCCTAGTAAGCTAAACGATCCAAAATCAAACCTTACCAAGTGGTGGTGCTCTGTGTGCTAGGGGTTAGGGGAGGAAACATGCTAAAAATCCAGTGGTACTCTGTGTGCTAGGGACTAGAGGAAAAGACATGCTAAAAATCCAGTCTGCTAATATGTCGCCTAAAACTATTGCAATGCCACGTGACTTTGACTACTTAAATACCCGTAACCAAATAATTATTTTTATCAAATTTAGTCATAATTTAAATTTGCAATTTCTAACCCCTCTAAGCAATGGAACATTTTATCAAATTTAATCAAAATTAACTTAAAATACCAATATAAAACATTTCTATTGAATCTTAAAGTCTACGGTATAATCAGTTTATATTAATCTTAGAGTCTACACTACTGATAATGATAATAGAAATAAAAGATGATCAAGTCTCTCGGTTGCCATGCCAAATAGCTTTTTGAAAGTAAAGGTGGCTCATGGAATCGCTGGAGTTATGGCTTATGTGTAGCCAAGGGAGGGTCCAGGGACACCCATTTCATGCCAATGAAAACAGCTAGCTTCTTCACTAGCACAACTCATGCAGCACCTGCCCTACTGCTTGTGACGTTTCCTAACGCTCATAACCATCCCACCCTTCATATAAATCCGTGCCCCTCTTTTCATCTACATCACACCATTCATCCAACACTTTCATATCCACCCCACATCATCTTGCTGCTGTGCTCATGGCTGTCAATCGTGCTGCAGGGAAGCTAGTCGGAGCAGCCATTTTTCTCCTGCTCGTAGCTGTGGTTCGTATTTGACTCCAATCAGTGCTCAACATGTTTTTCATATCTAGAAAAGTTCAATTTGTATGCAGGGATTAATACTGATCATGGGTATATCATTGTCGGAGATTACAGGCCTGCATAGATGTTGCAGAGACTGAGGGTCCAGCTGAATTCTTCAGGGTAAGTTTAAGTGGATTAGTAATGTTATTATTCTATTGTTATTGAAGTTGGTCGAGTTTTTGTGGGCGAATGTATTTTGCTAATTGGTTGAGTTTTTGTCGTTAAAGTAATTTGCTAATGTTAAATAATTAGTTAAGTTTCGTGACTAAAATATTTTGCTAATGCTAAATAATTGGTCGAGTATTTGTTGCTAAAGCATTTTGCTAATACTAATAAAATATCATGGGCAATTATCCTGAACTATCCTGAACTAGATTAGGCTCTGCTAATAAAGTAATTTGGTAATGCTAAATAATTGGTTGAGTTTCTGTTGCTAAAGCATTTTGCTAATGCTAATTAGACATCATGGATCAATTACCCTGAACTAACCTGAACTGGATCAGGCTCTGCTAATAAAATAATTCGCCAATGCTAAATAATTAGTCAAGTTTTTGTGGCTAAAACATTTTGCTGATGCTAAATAATTGGTCGAGTTTCTGTTGCTAAAGCATTTTGCTAATGCTAATGAGACATCATGGGTCAATTATCCTGAACTATCCTGTACTAGATTAGGCTCTGCTAATAAAGTAATTTGCTAATGCTAAATAATTAGTCAATTTTTTGTGGCTAAAACATTTTGCTAATGCTAAATAATTGGTCAAGTTTCTGTTGCTAAAGTATTTTGCTAATGCTAATGAGATATCATGGGTCAATTATCTTGAACTATCCTGAACTGGATTAAGCTCTGCTAATAAACTTGCCCTAAATGGATAGATCCACGAGGATATTTTTGGGAAAAAAAATTAAAAATAAAAATAAAATATTATCCATTGTCATTCATAAATATATTTTTGGGAAAAGATTAAAAGCAAAAATAAAATATTATCCATTGTCATTCATAAATTTTCTGTTTCAGTAATCAGAGGTCATGCAGTCAATTCTTCTGTTCTCCTGGATAAGCTTAAGCTCTGCTAATAAACCTGCACAAAGATCCAAGGGTTAAGCTCTGCTAATAAATCTGGGCAAAGATTCAAGAGTTATGCTCTACTAATAAGATGAGCAAAGTTGATCTAGCCAGATATTCCTGGGAAAAAAAATATTCATAAATTTTCTGTTTGGCTAATCAGAGGTCATGCAGTCAATTCTCCTATTCTCCTGGATAGAATTAGGCTCTGCTAATAAACCTGCACAAAGATCCAAGGGTTACGTTCTACTAATAAGTCTGCACAAAGATCCAAGAGTTAGACTCTGCTAATAAACCTGCACAAAGATCCAAGAGTTAAGCTCCGCTAATAAGATCGAAGAGTTAAGCTCCGCTAATAAGAAAAAAGATTGAAGAGTTAGGCTCTGCTAATAAGATGAACAAAGTGGATTGGGAAAAAAAAATTTAAAAATATTATTGATGGTCATTCATGAATTTTTACCTGTCTGGATTCTCCTGTTCCAGCTTCAAAGCAATGGAATCTACCGACGGCTGTTCCAGACAATAGATTGCAATTCAGCATGCCAGGTAAGATGCGAGGATGCCTCACAGAACGATCGGTGTTTGAGAGCTTGCGGTACGTGCTGTGCTCGATGCAAGTGCGTGCCTCCAGGGAGAACAGGCAACAAGGACCTCTGCCCCTGCTATGCCAACATGAAAACCCATGGGAATAGGACTAAATGTCCATGATTAATATATTATCTTCACTGTTAATGTAAGAAACAATAAGCTGTTATACCCGTCTCAGGGTATTCTGTACTTAGGCCGGGCTAATGTAAATTTTTATGCACTGGTTTTAATAATTGTGGTACTGGACGGTTTATATGCTGATGCATCTTGTGTGCGCTAATGTGAAACAAGCAGTGATACATTCCGTTCCATTAAACTAATCAGTCATGTCTGCCTTTGTCACTTTTCATACAATTTTTTTAGTTGTTTTAGTGTTAGTTTTTGAAGGCTTTTTCGTAGATTTTTTACATTTAATTTTTCTAAAATTTTGCAGGAATTTATTGAAATCAGAAGTGATGGCTAACTCTGCATAACCTAAATGCTCTAGGATTAAGAGTGCTGAATGTATATATACACTCAAAAAATCAGTTTAAATAACACAAATCAAGATTTCACGAAAAATCACACTAAAAAAACTCCCTTTTGTTTTTGTTTATCTTAATCAAGCTAAAATATGCCTAAATACTTTCTTTTTTCAAATGAAGTTGGGTCTAACTTGGAGTTGGTCTTGATATTTAATATTGAACAGAAAAAATCTCCTAGTTAACATGTTATTAGAATGCTATTACCTAATACTATTATTAGAATGCTATTACCAAATATTATTACTAGCAATTGCACCAAGAGGTGCAAGGGAACGCCGAAAGGAGGAAGAATTATGTTGTGCTATCAATAAGATAAAAATGACCTTGATATTTTATTTCTATTTATTTATTCATATTTTATTTATTTTTTTAATTAATTAATTAATTTATTTTCTATTTCTAGTAGATTGTTGTTTATAAGTGTGGAGGTGTGTACTGTAATAGTTTTCAGATTAGGAAAACAATATAAACGGTTTTAATGCTGTGGAGTTTAAATCAGGTTAGGAATATGTTAGTTTCGAGCTTTAATTTGGCGAAGTGGGTTGGGGAAAAGGGAAAATGATGGCGGTCTTACACCCACATTCCAGTTTCTAATTATTTCAACTCTTCTTTGCTGTGTATAAAATGTATTCACAGCTCAGTTCTCAACCAAATCCACCACTTGGGCACTCAGCACTCTGGTTCTATCTATTCATTCACTAAGGGAGCCTTCTTAATTCTCCCTTCAAATTCATTCATTGATGGTTATCTTCCCTATTTAATTTTACAAGTGATATGATGAATTTTGTTGCACAAATAATATGATGAATTTTGTTGCACTATAAAATATAAAAATATTTTTCATAGAAAAAATATAATTAAATGTTATTAAAAAATACAATATTCTACTTAAAGTAATCAATAATTATAAAGAATATTAACTTATAAAGTTAATTTTTTTATTTAATTTTATAATAATAATTATAAATACTTTCAATTACCAACCCTTTAAAACTCAAATGAAAATCTATTTTTTCAAAACTATTATTAGATCAGGTAAATGATATTGTTTTCTTTGGATAATTTTGATCTAAGAGGAAATACTCATTAACCTCACAAAATTGTAGTAAATATTACCACTTTAAAATATATTTTACCACTTTAATATATATTTATATATATGAAAACCAACAAACTCCACTAGGCCCTGGTAAACAATCTCCATCGTCGATCTAGTTCATGCCTCATTGTCCGACAGGTGGAAATTAATGGACACCTTTATCCACTACGTGACAGCAAATGCTTTAACCGCGGCTTACATACTTTCAACGCGGCTTCATATGCTGGACTCGTAGTGTGAGCCCTATAGATCTACTCCTCCTGCGCCTCTAAATTTATGAAAATTTGGTGCTGGTAGCTCTCTTAGGCGTTAATGCCATGATGTTACTCTGCAATTCTACTTCTGGGCCGAATTCCCTCTTTGGACTTCAGCTACAATCAAAATTGGATTTGCACAGATATGTTCAGCTGACCTAGTTGCATGTTGCTGGCAATGTACAACCCAAATGGGAAGGGACACTGTCTGAAGCTCATTTACATAACCACTTATTGAATGGCAGTCTAAGGAGGCTGGGGTTAAGGTCGGGGTCTGGAACTTGGGAACTCTGTAGAAAGCTCTATAGAGAAAATTTTGTGAGCAATGTTCTATTGGATGAGGCTCTCAAAGAGGAACTTAGGTATTCTCATACTCAAACATCAATTGGGTTTCAAAGCACTAAAGACCCACAGGAGAAATGTTGAGCGGGGGAAAACATAGCTAGAATAGAGAGACGGGTCTGGATCAAATTCCAATAGCAGAGATGTTTACTATAAGAAAATGCTACGGGAAGATCCTTGCAACCCACTTTTGTTAACCAATTATGCTAGGTTCCTGCAGGAGTAATGGAAGAATCTGAACTGCGTTTATACTGTTATATAACTAATCATCTTAGTGTTGTTAATTGCATATCATCAATCTCTTATATATTAAAGACACTCAATTTATAAAATGTATATTCCTACATCACAATTTTTAATCTGTTGGCTTTGTGTGTATTTAGGTCCAGCATGATGTGGAAAAAGCTGAGGAATATTATGGGAGGGCCATACTAGCCAGTCCAGGTGATGGGAATGCCCTCTCTAGTTATGCCAATCTGATATAGGACATTCATAAATATGCACCTCATGCAGAATCTTACTATGAGCAAGCTGTAGAGGCTACTCCGGTTGACTGGTTAGTATCTTCCCTATCTCTTCAGTGGTTTTATCCAATTATTTATACATTTATGTGTAAGGTTTTATTCTCTCTCTTTCGCTTGTTATCTCCAGTACTTTCTTTACATTTGATCCTATTTAGACATTGATGTTAGTTCTAGTGCAATTCTAGGAATGATGGCCAGATAGGATCTGGTCTCGTTTGTCATTATGATGGCTCTAAAAGTGGATAGATTTAGGGATTTTAATATATGCAACCATTGAACTGATGTTATCTCACTGTTGGCTCTATTCTGCAGCAATGTTCTTGGATCCTATGCTCATTTCCTATGGGATGCAGAAGATGATGGAGAGGATCCGGCATCCTGTATTCATTGTGGAACTGCGACTACTGTAGCTACCTGATTGCATCAGAGGGCTAGTGGCAGTTTGATTTCTATGAACAGACTCACAGAGTCACTAAACTTCCCAGACCACTGTGATCTTGCCATTATCAGTACTGCAGCTCAGATTTTGGTAGTTACAAGCGTGGATGATATTTGGCATGGCGCGTTTAAAGAAATTATTGTAAGTTGGAGATTCATGTATGTGGTGTCGTTCTGCTGTGCAAAGCTTTAAGACATATGGGTTCTCTTGATCTATTTGGTGGTAGTGGTGCTTATGAAGGCATGGACTGCCCTGGTGGGGCAAATGAATGGAAGCCAAGGTGACAGGGCCTGAGTAAAATCAAGCGGTCCGCTGAAGAAGAATCGGTCAAATGTGGCTACAAATGCTCTCTCTGATGGCTGGTCCTGTCCATTGAAATGCATCCTGCATGTAGAGGATCTTATGCCAGTTAATCCAAACGACCTATAGCAGCTGATGCAGCCCTTTGACGTTATGTTTATATAGAAGCGTAGAGGAATTCCTTCCAATTTTTGACAACGACATCCCATAGGAGGAAGTTCGGATTCAGATTTAAGATGTCTACTTTTCGTGGACGAAGCTCTCTGTTTCCTAGCCTCTGGACGGACTTGATTGCTGGGTATTTCTCTCTAATCTGTTCGCAGGGTCCCCTGTATCATCATCTTTCCACTTTTCTCTGGATTGCTGAAGGTTTTCAAACCCAGTTATTAGTTTTGTATGGATGTCCATCTTTCACCTCTATTGATTTTTTTGTGTCTTGGTTTGTTATGAAGAATCTCTTTACTGTGTAACTGATCATTGCACATTGCAGGGCTTTCAAAGCAATAAAGTTTCTATGAAGAGCTGGTATACCATTGGATGGAGTCCGTTGCAGAGACACCGACGGACGCTCTGGACGAAGCTGGAGTCCAGTTCCTCTGAAGCGTTCCAGCTATTAGAAGAGGAACAAACGACAATCTTCTTGCCCGAAACAGTATTGAACATCGATGACACGAGCTTGTTCACAAACCTTCTCTTCTGGTAATCATTGATATGAACAACCTGCTTCCAGTAATTGGCAACACCGGACAGCCCATTGCATTCATAGATGTACACCAAGAAATCCTCTGCGCCAAGAAAGTATTCGCAGCCAGCTTCGAGAGCTCGGTAGACCAAAGATTCATGGTGATGATTCGGTCCTCCGGTACCCAGTGAGCATAAACCGCCTTCAACGCCGTGACGGCCTTCTGGCCCTCGGTGGTCTCCCGCCCGCCTATCAAAACCCTGTCGGGCTTCTCCAGATCTTCAATGGCGGTCCCCTCGGCCAGAAATTCAGGGTTAGATAATATCTGAAAGTGGATCCCTACTCGCTTAGGAGGAACTGGTGCAGCTGGCGGCGTAATTGAATGGAGATTATACAAACATGTGTCCAATTTTAATTGGTTCCATGCGCGGTAGGAAAACAGTGTTCATTGGCTGGGGTGAACAGTGTTTGCTCACCCCAAGCCCGCAAAGAAAACGCCTCCGGCGTAATTATTATCTTATTAATAAAATAATATTATAATTAAAATGTTAATCACCAAAATTACACAAAAACTCATTCAACTTAAACATCTCACATCTCTCTCATGATAGTTTAATTCGTAAAAATAATTTCAATCCAATTTTATATTTACGCTTTAAGGTGTTTTTATTTAAAAACAACTTTTCTAGTTGTTATCCGTCTTTGTTTTGGGCTATTAGATGAAATGTTAGACAATTGAAATATTTTAGGCCATTAGATTCAATGTCTCCTTCAACCTAACTAACTCACTAAAAAGTACTAATGTCTTTTACCTTGCTATGATACATCCTCTATTGTGTAGAAATTCTGCATTTCCATCTGCGAATATTTTTACTGTGACTGATTTTCCTTATTCACATTCTCAGTTAAATGAGGACGTCTGTGGTGACTAATTTTTTTGGTAAAGATTGGTGAAAATTTTCTTCTACTTATTCTCAGTTAAATGTGAGGACATCTGTCGTGACTGATTTTTTTTCTGCACCTTGGTTCTTCTATGTTAGTATTATTTTCTTATTGCTTTTTCTGTGTGAATTTTCTTAGAAGTTGCTATGGTACCACAAGATGGAGATGAAGATGTAGCATGGGCGGACTCACCATAGTTTTTAGTTTTTTCTTCGAGGAGTAGTTTGAATTTTTTTGAGATATAGAAAATCATTGGTAGAAGCTTTACTAAGAGACTAAGAGGCTGTAATAAACTAATTTAAATTCAATGGTGGGTAGTATATGTCCAACTACATTTAATGATCAATAGACTAGGAGATCAGTTTTGCTCTAATATATTAGAAAAATGTTTGGAATATACTAATGTACAATTTCCAATATACAATGGAAAAAAGAGTTTTGAATATGTTAATGTGAAAATAGGCGGTTGTAATGTATAGAAGATATTAACGTATAGCTGTAACGTATAGAAAATATTAATAATGTATAGAAAATATTATTTTCAATATAAAACTGAAAAGAGAGTTCTCGGAATTTTTAATGTGTAGATGTTTAATTTTCAAAGATGTAATTGAGCCTTTTTATTGAGTATTTTAATTTCAGTTTTTAAAATTTAAACATTTTTTGTTTCTCAATATAAAAGAGAAAAGAGAGTTTCATAAATTCTTAATGTGAAAAAGATTATTTTCCAAGAATTTAATTTAATTTTTTAATGATATTTGATTCACATTTTTAAATTTAAATATTTTTATTATTTGGTGCAGATTTTGAATAATTTACTATGTAAATATGTAAATTTCTAATTTATCCAATTTACTAGAACAAGAAAAACTTCTTCACATATACTATATCATATATACTATATCATTTTAAAAATTCAATATATTTGACTTTTTATTTATTATAAAATAAAATACAATTAAACTTTCCAATCCAATCAACCATCTAATCATATTTACCAACTTTCCAATCAACCAACTAAAAATCTTTACCAACTTCACTTATGGACCTGTTAAATGAACAGAAGTTTTCGAGGGTTTGGGGTATAGAGTGTTGGGCTATAGTAATAAAGATATCTGTGCCTACTTTGCAAGCACCTTTCACAAGTGAGATTTATTTGCTAAATCTGAAATACAAGTCCGCGATTAGTCTTTATGTTAATTCTCTTAAAATTTCAACGAATTTAAGAACATTCATAAATCAACTTTCACGAGATATTTCATTATTTCTAATGTGTTAGAGTCAACTCAGTTTAATGTATGGTTATTCCTAAAAAAAAATGATGAAAATAAACCACAATCTTAAGTATGCATCACTTATTTCAAGCCACTAATAAAACATTGCATCAATTATTTCAAGCCACTAAGAAAACATTGATTAATAATAATACTTAACATGTCTTTATTGCAAATAATGAACTAATAAAAAAAACACATAAATTCTTTGATTATAATAGATTGTCTGAAATTATTTTAAAACACTAATAAGCATCAAAACATTGATTAATAATAATACATGCTTTTATTACAAATCATGAACTAATAAAAAAAACACATAAATTCTTTGACTATAATAGATTGTCTAAAATTATTTTAAAACACTAATGAGCATCCAAAGCCCTCAACCCTCTCGTAACCATTAAAATCTGGTTTCACATTACAGAAATTACCAGAAAGTTATAGTAAAGTAATCAACATTGTATTTCTGGATAATGCAATAACGAGATACACTTTAAAAGAACATATTAAATAATGATAACATAATGATCAGCTCTCCATAAAAAGCTGTCGAAATAAATCCGATAAGGGTGCAATTTTAATCATATTTATAAATTATATCTATTTATTTTGGAGCCCTACGATCCCTTTTAAAAGAATTTTTATAACTTTTTATTTTAAAAATATTTATTAAATTAAAAATATTTTTAAATTAAAAAAACTTAAATTAATTAAAAATAGTAAATTAATTTATTTGTATAACTTTTTATATTTTAAAAATATAAAAAGTTAAAATAGCCTTGGTTTTGTTTCAATCTAGTCTTGGTTTTGTTTTTAATTAAAGGTTTATTTCTAAAGTCTAGAGAAAAGTTATAAAATCTGTCAATTTCACATAATGTACATGATTTCTATTTATTCTCTAGTTTTTTTTTTTTTTAAAGTTTGGTAGGACTACGTCTTTACATCTTCATCAACATGTCTAGATACATCGGGAAGGGAGTTGAACCTGTGATGAGTGCCATAACAACCCACCTCATTACCGTTTAACCAAGACTCCACAAACGTGTATCTTCTAGCTTTCAATGACATTCTATTTACTAACTTTTTTTATCTTCAATGAATTTTTATATGTCACGATTATTTTGGAATTTATGCCTTACTTTGTTTCCTTTGCAACATGGTGTAATTGCTAGTTACATATATATTAGAAAAACTATACCTGTATCCCCATTTATTGACAATAATTCGTCTCTCCTATAAATATGATCAATAAAACTATTTTTTAACTGATCCAGCCAATCTTCAGGGATCAAGAAGACACAAAGAGGTTACTAAAAAATGAGAATATATATATATATATATATATATATATATATATATATATATATTCACTACATTTTATCAAAGTAAAGTTTTTTTCATTATATTTAAATGGATTTTAAGAAATTTACAAATTAATTTTAGAAGTAATGGAAATTCTAGCAAGATTATGATCAAATTTAGTAGAAATTTTTGAAAATATGAGTTATAACTGTCAAACTTCAAGATTTTGGATCCCAAAATATTTTTAATGATGCTGATTCTATTTTTACCATAAAAAAAATTCAAACACACATTCTAATTTTTTGAATTTTTTTTACTTAATTCTGAAGAAAAAACCATTGTGAGTGAAGAAAAAACTATTACAAACTAATTTGTGGGAGGGATAGGTAAACAACCACCTATACTTATACTTATAGGTTAAGAGTATGTGTTTCCTCCTAAGAAATTAAGGTTCAAAACCAAAGGGGATAGAGTATGTATGTCTTAGTAGACTTAGCAGTCAAAGTCTCTTATCCCACAAAAAAGAAAGTCTCATACACCAATTCGGTGACCTTAAAATTACATAATAATAATAATAATAACATCCATTATGTTTGAACATGAATTTAATATCAAGATATTTTATCCACTCATCACAGATAGTTAAATGGTGATGATGTGAGTTGTTATAGCACTCATCATTGGTTCAATTCCCTTCCTGATCGGAATGATGTATGTGAACATATTAATGAAAGATACAGTAAAAGAAAAAAAATGAATAAAATAAATAATAAGCATTTTGCTTTCTGTTTACATTATTAAATCTAAAATAACTTGGAGGGCGTTAAATATCATTATTATTGATTTGAATGTGGTTTCATGTTCAAATCAGTATATTCAAATGAACTATAAACATGTTGTTGAGCATTTTTTATATTGTAAATTAGGTTGTACACCATTGGACCTAAAATAATATAATATAGGAGGCATTATTTATTATTGGTTTAAATGCAATTTCATGTACACATCATGATGTTGAAATGAACGATAAGCAATAAGCATCTTGTTACAAAGTAATTAGCGCCCTAGTTTAGTATATTATTAAACTTAAAATAACTTCCAAAATTGGAAATCATATTGGTAGATTACTGAATTTAAAATAATTTCCAAAATATTAAATGTTATTTATTATTAATTTGAATATGGTTTCATTTAAAAATTATTATATTTAAATGAGAATAAACATTTTGATGTAAAAATATTATTAATAAAAAAAACTAATCTATATTTACAAAGTTTTTAGAGGAATTAAATTTTTTTACTGAGATAATTTTTTTTTAAGAATTTAGTAGATTCATAGTTAAAATAGATCTAAATTGGTTTATTTATTAAACTTTAAATAGGTTACATTAGAGAATAATACCATAGAAAAAAATCACGAGTTGAAGCTATATGGGTTATTTAATTTAATTAATTTTGTTTTATTTTGAATGAGTGAGTGTTAAACATTACAACATCTCTACCATACTAAGCTAGAGAGAGTCTATCAATACAATAACTCACATGACACTAAATGCCATTAATAGTGATGTAGTCTAACTTATAGATGAAATAACCTTTTTCACTGAAATCCAACTACACAAATTCAAGTACGAATGTGTTTTTTGTTGCTTAAAATACATTTTTGAATGTATAAATGGACTCAGCACTATGAAAAACCCATAGGGGAATTCTATAGATTAAACAACTAAGGCTCAATATTTTAAAAATCTTCGTCGAATTTTGGGGAAGGTAGGAACGAGAGGGGTGTTGTACAACCTCGACGGAAAAATAGAGACAATATATGCTTGGGGAGTGGAAAATGCTTTGAATAATCAAGCTGAAGCCTTTTCCCTTTGGAAATGATTAAAGAATGATATCTCAAAGGGTCTGCGCCAAATAAGTATAGTTGGAGATTCAATGATCATTATTCAAAGGTGCATCAAGATCAAACAAAAAAATGAAGCAGAACTATCCCCAACACTTCAGTGAATAGGGATACTCCTAAATAAACTGGAAGACTATAATTTTTTCCATGTCAAAAGGGAGAACAACTGGGTGGAAAATGAACATGCCAACAAGGGAGCCACTCTAGAACAAGAGATAATGATATTATGGGCGGAAACGTGAAGTTGGGTTACACTTTTGTGAGAATCAGGGGCCGAAATTTTTTTTCGGCAATAGTTCGGCCGAACTCGTGATTCCATTTAGATTGACGGCACAGTGACGACGCAGCAAACAGAATTTTTGCCGGAGATTTGGAAAACCGGCAATAGAAGTTTGGTCGAACTCGAACTTTTACTTTTAAAATAGTTCGGCCGAACTATTTTCTATAAAAACATCGCCCGCGAAGTCTGTAAGGTTACCGTTTTCATTGTTGGCGCGATTTTTGTTGTTCCTGTCGTTGGTGCTCTGTTCCTCCTTGCCGCGCTGGTGCTCTGTTCCTGCGGGCTGCGTTGTTTCTCTGTTCCGCGTTGGTGCTCTGTTCCTGCTGTCACGTCCGCGCTCTTCAAAATCCGCCGGGTATGTCTGCGGATATATAAAGTTCTCCCGTTTGCCTTGTAGGTGTTGTATAATGATATCATGGTTTTTATTGTAGTTTTCAACTTTTTAATACTAGTTATATCATCATGGTATCTAATACTATGTTTTGACTTTCGAAGAGCAATGAACAATTATGGTTTTCATTGTAATATGATTATATACATATTTTCTTTATAAAATAGATTAATCAGCATGGTATCATGGTTTCTAATGTAATATGTAACTTTTTAAGATAAATATATTGTGAAGGTTTCTAATAGTATTCTTCAACATTCTAACAGCAATATGGTTTTCAATGTAATATGATAGTTAGCCATTTGCGGGATACATTGGAACAAATAATCCGATTCTTAAATAATCCAAAGATAATTGAGAGAAACAAATGCACAGCCACATTAAATAAGACTTAAAATCATTTAATAAGAGTACCTCTATCATGAAACCTTAGTTGGAAGATACCTGCAAGTTGAATCGTTTGTGTTCCTGTGTATAGTTGTTGTTTTTGTGTGCTCGTATTTTTATAACCTCTTGGTGAAATGCGCACTTGCAAATCTTGTAAAATTTGGAGTGATTGGGGGAATAACGAGGGAATAAGCACTTCCTAACGAAACCAGCAATCTAATCAAAATAATGCCATAATCTAACGAAACCAGCAATCTAATCAAAATAATGCCATAATCAAATTCAAAATATTAGAGGAAGACCCATTCGTAATTAGACCAGCAATCTAGACAATGTCATAATCAAAATATTAGAGGAGGAAGACCAATTCTAATGTGCCATAATCAAAATATTAGAGGGAGAAGTCCAATTCATAACTAGACTAGCAATCTAGACGATGTCATAATCAAAATATTAGAGGAAGACCAATTCTTAACTAGACCAGCAATCTAGACAATGCCATAATCAAAATATTAGAGGAAGACCAATTCAAGACTTGCAATCTAGAAAATGCCTTTCAACTGTAGTTCAAATATCAACCATGGTTCAAATATCCTTATTCTTCTCTTCCAACTATATGGTTCAACTATCCTTCTCTATGTCCTCTTCAACTCTAGTTCAAATATCCTTCTCTATGTCCTCTTCAACTATATGGTTCAACTATCCTTCTCTATGTCCTCTTCAACTCTAGTTCAAATATCCTTCTCTATGTCCTCTTCAACTATATGGTTCAACTATCCTTCTCTATGTCCTCTTCAACTATGGTTCAAGTATCCTTCACTATGTCCTTCTCTTCAACTATAGTTCAAATATCCTTCTCTATGTCCTCTTCAACTATAGTTCAAATATCCTTACCCTTCTCTTCAAATATAGTTCAAATATCTTTACCCTTCTCTTCAAATATAGTTCAAATATCCTTATCCTTCTCTTCAACTATAGTTCAAATATCTTTTTCTACAATGATGCCAACTTCTAAATTCGTCCTCCTCTTCATCTATAGTTCAAATATCTTTGTCTTTAACCATAGTTCAAATATCTTTTTCTATAGTTCAAATATCTTTCTCTTCAACCATAGTTCAAATATCTTTTTCTACATGGATGCCAACTTCTAAATTCCTATCGTTCAAATATCCTTTTCTACATGGATGCCAACTTCTAAATTCTTTGTCTTGATTCTTTTTCCTTTTTTTCCTTGAATAGCTAGTTGCTTGTAAAATTTGAGTTTCCAAAAATCTGAATATGTCTATTGTTCTTCTCTTCAACTATGGTTCAAATATCCTTCCCTATGTCTCTCTCTTCAACTATAGTTCAAATATCCTTTTCTATATGTCTAAATTCTTTTATAGAAATAAAATAATTTGGCCCCTATTTTTAAGGTCATTTGAATTGATGCATAGTCAAAGTAAAACTCCATGGCTTTCGATTGATCATTATCATTACTTTATGGAGGGATAAAATTGTAGCATGCACCATTGAAACTCCTTCAATATGTTCATTGTTTTTTTGGTTCAAATATCCTTCTCTATGTCGTCCTCTTCAACTATTGTTCAAATATCCTTTTCTAAACTCCTTCAATATGCCCATTGTTCTCTGGCTCATATCCTTCTTTATCTCCTCCTCTTCAACTATCGTTCAAACATTGTTCAAATATCCTTTTCCAGATGGATGCCAATTTTAGATAAATTCTTTGTCTTGATTCTTTTATTTTCCCTTTTCCCCTGTATAGCCAGTTGATTGTAAACTTTGAGTTTCCAAAAATGTGAATTTGTGAAAACTCTTTTTAGTTTGTAAATAGTGGTCGATTTTTGCAGGTGATTTGAAGATAGAAATAAAATAATTTGACCCCGTTTTTTATGGCCATTTGCAATTGATGCACTTTAACTAAAGTAACTCCATGGATTTGGATTATTACTGGGGCATTAGACTCTTTTCCTTGAAGCAAATGGCTAAGAAATTGTTAGTGCGTGAAGGATCACATCTTTCTTTTGAAAGGAAACCTTCTCCTTAGCGAGTCAAAATCCCCCATCGGAAGATCTTTTGAAGACCTACAGTTCTTTAGATGATTTCCACAAATGCTAGGTCACCTCCAGATTTGAACTAGACCAATATTGAATGACCTAATACAAGTTTTACATATTCCAAACATTTTGAAAGAAGGAACATTCCAGGAAAACATGCCAAGAACATTTCTTATTGTTTTGACAAAGGGGGGACACCACCCAGTATTACATTTAAACCTCCCATTTTTTTTATGAAGGGGACACCACCCAAGATAACATTTAAACCTTTGTTGGAGGGCTTCCCATGTAGGAACCTTATTCATCATGAGATACTATAGATATTTTAGATTTTGGACAACATTTTGATTTCCAGATTACTTGCCTTCCTCCACCATTTTGGCTTTATCTCAAAATATTCAAATAAACAAAACATAGTTTTGGATTATAAGAACCATTAATGGAGAATTCTGTCAGATGAATATGACCATCACCAAAGGCTTGAAAATATTCAAATAAACAAAACATAGTTTTGGATTATAAAAACCATTAATGGAGAAAACCCAAATTAGTTCATCCAATTTGTCTGTTAGGTGAATATGACCATCACCAAAGGTTTGAATGTAATTCAACCAAGAAGCTTTGAAGTCATCATCCATACCCAAATCTTCAGCCAACCACCATCCTTGATGCCAAAATGAATAAAGATCTGAGATTGCAATCCTTGGTCTTCAAGCGAGTCAATCAAAGGGTAGAAGGCAGGATATGACGTAGGCCCACTCCGAGGCCATGGATCAAGACCCAAATGAACTATCACTTTTTCTAAAACCTATGCTAAATAAATACCAATGAATATGAAAAGTCACCAAAGGCTTGAAAATATTCAAATAAACAAAACATAGTTTTGGATTTATAGGAACCATTAATGGAGAAAACCCAAATTAGTTCATCCAGTTTGTGTTAGATGAATATGATCATCACCAAGGCTTGAATGTAATTAATTCAGCGAAGAAACTTTGAAGTCATCATCCATATCCAAATCTTCAGCCAATAACCATCCTTGATTGCAATCCTTGGCGGAAGGCAGGTTATGACGTAGGCCGCTCTGAGGCCATGGATCAATACCCAAATGAACTATCACTTTGTCCAAAACCTATGGTAAATCAATACCAATAATGTCAAATCTGTTGAAACAACATGACAAATAATAAATAAATATTTTTGATCTTGGTTTATTCAGCAATCCAATTTTCAATGGATAAAGGATCAATGCATTTTTGAATCACCAATTTTCAATGTATTTTTGATTCACCATTTAAGTTCATAAATTGTCTAGAGATCAACACCACCCACATTTGGCAACCAAATCCTTGGAAAATAAATGTGAATTTTTTAAACCCTAGGCACCAATAGCTGGGGGTTTAAAACCTTTTTATTTTTCCCTGAACCATAGAGAAGAGGAGCATAAATTTTGAATCTTTACGAAAATATTTTTGGCAATCCACCCTATAAGGAGGCCCAATACACTAGAACGACCTCTAAAACTAATTTTGTAAGGACCAGACACTGATTTTGTAAAGACCAGGCAAACAACATGGGAAAGCCATATTTTACACCAACTATTCAATAATTTATCAACCTTAGCAACCAACCAGACCCAATGTTCATTTATATAACAGTAGTACATCCATAGGAAATGAGCCAACATGTGCAATGTGAAGAGGTGTGTCTCCATATAGGCTGATTTGAATACTTGTGTGAAGTCGACTTGTAGGAGAGTTATTTAGGCCAACTTTGTATATTTTAGAGAATACATGAATTGGTGTATATGGAATGTCTGTAATTGCAAGAAATATTTACTGTAATGGCTTACTTTTAACACAATCTTCAAATGAGTAGTACTTCCTATATACAATTGTCACCTTAATACAAATAGGACTTCCATTTTTTCTCGGAAACTAACTATTTAGTTTCATTTTGTTAAACATAACTTATACTTGAAAACCAGGGTATTTTTCATACTGAAAAAAAATCTATCTTACCAGAGTATGGTACCCAATAACACATGTCCATGTCCTGTTGGTAATAGCCTTCAGCATACTCGTTGTCATAATTTTTCGAACAAAACTTATTCAAGGAGTCTATAATTCATATATTCTGGGAATCTATATATAGAGTTCTTGCAAGTTTCATTTTGGTGTTTGTGTCTCATGCTCATCGTTACAGTGCTTCCTGTTTTACAGTTTGTGTCTCATTCTGTATGTACATTTATAATTTGTATGCTGTATGTACATTGATTGAATGTACAATTCATCCCTTATTTACAGATTTTTGATATTAGCCATTTATCGTTGCTCCACTTTTGCGCATTGATGAATGAAAATACTTTTATAGTGGATAGCCCATCTTCTCCCATGTTATTTGGAGCACTTGTTGAGCCATTCGACTCTTTTGCAAAAATTGCAAAAAGAGTGTGCAAGTAGGTAGCCTACTTTGCAAGATTGGATCATCTTCTTTTCTATTCTTTTTTTTCTATCTATATGATGCTTGCATCTAGCTTCTCCACATAACTCTCAGCTTCAGCATGCTCATTACCCTCTTCTCTACCATTTTCTTGACACCATGGAGGGATTTGAAATTTGAATTGTCTCCATGACAACTTGGACATGTGCCTCTCCTTAATCAAATTATAAAAGTCTTGTTTCATGGCTGTAATATTTTTCCAAATCTGCAGCTTAGTTGCAGGTTTTATGATTTACATGTTTCTGGAAAAATTAGTGTTGTTATCACCTTCAGCGAACTAGATGGCTCTACTTTGAAGTCTTCATTAAACTGTTTCCTTTTCTAATAGTGCTTGCTTTCTCCCCTCCAAAATTTTCAAAGACTGCAAGTCTTTTTCAGTAAAAATTGCATTTACATTATTGTCAAAAAGCCTAGAAATGAATTCTTCTACTTCTAAAAGATCATTTTTATCTTCTGTTGCCTTCTTTTTAGACTAGTTAGTAGCCACTTTCTTAACTCTTTTGATATTGTCCACAAAGTGTTTCATTAAAGTTCCCTCAAAGCTTCATCATATTTTACTCAAATGTTTGTAATTAAGAATCCATCCATATCAATAAAGGTATAATACTTTGGTTCATATTGTACATTATGTTTGTTATTCTATTTCCTTTTGTGATATATTTGAGTAATATTTGTAAGTTGTAACTTTCGCTTTGAATATTTCTATTTGGCACACCACAAATAGGAATTTAAACTATTAAATTAATTAATATAGATTTAATTTGATTTCAGATTTATCAAGAGGTGTTAATATGGATTTAAGTTACTGTAAATGAAATTTATAAAAAAAAAATTTGGTTCATTCCCAATTTTTTTTTTTTAAAGTTAATATTATTTAAACTTTTATAGTATGAGTAACTCTTGTCTTATATTTGACTAATTTTTTATATAATTGAAATTCAAAAACAGATGATTTTCTCCAAGTTTTAATTGTTTAAAATATGATTGTTTGAGCAACTCTTTCTTTGGGATACAAGGAGGCTGAAAGATTTTTTTTTTTCTTGTATATTTGAAGCTCTCCATTATTATAGAAAAGGATTTTTTACTAGTATATTTTTATGCTCTTTGCCATAGTAATGTCATAGTGTATGAAGTTTTAAATTGTTTTTATTATTTTTATTATATGTTGGATGTGATTTTGATTGAAAATGCTTCTTTTTTATTTATTAATTAAAAAACAATTATTAGAAAAATTATTTTTTTAAGCCTTGGTATTTACAATCAAAATTAGAAAATGTATTTTTATCTATTTAATATTGTTTGATTTTATCTACCATGTCCTTTTTACATATATCTAGAATAATATTATTTGTAGTTTCCGGTTTTTTGTAACATTTTACTACCATAATAAAAATCTATAGAAATAATAATCTAACATTATAATATCTTGAAATGGAGCTAGCCAACTCAAATATAGTATTGCAAATCCCTGGATAAGTTAGATGAGGAAGCTATGTATTACTTAGTATTGTATCCATATTGGGGTTGCAAGTTCTATGGGTTCAAAAGAACACTTGCAAACAATTTGTTTTCCATATGACCTCTCTTTTTCATAGATAAATTTCATTCTTTTAGCCATTATGGATTTGAGAAAAATACATCCTGACAGGCCAATAAGAAGCCTTAACAATGAATTAAACATGAACAACTATTAAATATGGGTAACCAAGTAGCATCAAAACAAACAACTAAATCACCAAGGATATTAGTGATAAATAATAAACATTCTAGGATACTTCAAAATTCCATGTAAATAATTTTTTACCTAAAATCACTAGATGGTGAGGCCCACAGCAACAACTGCAAAAGCAATGCAATATAACCAATCAAACTACATCAACAAAACATATGGTCTTGAATGAGGTTTTGGAATCTTTAGATATAAATGTACACCGTGGCAATGTATTTTAAATATAAAACTTTAATCCATGTGCTTAACCTTAACATAATGGAATACAATTTTACTCACTGCTTTATGATAATGAAAATGATTGTTCCAAGTCTCATGTTGCTTCTCATGTTATTTTATAAACCTTGAGTGGAAAGAAAAATAGGAGGGCAGAAATGTAAGAAATATAAAACATAATGAAACACAACGTAAGAAATAGAGAACACAATGAAACACACACATACATATATCTCTAGACAATCAACACAATTATTTTCCTATGAATCCTTATGGGAGACAAGCAACCCTAAAAAGTAATGATGCTCTAGACTCTTGTTTCCCTAGGAAATCCTTATGGGAGAAAAACAATACGAAAATGTAAACATGCTCTACTCTCTCTTTTCTGGTATGGAAAATATGTGAGTACAAAGAAAGAGGTAACTCTCTAGAGTTAGGTAAGACTTTTAGCGTGTAATGTTGCTATAAAAACTTAACTTCATACATTTTTCTCTCTAACTTCACACTCCTAGTTGTATTTTCAACTATGGAACAAAATACAATAACACAAAATGGAACTCTTATTCCTCCTAGTGGCCGAGTATTTAACATAGCGTGATAGCCAACTAGGTGTAAGATTTGACTCTGTCAACCATTAACGAGGTTTTTGATTTTAGACCTTTTAGAGTCTTGTTAAAATTCCACATGTAGCTAGCTTGCCATGCATGAGTAATGGGGCTAAAATGTTATTCTCTCATACCATGACCTAGTCAACATGATAGTAATACGTTTTGAAAAATAATTTTTAAATGGATTCTATTTTCCACATTCTCTCAACCATATCAAAAACCTTCTTATAATATTTGAAACCTAAGGTCTTTCCCATACCAAAGTATGTTCTTTTAAAACATGTTTTCTTGGTGATATGGGTGATTTAGAAATGATTGGGAGAGCAAAATTCCTCATTTAATACATGTACAATATGTTTGGTTCATGCCACTAAGCCAAGAATTTTAAATTCAACTGACTTTTAATATAACCAACTAAATCTTGCAAAAAAAAAATAAAACAATTTATGTTAGGGTTGTGGATTTAGGCATTGAAACAACACACCGTGATCTATTTCAAATTTAAAAATAATGGTTTGAGTCCTAGGTGAATTTGATGAGGAAATTACATCCTATTTCTCCCCCCTAGCACAATTACCAGCACAGTTAGAATTTAATAGCCCCAAACTGGATTTTACTCTCAGGTACTGGAACCTCTACAAAGGTTCGACCTGAAAACATAGTTTTTCCTTAGGTTTCTCCACTAGTTCTATGTCCAACTTGGATAACCTACAGTTCAATATCCTTCTTTTCATTTTTTATATCCCCTCTTGGATAACCATAATATCTTGAAACGGAGCTAGCCAACTCAAATATAGTATTGCAAATCCCTGGCTAAGTTAGATGAGGATTACATATGGTCTTGAATGAGCATTTGGACTCTTTAGATATATATCTAAAGATTCCAAAAGCTCATTCAAAACCATATGTAATACATAGCGTCCTCATTTAATATATAAAAATTTAATCCATGTGCTTAACCTTAACATTGACACAAATGGAATACAATTTTACTCACTGCTTTAGAAAAATATGCAGATGAATATTGCCCACATATCCGAAGTCAAAAGGGATAGATTAAAAAGGGATGCTCCGGTCATCTATAAAAGATAAATTAAAGAAGCATGACATATTAAAGTAATGTAAATTAGATATGCATACCAATTATGTTCATATAACACAACAAATAGATGATTCAATACAAATGTCACATAGAAGTCATATTCAATACAAATTATTTGGAGAAGACCATCATCACTTATGTCTAGATTGAGATGGGGCATCATCACAATAAAAAACCAAGTACAAATTGTAGTAATCCTAGAATCATGCTTTACATATAAGGTAAAATTGGGGAACTCGTGACTTGTACTATAGATAAAAAAACATTTACCCTTACCAAAAAATATATGATAAAAATTGACAACCTACGCAAGTTTAAGCTTAAGGGTATATAATCCTTCTTGCCTTCCATATAGATAATGAAAATGATTGTTCCAAGTCTCATGTTGCTTCTCATGTTATTTTATAAACCTTGATTGGAAAGAAAAATAGGAGGGTAGAAATGTAAGAAATATAAAACATAATGAAACACAATGTAAGAAATAGAGAACATAATGAAACAAACACATACATATATCTCTAGACAATCAATACAATTATTTTCCTATGAATCCTTATGGGAGACAAGAAACCCTAAAAATTAATGATGCTCTAGACTCCTTTTTCCCTAGGAAATCCTTATGGGAGAAAAACAACACTAAAATGTAAACATGCTCTAGAGTTAGCTACTAAATTTTAGCGTGTAAGGTTGCTATAAAAACTTAACTTCATACTTTTTTCTCTCTAACTTCACACTCCTAGTTGTATTTTCAACTATGGAACAAAATACAATAACACAAAATGGAACTCTTATTCCTCCTAGTGGCCAAGTATTTAACATAGCGTGATAGCCAATTAGGTGTAAGATTTGACTCTATCAACCATTAACGAGGTTTGTGATTTTAGACCTTTTATAGAGTCTTGTTAAAATTCCACATGTAGCTAGCTTGCCATGCATGAGTAATGGGGCTAAAATTTCATTCTCTCGTACCATGACCTGGTCAACATGATAGGTCAACTTACTAAAGGCATAAATTTTGAATGAACTTCATTTGATGTTTTTCTTGCACCATTGGATATGTCTTTAAGTGTAGAATAATGGTCAAGATTTTGGCACAAGGGATAATCGTTTGACCCCCGGAAATGTCATTTAATACCTCAAAATGACTCCAAAAGGTTTTAGACCCCAATTCTCCACCCACCATTAAAATGACCCTACAAGTTGATTCTTTTAGTTTTTTCACTCTATAAGCATCAAAATATAATATGACAAATAAGTTTTTTCAGTTTTTTCAGTTGATCCATTTATGGTAAAGAAATCAAATAGTTCTATCAATTCCACCTTGCAACTCTAAGAGACATTGAATTAAATTTCATCTCAAGAAATGTGTGAAGTTGGTATTACACACCCAATTGGACAACCTCGAGGATAAAACATTTCTCCCACTTTATTTGTTGGCATAACCTAGTAAGTGTTATTCACTAGCATGTATTTTGTAAAGGCCTTTCAACCTAGTTCCCATTCAACTCCATCCACCCGGTTGTAGAGGATTCCAAGCCTAATTTCATAAAAAGTAAGTTGGGGATGATCACATTGACTTGCTTGATGACATGTCTATGAAGATTAACTACCTTGAACTATTTTTTTGCGTAGGGAAAGAGACACATTCCCATGTCCGAGCATGAAAACGTTCTTTGATATTGTTAATGCCTCTAGTGTTTACTTCTACAAGTTCTATAGGCAGAGTCTGTAAAGGGCCAGGTAGCCTCTGGATCTCATATTTTATGAAAAGTGACATATCTAGTAAATGCCCCTACAGTCAATCTCTGGAATGGATCTAAATAGAAGTTCTTCATTTTAATATCCATAAAACACAACTACTTTAAGGTAAACTATGTACATGTGTCATTTCTTCCACAAACTAAAGTGTATAAGTAGGAAATTTTATACCAAGTGTGCTCCCACCATGTAAAGCGCAATTTGGTGAACTTATCATTTTTATAATATTTTTTTCGATTAAATTTAGTTTCACACATGATCAATTATTGCTTTGAAAGTTGTATTCTACATAATTTGTGTACACTAAATTACAAATTGATTTTTTGAAATCTATTTTGTGAATTTCGACCAATAGATATATATCATGGAGGATGAAAGATGAAGATCATCTGAATCCCATATGGAGGTTCAGGGATCGGAGGATGTTCACGGTATTTAAATATAATATTAAATCTCCATACATGTGTGTACATATGGAATTGATTTTTTTATTAACTTTGTGAGTGAAATTAGTTGTTAATAAGTTTCATATTTTAATTTTTAGGAGGCAAGAGGAGAAGGGTTTCGACTCCATCCATGGAGCGTGGCCAAGGTTTAACCGGTCGAGGTATGAGTGGTAGCAGGTTGCGGGAAGGGGGTGATATTTATTCCCCCGAAGGCCAATCAACAGTTGTTGGTTCTCAACAGGGTCACTGTGGGTCTGGTTCTCAACAACGTCATTCTGGGGTTGGTTCTCAGCAGAGTCATGTTGGAGATGATGTTAACCAACAACATCAAGGTTGACATCAATTTCAATATTTTTTCATTAAATTTGTGCAACTTTTTTTACATGTGTTTTTTCTAATATACGAAATTTTATATATATTGATGCAGAAGATGAAAATGTTCGAGCCAGTGGTCAAAATAGACGCAGGGCAGCGCACTACATTCAAGAAGAAGGCTGTCAACCCAGCACAACTTATCTGGCTGAGATTACTGATATACCATGGGAAACGAACATGGCGGAATGCACCTTAAAAAGGTGTCAAAGCCTTCATGCAAAATTGCAAAGAGATCTCGAGGCTTTGTCTCTACCTGCTGAGAGTAGACAAAGCCTCGAAATAGTTACACATTCATTGGGTGAAATGGTAAAGGTGTATAGAAATTTGGGGCCAACGACTGATTCGTTTGTAGAACCGATGAGAAAGAGAAAAGAAACAGTGATAGGTCCCGATAAATGGCAGGACATAAAACAAAGAGTTACAAGAGCATATGCCAAGTCAATGTTTAATTATAAGGAAGGGCTAAAAGGAAAAATGTTGAAGGTGTAGTATTTCAAGCACCCAGACAAAGCTGCTTATTTGTATGATCGACATCTTGTGGCCTTTGGAAGGCTTCCATGGAACGATGAGGTTCCTGTTTATTTTGCACAAATGTTTTATGCAGAATTTTTTTTGGGTATGAAACCCGACTACAATGACCTTCCTTCAGAATTTTTTGGCCCGGGGAGAGGTCGATTATATCAACGTAAGGGTGCTAAGCGAGATGTGGAGTTGCCTCGCCCTGAGCCGCCATTGGTGAGTCGACCGTCTCGAGTCGAAACCCTGCGATCAGAGATGGATGCGACTTCTCAAATAAGTCGTGAAGCAAGAGATGTTATGATCGAAAATGTTCATAGCGGATTGAGTGGAGTCAATATTGGCTTAAATAGACAAAGAGCACATGAAAATGCACGTACCAATTTTGTTTATCATACAGATGAGGAGATTTACAACATGAATGTTGAAGATCTCCGAACATACGCAATAAATTGTCGCAATGGTCTGCAAGACCTAATTTTTCGTGAGGAAGAGGGCACCGGAACGGTATGTGTTAGTGACCTTAGGATTCGAAATTATATTTACATATACATGTGTACAATTTGTAATAAATACATGTGTATGTACACATGTATACATTTATTTGTATGTGTACATTAATCTAACAAAAATGTATGATTATATGTTAAAACACCATTTGCAATTCTCAGGCATGATGCGTGATGAAAATGTTAATATTACGTTCGGGACCTCTGGCTCAAACGATGCAGATGGGTCTGACCATCATGATATGTTGGAACATGTATGTTAGTGTTTTTTAAGTGACTCTAAAATAAATAATTGTTGCCACACATGTACATGTATGTATATATATAATTTGATAAAATGTTTTAACAGGTACCGATTCCGTCTGATGTTTTTGGGATGGCGGTACCTTCTTCTTCCTTAGGAGATATACCTTCTACTTCATTGGGAGATGTACAAGTATGGACAATTTTTCACGAGTTCAAAATTTATGTTACCTCAAAAAGTTCCATTAAAAATTGAGATATATAGAGAGAGAGATCTATATTTTGAGTTATTTAAAATTTTTTGAATTTAGGTTCGTGCAGAAGATTTTTTTAATCCGAGGACTCTAGCGACGGAGATAGGAACATCCACAACATTTGAACAAGTTGTCTTTAGTTCTTTTTTTAATATTATTGTTCAAATAAGTTTATATATGTACACGTGCATTTTCATTTGAAAGTTTTTAATTTATATAAATTATTTATGTATATATATATATTTATATTTAACTGTACATGTATATTGTACAGGTTACCACTGCAGATGTTTCTATGGCAGAACTTGTTCATCAAATGGAGAGGGAACCTTACGAGGTATTGCATGATTTTTTTGTTATATTTTGTTTTTTACATGAAGTTCTAGATATATATATTCTCATTCATTTTTAAAACTTCAAATTTTAATGTTCAAGTACATGTGCATTGTGTATGTAGGTTTTCTATTTACAGGATAGGGCGTAGACTGAGACCCATACGCTAGATCCTCCATTTGATGGACATGAGTTACAGTAGATTTGATTTCAAAATTTAGATGGTTTTAAAATTTGTTAAACTTGATACAGTTTGATACTCAAGTGAGATTTACAATTTTTGGACATATTTTATTACATTGTTATTATATAATTTGTTTTATTTAATTTTTGGATGGTTTTAGTAGTTTTGGCATGTGAATGTGAAGTAATGTTGTCATCTGAACTACATTTGGCATGTGATATTTAATGTTAAATGTTTTTGTTGGATAGTCGAATTATAATTTTGGCATGGCATGTGAATTTTTTAAAACTCAAGTTTTGGATGGTTTCCATCTACATTTTGCATGTGATATTTAATGAACTCTAAATGTTTAATGTTTTAATGTTGCACAATATATAATCAAAAGGGTTTTAAAACTTAAAGTTTTGGATGGTTTCAATCTACATTTGCACATGTGGTAAATTGAAATGTTATTTGTAAAAAGACAATCCCCATTGATTTCATTGTATATGTTGATTTCTGATTTGATATAATTGCATGTATGATGGTACATTACTTGTAAAGTCATTGGATTAATAGTGTTCATTGATTTCAGTGTAAACGCAAAAAATTATTGACAATGTAGAACGATTTTTGTGTTATAATAATTAAACCTAATAATATTGGAGAGCAAGAGAGACTTGAGGTATGGTGTTTACTACAAGATTTCAAGCTAAATATTTAAATGGTTTATGATTTATGATTTTTACTTTCTTTTTAATATAATTGATACGGAAAGATGACAAAACTAATAAGGGTGACAATAAGAATAGAAGAAGAGAATAGTTTAAGATTGATCACAATAAATGCTATTTGTAATTGATTACATTCTAATTATTCACATTCTATCATTCAATATTATTACATTGTCACTTTGCATTCAAAAATTTTATTTGATCATTTTTCATTATTAAAGTTATTCTACAATATTTATCATCTCAACAAATTGAGGTAACTAAGAAAATTTAAAATTAAAATGACTTGATAAATCTCAAACATATTTAGCATATTTAAAATGGTTATATTAATATTAGATGTATTTACATATTATTGATAAAATTAATCATGTGTTTCTCATATTATCGATAGTTTTTTCCTTGGTTGCACACGACTGAAACCAACTTAGATCCATCTTAACTACGGATCTATCAAGCGCCGAGAGGGATCAAATCTCTTGAGGTGCAAACCTTTCTTCAAGTTTTGCACTCAAAAAAGAGGTTTGCACCTCTAGATATTTGATCCCTATCGACGCTTGATAGATCCATAGTTATGATGGATCTATGAAAATAAATTTCTAAAAATAAGTAAGGGAAAAGCAGCATAGGGAACAATTAGGAGTAGATTTAGGGCATAGGGAACAATTAGGAGTAAATTTAGGAACATGTGATAGTTGGGTGAGATAAAATCATATATTTTAATAAAATAATG
The DNA here is from genome assembly GCA_034641835.2 of Pinus albicaulis. Classification (NCBI taxonomy): domain Eukaryota; kingdom Viridiplantae; phylum Streptophyta; class Pinopsida; order Pinales; family Pinaceae; genus Pinus; species Pinus albicaulis. The sequence goes on from CM076583.1 coordinate 610,391,548, forward strand.
GGAATTTGTAGGAGAGACAAATAGTGGATATGACATGTATTTTGGTGAATAATCAAATTTATGGAATTAAACAATTAATTATTTTTGTATGTGAAAACAAGATTCACACCTAATCCTCACCTAAAAGACTGAATTAAACACATTATTATTAAGGGGATGAGGAGCTTTCTAGGTTTTGAGCTCCCCATTGTTAGATGAGTGTCGTAATGGCATTCCATGTATTTTTGTGAGAACTTATGATATTGTGATATTCTAATTACGAAATAGTGATCTTGATTACATGTTGGATAATGTAGTAGATAGGAACTTTTTGATAAGGGGAGATAAGGGATGTGACCAAATTCCTATCAGTGAAAAAAAATTTCTTCACCTTCCTATAATTCCATTGTAGCTTTGGGGGCCAAAGGTAAGAAGAGTACCTTGGAATTTCTTGGGTGAAAAACCAAGTGGGTCACCAACTTTGGTCTAGTGCATTGGAATTCATTAAAGAATTGGTCATTGGAGCTACTTCAAGCTAGGAGTGAGCATCGTCACCAACCTACATTGAATATTTTACACTCCCTAGGGTGAATGATACTTTAAATTGATTGACAGTCCAAGACTTTCGAATTTTTCCGAATGCCAAATGATCTTACAAAGCTAGTATTTATAATATCCTAGTAGGTCATTCGGTGACAACTTTTATCGGAAACTTGAAACAAAGAGAATCTATCCTTGGCTAGGACATCATGTAAGATGTCCGCCATAAACAGTAAAATTGTACTTAAACGCCGAGATTCGGGCAAGTGGGGACAACCACTTTTTATCTCGTCCCTTGGAGGCTAGGCCATATGGGGACCGAATCTGACCTTACAAAATAAAGTGAAATAATTTTTACCATACGATTGGAAAACATATACAAGAACAATTAATTTCATTCTAGAATATATATATATATATATATATATATATATATATATATATATATATATATATATATATATATATATATATATATATATATCCAATACATATAACATTTTTCATCAATGCACATGTATAGAAAAACTACTTTCAGTTGATACTAGAGCATGTGCTTGTACCCAAACAATTTGTAACATGTGCAAACCACAAATAACATAAGCAGCTCAATTTTTAGTTGAGTACTGGAAGTTCTAAAACATATTTAATCCAAAGATAATAAATTGTTGGACACTTTACTCAAAAAAATTCTAATGGAATTCCATCCTCAATAATCCATTCATGATCGGATTTTGACATTTTCCATTTCTTAATTTTCGATTTTTTCTTTGATTGAACTTCTATCGACTTTATGCGTGCTGCACACACCAAGTGACTATATTGACAACTTATGGAATCAGGTTCATAGTCTTCAAAGTAAACAAAGTCTCCACTTTGATGAGTTTGTCTGAAAAAATAACCTTTCAGTATAATAGACCCTCTGTCATACTGAAATTCGTGATCATTATAGTCTTGTAATAATTTCATTTTTCGTTCAGTGCAACGCATCAAATAATAATTCACATTTTCATCGTTGTCAATAGGTGCAATTACAGCAAAAACATCTCCTGCACAATAAAATAAAAATTTAACATTTAATTATGCATATTTAAATTTATTTCTAGATCTTTAAATCATTGGAAAGTAATTCAAATGTTACCTTCTTTAACAAGATAAAAAACTCGATCACCATCGGATGATATTATAGTTTCCTCTGATTGCATTTCTTCAAACATTGCAACAAATATTTTGCCCTTTGTATTTAGCTCTGTATGTTTCCAATCGTTCATCGTACATTTTGTTTTCACAAACGTCATTGGATTTTGTGTTGTCTATGCAAACATCACAAAAACAAGAATATTTTCTTTTATCCAATGCAAACACATTTGTGGACGACTTTGTTTGAATTGAATGCAATTTTCGAGTCCCTTTTATTGTTTCAACGTCATTTCCAATTGATCTATCTACGTCTCTGATTCCAATATGCCAGAAAAACCTTTATATGGAAAATTAGAAAAAGAATTTTTAAATATGATATCAAAATACATTTAAAAATAATCATTGCATGATAAATGTACAATGTTTAAAATTAGATTTCCAATATAAATTAAATTGAATGTACCTTCGCACTTCTCTTAATGGGTTAATTTCATGGCTTAGAGCAGTGATGCACCATTGAACAACTTCTTCAGCGTTCACAAGTCGGCGTGCAGAGTGGTTCATTTGATATCTTCGAAATACTCGTTTTATGCATGCTCTTGCACCGTTATGTTCTCCTTTTCCATGGTCAGTCTCAAAGAAATTCCAACAATGTTTAATGCAGGTTTTCTTATGAAGACAACACAACCAAAAGAATGATCGTGCAGATTTGAATTGACCTGCGCATCCGTCTGACCATATCCAATGTTCATTGAATGTTATTCCATGATTTTTCAGTGAATCATAAATTCTTCCAAAACAATGTTGTATAAAACATGTATCATGTGTACGATCGTCACTGATATAAAAGTGATATTCTTTAATGATATGTTGATTTTCACTCGTGCTTTCTATATGATCGACATTTTGTTCAGCATGTCTATATAGAATATGGACGAGCATGGAGACTTGGTTAGAATGATAGTATTCACTCTGAATTTCTTTTTGTGGAACAAATGTGTAGTTTTCTGCAAAATCAATCACTGACAAAATGGTCCCTGGTGGAAAAACTTCACGAGATTTTTTGAATTGCAAGTCTTGCCATCGAGCTCTATGGGAATGTTTGGTGTATTTGTAAATTTCTGCCTCAAGCTTTCTCAAAAAGTCTATCAGAAAAATTTCGTCTTCTCGTAATTCGATTCTTTTAACACTATTTGCACCTTGAATCGATGTACCGATATATTCATATCTCTTCCATTTCACTTTCATGTTGGACAATGATTGATCATTTATATCAATGCGATATTTGTTTTGAAATTTAGTCAAATTTCCACAATCATTGCATTTTTTACCACCAACACATCTCTTTTTGTAAAATAGTTCATCGCTTTCTCTTTCACATAGAATTTGAGATATGAATTCACGGATAGTGGAAGGAGGAGGTGAATCCTTCCATAATGTTCTACCGAAATCAAGGAATGTGTCATAATATAACTCAAATTCCACATGATAACGGCAACAACAAGTGTCGCGTACGGTGATAGGTTTTACATACCATGGTTTTGTTGAACAAAAGCACTGAGTGAAACTTGAATTTGACGATTCTCTTCTTTGAACTTGTTGAATAACTCTATTTGAGTGGTTTCCAAGAGATGTTTTCATGTTCTTCGTATTGATTTCGTGTTATTCTTCTTCGCATCACATGTCTTGCAGTCGGTGAAACACGCGAATTGTTCTTCCAATATTCATATATTATTTTTTTAACATCTTCTCCAAGTCTATCTTTGTATGGTTGCCTACAAATAGCTCTCCAACAAGCGAGTTCATCATTTACGTCTATTTGCAGTCGAAATTTTCGATGTTTGTGCAGAGTTTTTCGCGAGGTTCCCGGTGCTCGTGCCATAGATGTTAGATTCAAACGATTCTCTTGAGTACTTGGTGAAACCATTGCCATTTGTATTCCTCTACGTATATTTGAAACATATTTATCTCTAGATCTCTTAATTGACTCTATAGCACTACTCATATTTTTTATCACCTCTTCTTTCATTTTTTTATCTTTGGTTGATTTTTGAATACCCAATAGTGTCGTCGCTTCTTTTAATTTCTTTGATGATAGGAGACCTTTCAACATTTGAGCTTGAACTGTCACTCGCTCATTTAAGAAATAATCTTTAAAAATGCAGTTGACACGATATCGTATAACATGGTCAGGTTTTTTATCTCCATATGTGTGAGTGTCAACATTTTCTAACGTCTCATTATCGATAGTGATTTCATCTGTACATATTCGAAAAAAATAGTACATATTCAATAAATCACTAAATTAATAAATATGTCAATAAATATTAGGAAAATTTTAAATATATCAATAGATCATAATATTTACATTTACATACCCGCTTCAATTTCTGCTTGAGGTTGATTTTCTTCTTCAATATTTTGAGGAGTCTCTCTGTCTGTTTACATTAAACAAAATATTTTTCAAATTAGTTCATCAAATAAAAATTAAGTTTCACCTTTTACATTAGAAAATTTTTAAATATATCAATAGATCATAATATTTACATTTACATACCTGCTTCAATTTCTGCTTGAGGTTGATTTTCTTCTTCAATATTTTGAGTAATATCTCTGTCTATTTACATTAAACAAAATATTTTACAAACTAGTTCATCAAATAAAAATTAAGCTTCACATTTTACATTAGGAAAATTTTAAATATATATCAATAGATCATAATATTTACATTTACATACCTGCTTCAATTTCTTCTTGAGGTTGATTTTCCTCTTGAGGTTGATTTTCCTCCTCAATATTTGAGAGGGCTTCTAACTTTCTTTTGCGAGATTGTCTCGTTTCTTCTCTATGTGTCTCAGGGTCTCTTTTTCGATCATATTTTCTCGCACAAGTTCTTTGATTTCCCATGATAATAGGGTATGAAGTTCAAAAAATTTCCTTCAAAAAATTAGACAATAACTCAATTACAAAAAAATATCACAAAAGATTTAATTTAAAAAAATTCAGTGTAAATTTTTTGTAAAAAATACATACTCCAATCCAAAACACACACTTTAAAAAATTTGAGAGAAAAATTTCTTATAAAAATGAAACGAAGCGCAAAAGATTTACTTCAACTCAAAACACATACATACCTCCAAGAAATGTCTTTTGAATGTACGTCCAAGAAATTTTTTACAATTTTTGCCAAAATCACGTCGCCTCCAAGAAATGTCCTCCAAAAAAATTCTGTAAACCCAAAATTGTAAAATCAATTTGCTTCCAAGAAATGCTCTTAAACTCAAACCTTGAAGAAAAGCTTTTGAACCCAAACCAAGATTTTGTAAAATCAATTTGCTTCCAAGAAATTCTCTTTAACCCAAACCTTGAAGAAAAGCTTTTGAACCTCCAAGAAATGCTCTTTAACTCAAACCTTGAAGAAAAGATTTTGAACCCAAACCAAGATCTTTGTAAAATGAGATGAAGTGTGCAAAATGTGCGAAAATTGTGAATCATTTCACGGCAATTTATATTGACGCGAAATGTGTTTTTAGTAGGGGGCTCCACAAAACTTTCCGGCCGACAGAAAGTTATACAATAGTTCGGCCGAACTTTTGTTAAAAAGTTCGGCTGAACTATTAAGACGTTAGAGTTAACGACTCTTAAGCGGAAAACATAGTTCGGCCGAACTTGGACTAAAAGTTCGGCCAAACTAACGCGTCACCAATTACGCAAAAGCAGGCTCTGAAAACGGTTCTGCGACTTTGGACTGATTAAACTCCATGAAAGGTTGTTAATTAACTGTCAGAACCAAGACAAGCATTTTCAGAATTGAATCTACTTTCAGGAAATATAACTTTTATGGAATTTCATAAACGTTTATTAATTTTAATTATTTTTCTAATAAAATAGGTGCAAACAATTTCTGAGGGTTGTCGTGATTCAGTGAAATCAAAATTTTGTATCTCCCAAAATATATTGTAAAAAAAATTGAAAAAATTATGGGGCATTACATTGGTCCGTCGTCTCTAATGGGTAGCTTTTAGATTTTTAGTTTATAACTTATATGTTAAGAAATTTCTTACGACGCGAAACATATCCAAAATACGCAGTTTTTCGTATTGGACCAGTTCAAAAAATTCTAGTAATTATGATATGCATCCATTGGCTTTGTAAATATGACAAAAACAAAATAGACTCTGTCTAGATTGTTGTAACACATTTTGTTTTTTCAAAAACACAAATTTTCAATGAATACAACATTGCATCATAACATGACTTCTTATGAATCCTTTGATTGTTAAGAAACACACACTCAAAGAAACGATAAGTTGACATATCAAATCTGCATAAAAATAAGTAATAGAAAGCTAACAAAAATTCTCACAACTTTTATTTTTATTGCAAAATGAAATTCTATACAGAAAAATTGTTATAGTTTGCAGAAAGTTGAAGAACCGAAAAAAATAAAAAAAAATTCTCAAAAAGGGGCAAAAAGTGTAACCCAGCTTCACATTTTCACCCTTATACCAAACTCAAACTCAAATATCTCATGTTCCATGATTGAAAACATTTGAAGCATGACCAAAGCCACAAAATGGAATAATCAAGATTTCCATGTTGATATTCCACTACCTCCTCTCGCACTTATCGGGGAAAGACAGGTCTCTTTCGGGAGGTGAGACAAGCAGCTGGGACATCACATATCCAGATTGAGGCAAGATGGACGTAGCATCATGACACCGAACAAGTGCAGGAGGAAGGAAATGTTATTAATTTCTAATTACAATGAATGGAAATGAAGTACATCATTCCAGTTGCATCATTCATTCTTAAGACACATTGTGAGCAAAATGACAGTTTTAGGGAAGGAGGCTTGTGCCGAGACTGATCAACGGTAGGGGAATTGCATTCAATGCAATAAGATGTTCACTACAATTGAAAATGAGTTGGATGAAATAGTTAAACTTAATGGCCATTCACATACATGGATGAATTTCACTCAAAATGACATCCTCCAGAACCAATGGAAGCGACGATATTATGGAAGAGGAGGGGTCATTGTCTAAGGAGGACATTGTGACGATGGCAACGAAAATTGGGGAGAAAATCACCCAGGAAGTGCATGACCAATTCACAGTTGTGATGACTCAAATCAATGGAATAGAGAATGATTTGGAGCTTTTGCAAAAGTTTATGGACCATCTGAATACAAAAATGATCAATCTTGATTTCAAAGTCGACAACTTGGGAGTCAAGGTGGAAGCAGAAATAGTTGGCATGTTGAAGGAAATCTTCGGGCTCAGAGAAATGACACCATCCAATACTCAGGCTGGCGAGGAAGAGGGAAAATAATGCAGCAGGGCAAGAATGCATATCTCTGTTGGAACTAGTGAACACACAATCCAGGAGGAAAACCCACCGGAGGAGCTAGTGAGCAACATGTAGTTGTTTTATTAATATAGATGTGTTACGTTTTGTTGTTTTGTCAAACTCTGTGGAGTTTTTTGGCAAAAATACAATCTAAATGTAGTAAGAAGGATCGTAGTAACTATCCAGAGTAGTTATAAGTACTCCTATGAACCAATTTTGGAAAGAACTAAACTAGAGCAATATATCAATGTAAAGTACATGCCTTGTTTCTAGCTTTGATATATATATAAAGCTACCCGTTTCTGTATAATAATAAAAAAATCCTTGTCGAATTTTGGTTAAATTTAACCAAAAAAAAAAAAAGAAAAAAAAAAAGATCATTTCCTCTATAAATTAAACTATTCTTTAAATAATATTAAATTGAATATGATTTGATGTTGTGATTTAGACATGTCATACATAAATTACATACTAAATATTTACTATTATGCTATTATGTCTACTTTATTCATGTTAGTGCATTGTTAAATTGAATAAACATTATATAAATTATGACTTTCATTCATGTTATTTGTAACACCCTCCTCCCACACTTACCCAAGTTTACCAGTCCACCAGGGTAAATATGTAACGAAGAGTTACTATGATATGATTCAACCTCCTAGATCACCTTAAGGAGGTGGAATCGACAAAACAAAACCTTATTGACCTTCCTCAAGTGCTACAAGGCCCCCAAGGGCTAAAGTTGTGCCACATTTTTAGGGCTAGACTCCATGTCACTGTCTAGAACTTGATGATACTTTCCAAAACAATAAATTACACAAAGAAAAATCTTCAAACACAAAACTTTATCAATGAATTATCCTAACCAAGCCTAACCATGACAAACATTTCGTCGAACAATTGTGAACATGTAATCTACAAGTCGTAATTACACATTTGAACATAAGGGTCTCATACTTATCTGAAAATCATTAAGAAGGATTGATGCCTCCTCATAATAGTTGCAATATCATCTACTAGGTCATGCATTCATTAAAATTTCATATACTAATCAAAACATGATGAGAGCCATAACTCGAGTCTGTCATAAACCATGCTTATAACCAACATAAAAAAAATCAAAGAGCAACCATTAATATCACATAATAACAAGAACATTTACCCATAAAATACAAGAGGAAAATAGCTCTTAATAAAATATATAAAGTCCAACCAAATTAGGGAATTCCACGCACCACCTGGCCATAGATTGGGATGAACCAAATCTCTCTTTCAACCAATCACCCTCGTGCCATATTCCAAGCACAAATGTGGGATCTCATGGAGTAAACCAAATAAAACCAAACCATATCTTTCATAGGCCAAACCACCTCAACCCTCAACTATTGATTCCACCTCATGGTTAGACATCACTAACAATCACTAGTTCGGTCTCTACCCAATCTATGTAGGGCTCTAGAGTGTTTGTTCCAACTAAGGCTTATAGGAATAGTAACTCAACCCACAACTGTTGTTGGGCTCCAGAGTGTTTTTCCAACCAGGGTTTCCAAGACTAGTAAATTATCCCAGCAAGGGCTCCAGAGCATTTTTCCAACTAAGGCTTCCATGACTAGTAACTCAACCCAAGTTGTTACAAGGTTTCTAGGGCGTTTTTTCAACCAAGGCTCAAGGAACTAGTAACTCAACCCACATCCATAATAAACATGAGCACCAACCATAAGAAAAGGTGAACCCACAACACCATGGTTATCCAGAAAATGGCAAGGCTAGGAAAAACCACTATCAATCTAGGAAATCCTCCATTTCAATGACAGATCACAACCATGAAACCAAATGCATGTGTAATGCATGCCAAAACTAGAAAGGAAACCATACATGCAACTCAATCCCTGCAAAGAAATATATCTATATTCTTTGATCCAACTATCCTCTTGCGCTTTCCTGCTTTCATTTTTCCTTCTTTCTCCAATCCAAGTGAATTCTAGAGTGCACCTAGCATGTTCCAACAATGCTCCAAGATTTCTCTAAATGTGCAAGAGTATGATAGAGAGAGAGCGTGCCAAATACTAAACTGGAAAAATCCATGAAATGATCCTCAAAATTTTTTTTATCATTGAGGCCTCTAATTTTCTTTATTTTCCTTCATTTTCCTCCTCACATGCAACCTGTGACATTTCAACTTTATTTTCTCCTAATTTCCATTATTTTCATAAATAAATGCCAAATAATGCCTCTTTGCCTTTCCAAAGCCTTTTCCATTTCCTTTGCCAATTTCCTTAGCCATAATAAACCAAATGAACACCCCACTAGGATGCTTTTCTAAACATTCAGCTTGGAATATGTGTCCCATGACCTTGGTCTTATTTTTTTTACATGGAAATTCAGCCAGGGTTGTTACAGAACATTCCCCCTTGGGGGAACACTGTCCTCGGTGTTCAATAACATCTATAACTATTAAGACCATCACTAGTACATTTGGGGGAAATTTCGACACTTGGTTCCGACACCTTTGACCAAATGTCGGAAATTTCCCCAAATTTTTTCAATCCCGCCCAAAACCGTCGCTATACCGATGTTTAGAGAAAAGTGTCACAATACCGACACTTAGAAAAAGTGTTGTAATTGCGACATTTGGAGGAAGATGTCCCAATTGCGACACTATGCCCTAAAGCGTCGCTATTGTGACGACTACTTCCAAACGTCGCAATTGCAACACAATGTCTAAGTGTCGCAATTGCGACATTTGGAGGCATCCGTCGCAATAGTGACGCTTTGGCCGTCGTCAGTATAACGACACCTATATGCAATAAACAACACTTATATGCCTTTGCAAAAATGGTCGGCTTACAGAGTAGCGCGAGGAGTAGTTCATGGAGGCACCTTTGCGATTGCGCATAATGTGGAGAGAAAATAGTAATAATGAGAGAGGCTCCTTTAATTGCGTCTTTGATTTGTGAAGGTATGGATTGTCCAGCCTGCAATTCTATGCTATCAAGAAAGATTCGCAATCCTCTGGAAACAAGACGGTTGTGAAGATACCTGGTGAAGAAATGGACATCGGGTTCACGACTGTTGATGAACACATCGTAGTCCGGTGAAGAAGGCACCAAGGAGGGTATTCTCAGTGAATGAGGGATGTTGAAATATTAATTTCAACTACCCTGTCCTCTGGCCGCTTTCTAAATTTGTTTGAATGGCTCTGTCAAACAGCCGCTTTCTAAAACCGATGAACAACCAATTTTGGTTTTGAAATCACAGTCCCTGCACACTTAAAAACAAAGCGCTGCATTGTTTTGGAAACAGACCAATTTAATAGTAAACACGAGAGATTTTAATTCAGAAGAACGTGGTCCCACAGACCACAGACCAAATCAGCCATCCACGTGGAAGCATGTGATTCGATCACGTTATTTTTTGGCCTGTCTGCATTGTGGAATTCCGGACCCGAAACATTATAGGGCGGGATTAATTTGATTTTCGCGTCACAGTTTTCCTCCGTACGCAAAGCCAAAAAATGGACCCGAATTTTTATATGGCATATTCTATGAAGTTTTCGCGTCACAAATTAGGGTGACATCAGCAGGCTATTTTGGAACGCGAATTTGTGATTGAAATCGGGTTTATTTTTTTTGAAGTCCGGACGTATGATATAGTTTTATTAATATTTTGTTATAAGTTTTGTTTCACCGCCCGATAGTTATTTAAACCATTGGCTCATATATAACATATGCGCAAATATTTCACTTTGGGCATTTGTAATGTGGGCCCCGAATACTTTAAATAGGTTTGGTTTAATAGTTTTTTGTTTTGTTATTATATGTAATAGCATGTGTTTTAAAATAGCCCAAAGGCTAATGTAAAAGGAAAAGCACTCCCGCACAAGCAGTATACCTTGGGTGCATGGTTTTATAACCATTTGTGTAAAAGGGAAATGAAATTGACTATGGTTGAGACCACAGGTTGAGCCTTTGACAAGAAGCTCCCAATAATACTCGGCACTATTTCGATAAAATAAATAAATAGAAATAAAATAAAATAAAGATAAAATTAAAAATACAAATAAAATAAATTTTTTAATTAAAACATAAAAATAAAATAAATAAATAAATAGAAATAAAATAAAATAAAGATTAAAATAAATTAATTAATTAAATAATATTAAATTAATAATTATTATTTTTATTAAAAATAAAATCCAATATTCCATATCATCACAAACGAACAAAATATTCAACTCCTTCAGTTATTACACATTTTACCCCTCATATAGCACAAAATGATTCACATCTCCTTCCGATGTTCCCTTGCACCCCCAATGCAATTGTTTGTTTATAAGATTATATGATACATGTGAGATAAAGGTTTATTATTTATCATATATAAATAAATTTTATCAATATTGTACATTTACACTTTTATGAGGTGATGTTATAAGTAAATTCATAAATATCTCTTTTTAATCCTCATTTTTACTCCATGAATATGTTTGGAAATGAAATTTCAATAGATTAATTTTCTCCTAACCTATGTATCATCAATATTGTACATTTACATTCTTAATTATGAGGTGATGTTATAGGTAAATCCATGAATATCTTTTTTTAATCTTCATTTTACTCCATGAATATGTTTGGAAATGAAATTTCAATAGATTAATTTTCTTGCTATTATATGTTTTACGAAGATATGGTAAGGAATTCTCTCTTGTTCTTCTTAGAAATAATTATATATAATTTTATTTTATTTTCAAAATAGATTAAAAAAATTATATGAGAAAAATTATTAATTCATCAATATGTGTGTGTGTGTGTTATGAGGAATAATTTCATAGTTCAACTTAATGGTTCATTATATAATCATGTGATCATCACCAATGATATATCTTAAAAAGCAACTGAAAAGCCATGTGTACAAAATCGATGTATACTCTAGAGAGTGGTTCTCATATCACTATGTAAATTGTTGTACGCTACTTCAACAAAATTATAAGATAAACAGTAATACACATCATATATGCACCATAACAATTGGTGCAGGGTAAAACCCACCTGCCACACCTTTGTACTCGATCCAATTTCCTCTGTCAACTCTTCTAGCTGTGGGAGTTTCCTCCAAGGATCATAATACCCCCAAGGCCTATGCCATGCCTTCTCGCATGCGGAACTTCTTCACTTGATGGTTCTAAACCATACTATAAGTCCCCATGTTCTATGGTCTAATCCCCATCATACCTATCAACATTCAACCGCTCTTTACACACCCCGAATATAATGATTAGCCTACTCTCATTAATATATACCCCAATAAATACAAGCCACTTAGGAATTAAACCCCAAAACCTTGGGCTCACTCATTTTACATATTCGAATTGATATTCGAATGTATCAACTGCTCGACCCTCTCGTATTTCAACCGTGATGTTTAATGTATGTCGACCTTGTCAATTCAAACTTCGTCGCTTGGTTTCAACCAAACACACGGCCATTCACATAATTATACAGTCCTCCTTATTACAATCTCTGCCAATCGTCAAAGATCGTAACAAATCTCAACTTTGGTCTATAACTCAACAGTCATACATAAACCATTCTTGGCTCCACAGTAATTTATCTCTCAATTCAACGGTCGATGGAGCATCGCGCCGGTTTGGAGGATCCAATGGACACAATGAAAACTCGCGTAACGAACACGCCCAAGGGTTAATCTACGATGAGAATGGTTTTATAATTCCGCCCTCAGCCACGTGTCTCACGGAGACATATGTCGCGTCCTTTTCACCAATTCTTCTTACCACCTCCAAACTTGCACGATATCGCCGATTTTCCAAACGGTGGTTTTATTGTGCACTTCGGTCATGGTTCCGCCTCTTATCTTTCAGGTTCCGTCGAGCTTTCTTTTATTGTACTTCTCCTCTGCTCCTTTGACTCGCATCTTCCTGTACTAGTTTTTTTTTCTTCAATTAAGGACTCACACTCCATGAGGTTCCTTCACAGGCCGATACTATGTACGTGGTAGCACCAATCGAACCTTGAATCGAAGGCTCGAGCACAGTTCTCTATTACACTGTGGGGAGATCCATAATTTGGACCTATGGACCCTCTCTACCATGGCATTTCCCACTGTATTACATGAGTCTCGACCACAACATTGCCATACCACTGTCCAATGCCACACCGTCCACTGTCATGGCACTTAAAACGGGTTATCACACAACTTTATTCGTCCGGCAATTCTTACACCAAGTTAAACTAATATCTAATGGGTTCGGGAAAGGCTAGAACCTCTCGCACAGAGGCTAGTAATTCAGGAAAGGAATCGGTTCCTCTTTCAACATACAGGACCCCATTAAACCAAAATTATCGAGTATGTATTCCCGACTACTATACAGTTGATTATCGGGGCACAGAAACCATTCACGCCATAATTAACTTGACAAATGCACAATACCATTGAAATAATTTTACATTTATGCAGTGAAGTACTTACAACTTTGGCTCGACCAGATCTTCGAATTACTTGGCCCTTCTCCTCTACTCTGTCTCTACAACAGTCCTACGTAGCCTATGCGGTTCTCTATGCAGGTCTGCCTTATTATGCCTATAAGGCTTATTTTTATACAAACCCTGAATCGACTCAACTCCTCTAACGCTCAAAACTCTTCATATCTCTAACTCTAAGACTAACCCTCTGACAGATAGAGATGGACTCCTAAAATTAACTTAACTTCTAAAACTGACTATCTCTTCAGGTGCACATTAATCATTCGAGAAGTTACATTTTCTTCTCTAATTAACTAAAAATAACTCAACTATGAATAAATACATGGGGAAATAAAACATGATACCCCCCTTTACATTTATTTATGGACAAAGGTTGTTTTGAGCCTAATGCCCCTGCATCAACAATTGCCATACAACTAATTTGTTTTAGGATACATGTGGCATTCTAGGGGTAAATTCCATATGATGTGTATATCAATCTATTAGGTGTTGGTAAGTTGTGAGTATCTAAGAAATGATAAGTAATATCCATACATCATGATCTTGTAATGTGATTATAAATTGTGTCTATAATTTCCATAAAATGTATAAATGATTTAAA